>OZ022527.1:10841384-11441384 GCA_963989415.1 Cerceris ruficornis
ACACACCGACCGCGATACCGGCGGACGATTTTATTTAACGATATCATTTTCAAAACACACGTTTCATGGCATCGTAACGCGCATTTCCTTTCCGACGAGCAACGCGTACACACTTCTTTTTATTATGCGCTTTAATTACACGATATCCTTGCGTAATGACGGTTGGAAAGTGGATGCTACTCCTTGTACGCACTGAATGAATGATTGCTTGAAATCGTAAAGTAAAACGGGAGTTAAACTGCAGAAAATTGAGGATAGGAAAGTTTCGAGGGTGGAGGATGAAGGATTCAGGTAGGTCCTTGATGAAATTGACAGTTTCTTTTTGTATAAATCGAAGGAATCATTGTTGGAAATTATAAAATGGGAAGGAAGTGAAATCCTGGAAAATTTGAGAATGCAAAGTTTTTCAATGAAAAGAGGAATATAGCCTTTTTTGTGCCTAGGCTCAAAAGACTGGGTTGTACCTGGGATCGTAAAAGCAGTGGTTCTCAACCTGGGGTTCGTGAAAGGGTCACTTGTTATATAAAACTTTGAACTAGTTTTTGCAAAGGAGACACTCACATCCCACAGGATGTGATTAAAACCAATTATTGAAGGTTTGACACCTCTTTTAAATTATTCACATCCCCATAACCGCCTTAGTCTCATTACCACGAAACTCTACGTCAATTTAAAATATCGTCTGTAAAATTTATTCAAATCGTTGCACTAAAGTTCAAAAAATTATCATGGTGAATATACCTGTCGTAATTAAACGATGAAGGGAGGATTATGCAGAAGTTGAATGAGAATAGTTGTAGATAATTGATGCGCATTGAAACCGGTTAGAGCATCGTGGAAAATTCGTTTCACCTACGTATTTGGAACTGCTCGAGTTTTCTTTTAGTTTCTTTTATCCTTTCAAGTCATCGATGACTTCGGAGAAAGAGATCAACTTAACCGAGAGAAATGTATGCGAGATTTCTTGCAAATTTATTTAATCATCGAGGAAAATGATGTTACATTTTTGCAGAATAATTTTCACAGTTAAAAATTCCTTTATCGTAATTGTTAAATAGCTAAATAATACATTTAAGAGCGAATATGAAAGATTTAAGATATGAAATACAGAAATTATTATTCCTTTTTCAGTTTTTACTGTTACAAGGATGACTTGTTCGGTCGATTGTTTCTTCTTTCTAATCGATGATCAACGATCGTAGAACACTAACATTACGGTGAATGTATCATGCAAATGTCAGCCATGAATGTCATTCCGTTTCTTCTGCAGAAGAATTGCTTTCAATAAACTTTTCTTTTAACTCCGTCCTCAAAATGCCTGTAGCTTCTTATAGATTTCAAATATTACATTTATTATTGCCTGCAAGTATTTTAACAATTTGTAGACAAGTGATTTGCTGTATTAGCAATTTCAAGCGGGACATTTCACTATTTTTAAATTGCAAATCAAGCCCTTCTCGCTTTTTCACGTCGTCAATAATTATACGGCGTTTGAAGAGCAATTTAGAAATGTCATTATAAATGTCACGTACACGACGGCGAATTTCACGATGTTTTTCTTTCGCAATTTGCGATTCGTGACCAGGTAACGTTATTCCGTTGGCCACGTAATTATTCTCACTTTCCAAAGTTTATCGCGTTTCGCACGAAATGGGAAAGTGCTACCCATATTTTCAAGTTTCCTTTCGTTCTTCGATATCACATTGAAAAATCCCAGAAATTGAAATCAATGAAACAGGGATAGAATTCAAAAAGATAATAAAAGTTTCTGAAATTATAAAAAAAAGAGAAGACTTAATTACGTTGACGAATTTTTTCTATTTGATTTTAACGTCATTTAATTGACTTTCTCTTCTATAAATAAACGAGAAATACCGCTGCGAGACTAAAGTGTATTAAATCGAGAGAAAAATATAAATTGCATTTGTGGTGACCAGTATAAAGAGAGAAAATTGCAAAATGTAATAGCGGATGTCTTTACGTGCCTTCGGTTAAAGTGTCACGCTGCTGGAGTATCGCAGCTTACTTTAATCTCTTAATTGCCTTTGGCATTAACCTCATTACATTGGGTTTTTAAAAGTACAGAAAAAATTGATATTTCTAAATGACTTCGTTAAACTACACCGACGTTTAGAGGCTACTTTCTTCAGCTTTCGAGAAATTATTTCGAATTATTCCCAGAATTGTTATTTTTATTGCAGTAACTTTAATACTAATATAAATTATCATTTCCGTAATTGAAATTACCTTGACAATTTGCGCCAAGTGATACGCGTTTTGTAAAATTCTCTGTTACTAGTTCATTTTTATCTAATAATAAAAATAATTGTAAGAACTTAGAGATATTTTGTTGATGATACAAGATCATTGTCAAACTCCAAAGCAGAAATTACGTTGATAGAAAATCTCTACTTTTGTAACCATAGATATTTTTGATGTTTGTGACTTCTATTAAATATTTGTGAATTAGTTGATTCAATCTAATAAGAACGTGCTGATCAATTTTTATTGAGATTAATAGAAACAACTTAAAGCTACCATATAAGATATATTTTGCGAAATTATACAGTATTTTTATAATTCTTTGCATAATCAATTTGTATCATAATCCTTCCTCACTGCTTTTGTACACCTAGGGTTAATTGCACCGATAAATGCGATTCATGATAAATACTTGCCAGATATTTGACGAAGATTGGAGTCTTAATTAAAATTCGGCAGAAATTCGAGTAGAATCACGTTGAATTTCAACGAGATTGCGAATCGCAAGATGAATTAGAAATAAAAGAGAATCTTGATAATAAGGTTGCTGTGGAGTAACGTATGCAAATGCGAAAAAGTTCTTATTCAGGTATTCCTGTATTGCGTTACATTATTGCGTGTACACTATATCTGCGCTCAGATTTTTAATCTCCATCCTTTTTTACGAAATTCTTAACATTCCAATCCCTTACGCCCACGTGGTAATTAACAAGATCATTGTCACGTTAAGTATCGCGAGTTTAAATCGTTTAATTGGTCTGAATGTTTCAATTTCTAATTGTCCCACAATTTCTGGGAATTTTGCCTAAATTATTAATTAGCATATCATACCCTCGTTGCTTCAGAGCCCACCTAAATTAGTATAACCTACCAAAAATGATTAAACCAATTAAAACCGATAACTTTTAATTTCTAATTGTCCCACAATCTCTGGGAAATTTTTCTAACTTATTAATTAAAATATCATACCCTCGTTGGTTCAGGGTCCACCTAAGTTAATAAAACCTAGCAAAAATTATTAAACGAATTAAAATCGATAAGTTTTAATTTCTAATTGTCCCACCATCTCTGGGAAATATTTCTAAATTATTAATTAACCTATACCGTCGTTGGCCCAGAGCCCACCTAAATTAGTAAAACCTAGCAAAAATTATCAAACCAATTAAAATCGATAAATTTTAATTTCTAATTGTCCCACCATCTCTGGGAAATATTTCTAAATTATTAATTAGCATATCATACCCTCGCTGGTTCAGAGCCCACCTAAATTAGTGAAACCCAGCAAAAATGATCAAACCAATTAAAACCAACAAGTACAAAGAAAGTAAGCTCCTCTTTCCTCCACGTTTACGAAAGAAAGCTCGTAAAATACTTCAATTTCACCTTCACGCGAACCTTCACCTTTACCTCAATTTCACTCTTATTTTTCTCCCTTCCTGAAACTCTGCACTTAGCTCAGAATTCATAAACTACACTGCATCCATCCTGCTTTCTAATACCAAGAGATACCATACATTAGTCCTGAAACGCCTCCGTCAAACTGCAATTCCTTATCTCGCGACTTTCCTCGCCTTTTAAACATTTAATACCGATGAAGGGATATGAGCCATCTCAGGATTCGCATCAGTTCGAAACCGGTTCGAGGTCTTTGTATGACTCGTTCTAGCACGATATACGTGCGAGGAAGTGAAAGCAACGTTTACAGGACAATACGGCCGTGGACTATCCCTTCTCTTGGACCTCGACGGAAATATCTACATACTGACGAATCACCGACGTTCAAAGAAAAAAAAATGAAAAAAAACGAGGAGAAGAAAAGTAGTAATCTTGCGCAACGAATGTTTTTTACGCTACGGAACGCCTATGGGGGGTGAATTACGATAGTCATTTCTTCTTGGCTTTTATGGTAATAGAGGGACTTTCCGGATGATGGAATTGAAGAGATCGTGGTTGAAAGTTGATCAGTAGCTATTTGTATTCTTATTGTGATAAAGATTGACAAAATAATCTGTGTAGAAGATAATGACACTTTGGTGTATGGAGTTTTAAAATATTTGAGTAAATGAACTGAAAGTTACTCCTCTCCATTTAAAAAGAAATTTAAAATTAGTCATTATTTGTTTCATAGGTCATACACAAATTCCCATGAAACTTTATCTTCAACAACCCTTATCTCCAGTCACGAACATTAACCTTCATCCCTTAAAAAGTCACCCTAAAGCGCCCAGTTCTTTTGACTAACCCAGTATCTATTGTCTGTTTAAAAAATCAATTTTTTTTTTACTTTCTCTTCATAACAACATCATTAACAACAATCTGTATTCCCAGCGTACAATTTGCCTCGTTTCAGATGAAATTAAATCGCGATTTCGACAAGAAATCTCCCCCTGCCTGATGAAGGTTAAACTCACCACCATAATGACCACGATACCGCCAATAATTAATAACAATTATACTAATTACAAGAAAAAAAGCACAACACAAAGACCTATTACATCGAAGCACAACAAACAAGCTCCAAACGATTCTCACTCCCATCACATTCGCACCATTGTCCCCCATCGAAATCGCTCCAGTTTCATTCCCATCTGGCCTCGTATCCATCGTGCCATTTCGTTCCTACGAATAGCCGACGCTGATAAAACGAACCGTCCTCGACACCGTGTTCTTATGCTGAATCACTCGTAAATCAGATATTTCAAGAAAAGAGAGGAGAGCGTAGAAATCCCATAGCCGAGAAGAGGCGGCTGTGTGGCCTCGTTTAATCGAGAAGAGCACGCCTCCGCGACAGATATACGATGTACCGAGTGGCAGAACGAGTTGCATATTGAGAAACGACGTTCTGGAGGCTCGTTGAACTTTGTAAGAGCGAAACGTCTTTTCCGTTTAACCGGGGCCGCGTCTTGACGATCGCATGGCGATGTTATTTATGGCGGGAGATAAGGCGACGATACGCAGGCGGAGGGCACGCTTTAAAGAGTTCTGTACTCATTATTGTATCTAATGGATTTGGAAACGGAACGATTGGAATAAATGAGACGGTTAGACGAGGCGATATTGTGGTGAGGGATTAACTATTTTGAGGAGACGCGGAAAGTAAATAGGTACTTAGTTACAGGCTTGGGTGTGCGGCCGTCGATGTGTGCTGGTAATTATGACGGTGGTGGATGTTGTTTGTTCCTCGATTTGAGATGTTTAGAGTTTTGTGCAATGAGACCATTATCCGTTATATTGAATGGTTCAATTTCTTATTATTTTCACAAAGTTTGCGATACCTTGTGTAATGCATGTTGGAGCAGCGCAGAGTAAGTGAGACGTTCAATTTTTTATTTTGATCGTTGTGTAATTACCGATATCTGTAGAATGTGTATCGGAGTAAAGATTTTTGGATTTTGGGCAGAAATATACTGTTTGTAATTGATATAAAAGCTGTTTCATTGATAAACGGTGAATTTAAATTAGGGTAACTTGAAATCTATTTCATGAAGACCAAAAATGATGCACTCAGAATTCGGCAACTGTTTTTGTAATATTCAATTTTAACAAATATTAAATGATGTTAATATTAAAATATTAAAAAGCAAATTATTAACAAATATTAAATTTAAATGATGTGTAACTGTATTTCATTGCAATCTTAGTATAAATATTAATTTAAAAACGTCTTCTTATTTTCTGCTCCGTTAGTCTATTCTTTAATTGCACTCTGATTTCATTCTCGGAAATGAAAATTCAATTTTCTGGGCTTAGCAAACACCAACGCTTTCCACTCTTGCAAAATAAAAACAAAACTACCCAAAGAGCAAATGAGAATTCAAGAAAAATTTAATATACTATGCTCTTAATTATATTATAAATAAAAATAATAATTTTAGTGCTTTACAATCCTACAGATCACTGCTTTGTAAGAACTCTAGAAAATTGGATCGTTTAAAGTAATTTATAATTGTCTCATTACGCAGAATTCGCATGCACTGTCCTCAGAAAAACGTTGAATAACTGTATGCAGCAATAATTGCATAGAAGAAATTGAATAATTGCTTTACTCTGCCTGGCGAACAATATAAATAACGAGGTTCATCGACCAATTGGTTCCATTCAATAGAGATCGTCTCTTCTGCAAACTATTTCTGCAATTGCCAACGCTTTTCCTAGAAACTAAGTTGTGCATCCAACGAGCATGATGAAGTCGATTCATTTACAGGGTGCATTGTCACGAAGAAATATCGTTTCTCAGAATTACTGTACGGCTACATAGCCGTTTGTTAATCGATTCTTAAATTTTCTCCCATGCACTCTCGCTGCACTTTCTATGTCGTTCGAATTTGCATCGTAGAAAGCTTCCATAGAAAATTCGTATTCTAGGGCCCCTGAATTAAAATAATGCAAAAGATATGCAACCATTTTTCGCACCCTTCGCGAGATTTTTAGTTTAAAATTGCAAAAAGGAAGCAAAAGAATCTAAAGGAGATATACAAATTTCGCATAATTTAAAATCTCCAAAAAATTCGACCAGGATCTTTTATAAAATTGTAGATTAATTACAAGTAGGAAAGTAAAATCGCTGTTCTTTTTTAACTGTCGTCGATAAATCTGTTTCTATTGGTTTCTAAACCAGACATTGAAATTTCTCGTACAAAAATGATCTTAATTCCTCTAATCAAGATTTTGTCAGTATATCGGTGCATATGGACCGGAAGCAATGAACTCACGCACTTATCTCACAGCGAGTCCCTTGTGCACAATGGGCCTATTCATGAAAGCATCCGGTACCTGTGCAGTTTTCTGTTCGCTTGCCGTTAGCACGTGCATTGTCCTTAATTTCGCCCGAGTCCTTGCTCCTTTGATTAAGCTATTTATATTCCTTCTCCTAACAATGGACACCACGAGGAACGACTGATGTAATTCGTCCGTCATTGCGAAACGCGGGAATGTTGCAATTCTTCGAATAGAATATCAGCTGATAATAGGATATCTCTGTAATACCGTACGAGACGCTATAAAAAGAAGTCCGTTCTATTTTTAACTTTAATCTGTTGTTCTTTCGACGGTTGGATATTAACTCCTTGCCGTACAATAACCAGTGATACTCGTGATACGGTAAATTAGATAGGAAATTCTCAAGTTTTGGAAAGCCTATGAAATTGAAAATATTAATGAGACGCAACGCAATAAAGTTATTTCTGTAATACTAATATTATGTTAAATTATACGATATATGAAGAATTACTGATCGATTACTATTTTAGCGATTTAAAGCTGAATTATTGCAGATGCAGTTACAAAATAACTGCATCTAATAATCAAAATAAATTTTCAAATTGCATCGTCTACATAAAATTACTAAAAGGTCATTGTTATTTTAGATGACGCAGAAGTATCAGTGTGTCGCGACATGATAAAATTATTTCTATAATATTAAAATTAAATTAAATTATATGAAGAATTACTGGTCAATTTTTATTTTAACAATTTATTCCGAATTATTGCGGAGGCAGTCAGAAAAGAAATCGTATGGCAAGGGGTGTTAACCCCTTGCGATCTTATATCGACCGGTTTTGTGCGAATTAGGGTGAATATAGTGTCGTGAAATTTTTAAATAGCTCCCTAAATTTATTAAGTAATCTACAAAAAAATATAAATATTAAGAATTGTTCGTCAAAGTGTACCTTTAATAATATGTTAAGTAATTTTGTATGCATACAGTAATTGCTTGGATTACAGTGAAGTGCAGAGAAGCTTGTACGCAATTAATAATGCACAGTGTTTGTGAATAGGATTAATTTAAACGATGCTGCGTAACATCGAGAGAATATCTCACCCGTCTCCAAAGCAACCTTTTCGTAAAGGTTTCGGGTTTCTGATAAATGTCACGTTGCAATTAAGCGATTCGACTTTTTTTTATGAATAATCGGACAACCATGCTGACCCAATTGGTTCCCCTCGAAATGTCAGTGGTCTTTCGATTCCTGTTCGTACCAAAGTTGCTGGACCTGATACTCGAGAAAATTAAAATTGTACTTTTCCTAGTCCTGTCTTTATCTACTTTTTTTCAGTCTAATTTCGCGGTGTCAATTAGTGCATGACAAGTATTATACTTATTAAATTGGATCAAAGTAATCCACAAATGTTTAGCAGAAGTCACGAATATTAAAAATATCTAACGTTACTAAAACCAGAGATTTTCTGTAAACCTAATTTCTACTCTGGAATTTTACTATCATTTTGTATCATCAGCTAATTATTTCTTATCTAATATTTAAGATTACAATCTTAAATTATAATATTATATTACTTAATATAATATTGTAGTAATATTATATGATATTATATTATATTACTTAATATAATATTATATTAATATTATATAAAATTATAACTAATATCTATTTTTTTCATTCTAATTTCGCGGTGTAAATTAACGTTTTAAAAATGGAATTTTCAGAGGGAAAGGTCGAGGTCTCACGCGACGGAAAATATTTGAGCACCCTGGCGCCAGGAAAGGTGTTGGGCGAGTTGGCGATTCTGTACAATTGCAAAAGAACAGCAACGATAACTGCTGCTACCGATTGCCAGCTGTGGGCCATCGACCGGCAATGTTTCCAAACTATTATGATGAGGACCGGCCTTTCGAGGCAGGCCGAATACACGGATTTCTTAAAAAGGTACACATCTCTCGTTATTTCCATTAATATTTATTAATCTTGCGTTTAATTAGCTACACGTTTCGCGATTCTCTTTGTACCAGCGTGCGCAGGAGTACGTTGTTTAATTGCTGACATCCTGATGAAAAGGGAAATTGCATGTTCCTAGGTCTCTCTGTGTTCAACTTGCTTGATTTTTCTTTGTTGGAAAAATTGATAGAAAATTTAGTAATGTGAGATTGTTAATTTTATCTTAGAATTTTTCGGATATTTAGCTTTTGTAAAGAATTTGTTGCAAGATGAAGAATTTAACGCTAAATAGAGTTGTGTTATCAAACCGGCTGTTTCTTAATCTTTTCTAAAAATTCTAAATATTCTTATATCGTTATATTCTTATATTCTAAATATTTTTACTTTAACTTTTTGCGTCCATCTTCTAAAATGTCGAAAATTAAATCGAGCTATTCGATTTTTCAGGATTTATAAATATGCCAGATTAATCACCGAGCATTCTGATGCTAAATATTTAATGTCGCAATAATTTTATTATTTCTTCTGTTCCATTTTTCCCAAGATATTCATTCAGTATTTATAAATATGCCAGATTAATCACCGATCGTTCTGACGTTAAATATCATTTAATATCGAAATAATTATCACTGGCCAGTAGTCGATCACGTTGATATCAATGCTTCCTGCATTCCTCGTATTTACCGTAGCGGTAATTTGTGTATTAACTACATTAATCTAGGTAAAGTAAGTCGTAAAGAAGGTGTCTCTGATAAGATAACGTCGTGATGCATCGTCGCTGGTAATTTAAAGAGAAAAGAACAAAAAGAAGCATCGCCGTCAACGACCCTCTCGATTGTCTGAATGAAAAAATAATTGCGGCTTCGTTGAAATAATTGCCATGAAATAATCCATAAAGAAAACAGTAATTTGATGATTAAATTGATGAATGGGTGGCATGTGCTTTCTCAGAAAGCCAACTGTACAAATAACAGGGAAGATCTGTGATTTCACCGCTTCATTTTATCTTCTTTCACACTTTTCCTCGATCTCGATGAAACAAACGGGATCCGTTCGGCTGAAAAACTTGGCAATTTGTCATTCGTTGACTCGATGGCGAATAAATTTCGTCGAAATTTATTTTCACTTCTTACAGTTCCCTGTGCTAATTCTCCGTGACTCCTTATATAACTTCTATTGCATCATGATTCTCTATAACTCCATGTGATTTTAAGATAATTAACTTCTTACATTATTCCAGCTATCTTCTCGAATTATACAAACTTTTTTTACGACAAAGTCGTAATATCCATTATTTAAAATATCATTATTATCGTAGTATAATGCTATGCAGTAATCGATAATTAATATTGCAGAAAATTGCTTAAAATATTCAATCGTAAAATTTACACTCTTTTCTTTTCTATTTTATTTAAAATTAAATGAAGATTTGAAGCTCAGTCTCGTTTAATAATACAATTATTATGCTGAAAAAATTCCCGTCACGTGAATAATATTATTGTTTTGTTTTTAGCGTTCCTATCTTCAAGAACTTACCGGAGGAGACTTTAATAAAAATTTCAGACGTCTTGGAAGAGGTGAGCTTGATACCGCGATAAAACAATCTACCGTTTACTTTTCCTTCGGCAATTTAAACGAACAACGACGACCTCTTTTTCTCAGACGTTCTACAACAACGGAGATTATATAATAAGACAGGGAGCAAGGGGCGACACATTTTTCATAATCAGCAGAGGACAAGTGCGCGTGACGATAAAACAGCCCGACACCACCGAGGAAAAGTACATCAGAACTTTGGGCAAAGGAGACTTCTTCGGCGAAAAGGCCCTTCAAGGGTAACTACAAGCTTTTATTAGATATTAATCGAAAGAAAGAATAATTTAGTCTACGATTCTATAATTTCGATCGATTCTCACATCAACTTAACCCTCTATGGGCCTTATTTTTAACTTTGCCAAATATTACGATTTAGTTCTGAAAGATAATGCAATTTTTTGCAATTTAATGTTTTAAAATTTAGGTAAATCTATTATTTATAATAGTATTTTTATCATTTTCTAATGTGCCATCGTGCAACTGATCTTCAGATGCCTTCAATTCGGACTACAGAGGGTTAAAATAAAATATTGATAAGCCTTATTAATATAATAAATGGCCATAATATATATTATAAATAACGGCTACTATATTTATAATATAATTATAATATATATTATTTCATTGTATATAAAATACAAATTAATATATAAAAATATTAATTAGCCCTTTGCAATCCTATGTCGATGGCGCTTAACGTTTCATCTGCTAATTATCGACAATAATTTTGCATTTTAACATAAATACCCCGCGGTACCTGAAATTATTCTTAATATTAATTAAAAATGAATAATCAACGTCAGACAATTTTCCCAGACTATATTTGCTTATCTGACGAAAAGTTAGAAGAATAATTCTGAGTGCAAAGGGTTAAGATACTGTCTATCCTTGCAGACTGGCCGACTAAAGTACAAGTCTATCGTAGAATCAATTATTAATAGACAATTAAAATAACGTCTATTTTTACAGCGACGATCTGAGAACAGCCAACATCATCGCCGATGATCCGGAAGGTGTTAGCTGTTTGGTGATAGATCGCGAAACGTTCAATCAACTAATTTCATCCTTGGACGAAATTCGCACGCGTTACAAGGATGAGCTCGTGGAACGCAGAAGGTGAGCATTCCTCGAATCGTTGAATGAATCGTCGCTCTCGTGCGACTCATAACGATAATTATACTAATGTACACGTTGACACTCATTAACTGTAATCGTATTCTGCCGTAAGTATACTTTATTCATGGTTAAATCGCCGTGTATGTTGTGTTTCACGCTCGCCATTAGGATGGGAGGATAAAGCGTAGGATACCAGAGTAAGTTTCGTGTTACGTCAGATCGTGGAAATGATTCGGCAATTAACTTCATATTTCTGCTGGTCTGAAATGATGTAGCAAATTGTTTGCACGTTTGAAAGGAGGTCATTGATGTTGGAATCGTCGCTTGTAACGATGGAGATAGAACATTCGAGTATTGATCAGTTCACGATTTAAATATCTGTGTTAATTGCCTTGTTCATTTCTTGTTTTAAAGTATAGAAGTATTAATTTGACCTAGTTCTACGAATGTAATGCGTTATTACTGCAGTTAAGTATTTAGCTGCGGAAAACGTGCGTAGATGTACGTTTTAACGAGATATTATCTGATTTAACACAACGCTGGTGGAACATTGTCATTCGAAATTCTTTGAAAGCTATGAATGTTAGTTGAACTGTCGGAGATCGTCACGAGCTAATTTATCTTAGGTACCTTAAATGATTCATTGCTACAGAAATGACCTCTAGGACCTACAAAATCCACCACTATCAAATATATACTATCAGAGATAAGAAATCTAGATAGATGACACATGTTTCAACCCCTATCATTTTCAAATTTACTCCATCCTCGTCAGAATAACCCCTGACTTTTTAAATCACTCGCAAATATAATTAGATTCGCAGTTGCAATCAGTGGACCCGTATTTAAATTTCTCATCAGTTCTGAGAACTTTTTCCTAAATTATTAATTAATAACTTCAATAATTCAGAACCCGCCTGAAACGGTAGCTTCCAGACTAAATGATCGATAACCTTCTCAATAAACAGCCATTGATCTTGAAACTTAAATATTAAGTTATATCCATTTAATTTAAATGGAAATGAATTAAATTAAAATTCAATTATTTCAATTACATTTAAAAACCAGAGATTTTAGATCAAAGTACCGCATGCTGTTCGCCAGCCGCGAGTATCTCATCCCTGTCCTAAACTAAAACCATAATAACAACCCCGAAAAGAACACAAAACTAGAATTCCCAAACGTTCAAAAGCATCCTCGTAATATTAAAAACAACTCCACAGGTTGAACGAAGAGTTCAGAGAACTAAGACTACAAGATCTACGACCACTGGCCACCCTAGGCGTAGGTGGTTTCGGAAGAGTCGAGTTAGTTCAAATAGCCGGCGACGGCACGAGATCCTTTGCTCTGAAGCAAATGAAGAAAGCACAAATCGTGGAGACGCGACAACAGCAGCACATAATGTCCGAGAAGAGAATCATGGGCGAGGCGGATTGCGACTTTGTCGTGAAACTCTTCAAGACGTTCAAGGACAGGAAGTACCTCTACATGCTTATGGAGGCATGTTTAGGAGGTGAATTATGGACGGTGCTTAGGGACAAGGGACACTTCGATGACGGTACAACAAGGTTTTATACCGCGTGTGTCGTTGAGGCTTTTGACTATCTGCATTCGCGGAATATCATCTATAGAGATCTCAAGCCGGAGAATCTCCTTCTGGATAGTCAAGGGTAGGAGAATTTTCTTTGTAGGAATTAATGGGCTGTTAGTACAAAATTGAGCATTCTCTGATTACTAGTTCGGTTCATGAGCTCCTGCGAATTTATGTAATATTAATAATATTCCTACCGACACTTCACGTATACCTTTTCCTACTGCAACCGGTGAATTTGTCAAATGATAATTTTTCTCCAGAAAATGAACAGTAAAAAAAGAATATTGAAAAATGTATTATAATGTGAATGTATTATACGTATATTTGAGGAAAAGTCGTGAAGTTTAAAGGCGATTCGATTACGTTGTATATAGGAAATTCTAATCGAAATTTTAAAAACGATCATTTGACCGGTCGTGGTAGGAATAGTGTTAACACGTTGAATGCCACCGGTATTTTGCTAGTTTAATGCGTCGAATAAAAAGATCACATGTGTGGCGTGAACTTTTTAATTGAACTCGACAAAGTGTAAAATTTTATAGAATTTAACTTATCGGTTTTGTAATTGCGGAATATAATTTAATATTTAAATACAACATCCATCATTGATATACGATGTCGCGATCAACGTAATTGTGCGAATAATTACTTATGCAACACAGCATTACCTTTTTGAGACCAACACGTAACTATCGACTGGATTAAGAAATTCGCAAATATTGCAATTAAAAGTCATATGAAATATTGAATTCAATAGCGCCGGTCACCGGTGACCCCCACAGCATTCAGCGTGTTAAATGTATTGGAGAAAGCTGATATAATTATTTTATTGGATTCGTTTACGTTGAAATTGTTATTTCTATTTTTTTTAAAGAAAATTATATAGAAATTGATTAAGTGAAGATTCGAGGTATTTTATCGATGTTAATTATTTATAAATATTTGCAAACTCTGTGTGCTTTTAGATACGTAAAGCTCGTCGATTTCGGTTTCGCCAAACGTTTGGATCACGGACGAAAAACGTGGACGTTCTGCGGTACACCGGAATACGTGGCACCGGAAGTGATTCTGAACAAAGGGCACGATATCAGTGCCGATTATTGGTCTCTCGGTGTTCTGATGTTTGAACTTCTCACCGGAACACCGCCGTTCACCGGCGCCGACCCGATGAAAACTTATAACATCATTTTGAAAGGAATCGACGCGATAGAATTCCCGCGATCCATCACGAGAAACGCTACGGCGTTGATTAAGAAACTGTGCAGGTAAAAAATTGAACAGCGCTGATCGATAATCCGAATATTCGATTTGTAACTGCGTTGAATTTAAAAAAGGCTAACACTCTACTTGGAACATGAAAAAGTAGAATTTTCATGAAACGCAATAGTTGCCAGGAGATTCAAGTTCTATAATTCTCTCACGAATTAAATTCCCAACGATTAAAATAAAAAAAAGTCTTATAGAGATGAAAATAAATAAATTCCATAAGTTGTTAATTCTAGAGATGGAATATGTAAGTTTAGAATAAAGATAGTAAATTTATAATTAATTTACTTAAAGGGACAATCCGGCAGAGCGGCTTGGCTATCAAAAAGGTGGTATCAGTGAGATACAGAAGCATAAGTAAGTAAAATTCACGATAAGAATGTTAAAATGTGCGATGGAATATTTCTAAGTCCTTTATTTTCTTAGATGGTTCGATGGTTTCAACTGGGAAGGCTTGAGATCAAGGACTCTCGAGCCCCCAATTATGCCGAGGGTTCAGAGTGCAACAGACACCACAAACTTTGACGAATATCCCCCGGATTCGGATCCACCACCTCCCGATGACATATCCGGTTGGGACAATGATTTCTAAACCTCTTTAAAAGCGACTTCGGAAATTCTACAAAGTCTAAAGATAGATTCAATTCGCGTTTAATCACTCGACATGGAAAATCGCACGAAACAGTCGAAGAGCAGTTGACAATTAATCATCGTTACCACGATGGATAATTATTATATCCATGCTCGACGTGATTAAATTACATTGAAACTCAGAGAAAGTGACGATCGAAAAGTAGAAGAAATATGTAATTGAAATGCAGAGAAGAAGAAGAAGTTGATAGGAAGAAAGGAAAAGATTGTGAAGAATAAATTCTGAATAAGATGCACGAATTTAGAACGATCTAAGGTATACGCCGCTGGAAAACCGTGCTGGTTTTCCGTTGCACCGATCTATGGATCTTTGATTGATCTATAAGCGATGAATCGCATTCCTCCTGTATTACCTTAGGAACAAATATGAATTTCGATAATGTCACTAAGCCGAATGACGTTTGAAAATTGCGCACGGCGCGCCATGGATTTAGAGAAAATAATTAAACACGCGGGCTTCCCGCTTTCGTGTTCTGTGAAATATTAGGAAATCGAACGCAACGAAAGACGCGTCGATAGATGCGTCAAGTGCCATACCTAACGAAGGCAAAAATCGTGTCGTTTACGAGACACGTTTCTGTACAGAAAATAGGCGAATGTGCACGTTATGGCGGTCGTGATCAGTTAAAAAGGAGACCAGTCTTGCCATCGGACTTGCAAGAGCGTGCACGTTTATAAAACGCCGTTGAATTCTACGCGTCCGGTTCATTGTTGTTTGATTCAGTTTATAGTTTATTGTAATAATTCTATTTTAATTAATTGTACGAGAAATGAATCCTGTAAATAATTGATTATAAATATTATACATACTTAAAGCACCCAATGTATATCGATATTAAATAAAGTTTTATTAATACCATGCGCGGGGGTATATCGTGATTTCGATAATTTTTGAGGGAAAATTTGCCGGTTGTTTGTGTTACTTTTAAATCGGCTTAAATTGATTTCTGATAGATAGCTTTAATCTTAATTAATACTGCTAATATCATTTACAGCTGCCTGTTTGGGCATCAAAATATAATTTAGAATTCGAATTTAGGTAATAATATAAATTGCAGTAAATGATAATTAACTCTAGAACTACCAGCGTTAAATCTATTATATTCAAACATATATAAATACTTTAGAAAAAGGAAAATCACGAGGTGAAGAACATAATCAATTTAGTAATTTATGTTTTACAAAATAGACGTGAAATATCTACTGTACAACTTCTCCACAGACTTGGAGAATTTTTATAAAAATTTGGGGTCCAGCCATTTTTATTACCTTGGCAGTTCTAGTGTTAATTTGATAGACAGTTATTATTTCGTAGATATTTTTGATAAAGATGATTTTTAAAGATAGACTTAAATGGTTCTCTCCATTATGAACACTAAATTGCATTAACATTCCATAATGTTAATATTATGTGTTCCCTATGTTCATTAAACATCATTATGCTAATAGACAATAGTTTTATAATTCAATTCTTCTTTCTCATATCGAACCATTCTCTATTTTATTGAAAAAGCTATATATGAAATAACAAAGTAACAAAAATAAAAATAAACAATGAAAAATAGCGAGGACCTTTCTTATCTGCAAATTTCTAAAGTATTCAATTTTCCTTTCTTACCTTAGTTACAGCTTTATCACAGTAGGACCAGATATTGTTGTGGCTTTATCTTGCTTAATATCACAAACACAGATATTCCTTTATCATATTTATTTAAACAAAAGCACAGAACAATATTAAGCACAAGCACAAATCGTGCAGCAACAGCTTGAAATTCCCTTCCCGCCCGACAAACAGTGCTGACAACTTTTTAGCGTCATGCAAAAACTTCCTATCAAAACTAAATGTGTTCGTAAATATTACTCTTCCCCCATGCCATTTAATTACTATAATATATAATGATATATTTTTCGTATATTTTAAGCTATTTGATTAAAAAAAACAAAGTAATGATGTTTAAAGCTTAATTTTCCTATTCAGCCGCATCACGGAATAAGGTTTAGAATTAATTTACGAAGACGCACTATATGAAATTCTGTGAAATTTTAAATAATTAATTTCTCTAATAGTTTTATTATTTTCTTAACGTATTAAAGGAATAATAAACATATTATTAATTAATGAAACATTCATTGAATCTGTTTAATAACGTAAGAAAGTTAGCAGTAAAACTTAAGAGGGGATAGTGAAAGACAGTATGATTTACGATATCAGTTCTTTATTTGTGGGACCCATTGTTCATAGGCTGTGATTGCTGATCCTCAGGAATTTAAATGCTTATAGAAAGTTGATACACCTACTAGCTGAGTAAGTAAAAAATTACATTCTACCCGACTTCTTTGAATAATATATCTATCCGGAAATAATTCTTATCCGATCCCTGTTTGCGAATGATATCGAAAGTCGTGAAGTTGCAACAGGGTCTACGAATTTGAATTGTGCTTAGAGATAGAAAAGAATTATCCTGAATAATTAGGTACTTCAAACTTCCTTCTAATTCTATATTGTATAATCCCTTGTACTTCTATTAATGTTTTCTTCACTCAAAATAACATCGCAATAAAAGCATTCCTTCTATATTATCGTCAAATACTTCTGTTGAATTGAGAATGGGAAAGGAAAATTTGCGAACTTAATGAACTTGTTATGCACGTGCTATATGTACACGCCATTCATTAGATTTTTGCACGGATAGGATAATATTTGAACGGTAATTGTGTAAAATATGTTTAATAAATTTTGTAATAAATGTGCATCACAGTGACGAAAAAATACACATATATATATGCGCAACATGTAGCTTTGTAAACAAACGTCCGAATTCTTCAAGTTCTAATGACCTCTGGGTTTTTTTACTTATATATAAATTTATACATATTTGTACGAAATGAAATTCTTTAGAATAAGCAGAATATAATATCTTTTTTGCAGTGAACATTTCGTCGTTTAACTGATTTAATCGTGAAAGTTAAAAAGTAATATTACTTCAGGATATATCATTATTTTATTAGTCAATGGAAAATGAATTTTTTAACTTCATTTTGCAGTAAGAACACATCAATCAAAATGGACAGTGGTAGGGGTGATGATCAAAAGAAGATGGGCATGGGCCGTGGGAATATTATTTTAAAAATGATGAAGATGAAGGAAGAAGAGGAAGCTCAAGCTGCTCAAAGATCGGCCCGGCCCCCGCCAGACATGCCTAGTAGTTCCGTTAGTCGACCGCCATCTAATATTCCTGCACCTCCAGGACCTTTGGCAGGTCCTCCTGTTCCCTTAGGACGTGGGAGGGCCAATTTGTTAGACTTATTGAAAATGAAATCTAAAGAAACTCCAGGTCCTGTACAGCCAGGTGTACCATCGTCTGTACCATCGTCTGTACCATTGGCTGTACCATCGGCTGTACCATCAGCTGTACCACCAGTTAGTAAGGGTAGAGCGTCGTTACTCAATTTAATTAAGTCAACTAGGTATGTACTTTAAAGTATGGATTATGATACACATTATTTGATACACTGATATAATTTTTTAAGGAATTTATTCCGATGCAATTCTATACTCTATATTCAGGAGATATTTCAGAGTACTAAAGATATGAAATAAATTCTTATAGTTCAGTCGGGCAGACTTCTGTACAACCAAGCGTTTCTAAACCAGCAAAGGACGATGAAGGAGTATTAGGTCGATTATCTGAACTTTCAGTGTACGAAACCAAAAGTACCTCAGAACTATCGTTTAAACCACCTCAAGGAGCAGCTCGTCGAGGCACAAGTGGAAAGCAGTAAGTGCTGGTGTTACAATGAGGATAATCAAATAATTTGATTATTTCTAAAACATTCTACGATGTAACGAATTCCCACAAACTTTATTGCTTTTAGGATACAAATGAGCGGCAACTATATAAGCTTGAGAATAGATCCTGGCAAAGGATTATTTAATTACGAAGTCAAATTTAACCCGGATATAGACTCGCGGCCGCTTCGTAGAAAACTTCTCAATCAACATTTAACGGTACTCGGAAAAACTAAAGTGTTTGATGGTGTTACTCTCTATCTACCTCAAAAACTGCAGAATAACGTAAGTATAAAATAATAGGGACTGGTAGCGGATTAAGTCAAGTGGAAGTTACAAGTGGTAAAGATTGCAGGCCCCTCAAACGCAAGTCAGAAACAATGTTTGAAGAAAATTCTCATTTAGTTATTAACCGAAAAGAAAATGGAAAAGTGAAGAGGTGTCATTTTAAGACCTCGGGGCCGTTTCGTATTCCTGGGCCCTACACGGCCGCTTAGTCCGCTTACCGCTTAATCCGCCGCTGATAGAGGCTATAGCCAACCTATCTATATTACATGCAATTTTTAGATAACTAATCTGGAATCGACGCATCCAATGGATGGTTCGTTAGTAACTCTGAAAGTTATATACAAAAAACAGCAAGATATGTCTGAAAACATACCATTTTTCAATGTACTACTTGGCCGTGTTATGCGATCGCTTAGCTTAGTTCGCATCGGCCAACATAATTTTAATCCAAAAGGTGTTCATGCTGTACCACAACATCGATTAGAAGTGTGGCCCGGTTACGTTACAGCTATTAATGAATACGAAGATGGGTTAAAGCTTTGCATAGATGCAAGACATCGTGTTATGCGTACTGAAACAGTACGTGAAATGATGTAAGATATTTTAATAGTTTTAAGAAACATGTTCTATGGCAGTATTATGGTAGTATTATTTTTCGCGACATCTTATAATGCAGGATTAATCTACAAAGTAATAAGACGAACTTCAAGGATGCTGTAACGAAAGAGTTAATGGGTCTGTCCGTTTTTACGAGATATAATAATAAAACTTATCGCGTCGATGACATCGCTTGGGAAAAAAATCCCAGTTACGAATTTGAAAAAGGAGATAACAAAATCTCATTGATAGAATACTACAAAAGTCATTGGAATTTACAGATACGAGATTTAAATCAACCACTCTTAGTTAATTGCGCTAAGAAGAAATTACCGGACGGAAGTGTGAGTGCTTCTTTGGCATCGTATAAGTCATTCTATTATGCAATTCCATTTTGTTTACTATTGTATGAAACATTTTAAATACAGACACAGGAAAGTCTAATATTGCTGGTACCGGAATTATGTTATGTCGCAAGTTTGACCGATAGTATTCGCTCAGACTTTAGAATAATGAAAGATCTTGATGCAGTGACTAAGATAACGCCAAACAGTCGTCGTGACGTACTTAAACATTTTATTCGAGAAGTACAAAATAATGAAGTGCCGCGAGAGATATTAGCTGATTGGGGATTACGGATGGAAGGTGATCTCAGTCAATTTCCAGGAAGGGTTCTAGAACCGGAAGTTATATATTTCGGCAATAATATAACGTTTAAACCATCCGCCCAGAGGCCTGCGGAATGGAGTAACGCAGCTTGTAGAAATCCCATGCTACGTAGTGTAAGTGCTTTAAATGCATAATATATAAAATACGCTAACATTTTTACTAATATCATCATTTTGTTTTCAGCCAAATTTGAATAATTGGTGTGTTCTGTATTCTCAAAGGGATACACGATGTACGAAAGAATTTGTCGATATGTTAAGAAAAATTTCGACGTGCATGGGCATGAATGTCAGCGAACCTCGCACGATTTGTTTGAGAGACGATAGAATTGAAAGCTACGTGCGTGAATTACGGCAACATATTCAACAAAATGTAAATTTAATGGTAATGATATTTCCTACCAATCGAAGCGATAGATATGCCGCGGTGAAGAGGTAAAATTTTAATTTTAAATATCTAAAAGTATTTTATCGTAAACTTCAAAAATCCCATTAATATCCATAGGGTGTGCTGCGTAGAAATGCCTATACCATCTCAAGTAATAATGTCCAGAACTATTTCGCGTGGTGATAAACTGAAAAGTGTGACGGAGAAAATCGCATTACAAATTAACTGCAAACTAGGCGGCGCACTTTGGGCTTTAGCTATACCGATGGTATGTTAAAAATATTGATTGTTAAAATGTAATTAAAACGTGCCGTAGTGAATCGATACAACGTTTCATTATACTAGGAAAACTGCATGATATGCGGCATCGACGTATATCATGCCGGTGTGGGACAATCGACTAAAGGTAGTGTAGCAGGTTTCGTAGCAAGTTTGGACAAACTATTAACAACATGGCACAGCAAAGTCTGCTTTCAAGGCAGACATCAAGAACTAGTTGATCTCCTACAGATCTGTTTCATCGCTGCCTTAAAAGCGTATTATAAGGTAACCAACACAATCACATTTCTTTTGTCTCAAGGAAATATTAATTTATTCCAATACCACAGCACAATAAACGTTATCCCGACCGTATAATCGTATATCGTGACGGTGTCGGAGATGGTCAATTCGAGACCGTTTCAAAATACGAAGTTAAACAGATACGAGAAACATTTAAACACGTAGAACCGAATTATCAGCCAAAATTAAGCGTGATTATCGTCCAAAAGCGGATCAATACACGGTTATTTGCCAGATGCGTAAGTTTCTATGCAACGATAATAATTGAAAGATGAAAATTGTACTGTCTAAAAATGCAAACGTATTTATTTAGCAATCGGGTCTAGAGAATCCTCCGCCAGGAACAGTTGTAGATTCTCACATAACGAAGAGTGAAGTCTATGATTTTTATTTGGTCTCGCAAAATATACGGCAAGGTACCGTATCACCGACTCGCTATATCGTCGTCTATGATAACACAAACATGAAACCCGAGCACGTGCAACGATTAACGTATAAACTGTGTCATTTATATTACAATTGGCCGGGTACTATAAAAGCTCCGGCACCGTGTCAGTATGCTCATAAACTTGTTTCCCTTATTGGGCAAAATGTCCAATTGGAACCACACCATTCACTCTCAGATACTCTGTTTTATTTGTAAGTTCCTCGAGTAGCAGACGCGTCCGATGTGATTGTATATACGCCATGTATAATCCAATACTTAATATAACGATAAAGCAACCTATAAAAACGCGCAGATAGTGCAAATAAATAAGTACAAAACCGACAGCTTTCCATGACGCTCTTACGGTGTCGTTGTACAATTGATTTAAAATATCTAGTGACAGAACGGGTATATCCGTTAAACATCTTATTTTTCTTTTTTATAACAAATAACAGGGGATATTCATTTCTTTTTACAGAAAAGTATTATAAAAAAATATATAACGTAGCGTAGATGATTAATTATGTTGATTTAACTCAAAGTATACTTTAAGTTTTAACCCTTTGCACTCGAAATCATTTTGACTATGGGCAACCAGCAACTCCGAGTCATTTTAACTGTGGACTACCAGCAATTCCGCGTACCAGTAATGCTCCATGCCTTGTCGCCGCAGCGGCGACAGCGGAGTGGAAAGGGTTAACCCTTTTAGAGATTATATGTATGTAGAGAGTTTATAGAGTTTTATTTTATTTATCTTTTGTTTTCAAACCGACGCCAAATAATTTACCTCCAGTATCGTTTCTTTAATTAGTATTGTACCTCACTGCCTTATAATTAACGTTGACAATTACTTTAATCCGTTGCACACTGCTCGCATAGATCATGACCCATCAACTCTATGCTCTCATTGATTTATAATTTGTCAAATTCACTGTATGAATCGTACAATAAAAAATTCGGACTGATCAACGTAACCCAAACATTACGTATGGAATCTCCAATTCCTAATGACTCTGCCAAGTGCATGTAATCACATTGTACAATGTAATACAACATCAGTAATGTACCATGCCTACTACTTTATTTTCGATAATTCTGTACATTAGTAAGAATCACTCCGTTATTTAATTAGTACCTATAAATATTATGTTTTTCTTGCTCGATGTTTAATCAGCGATTAGTAAGCCTGATCACTGTAAAGGAATTTATTTATTCTCTCATGTGTGCGTACATAAACGACCCTGCCGATGAGGATCCAATACCCAGAACAACGCGGGCGAAATGCGTGTATCCATAGTTGTCCACCTTGACTCGAAAGCACGCATATGTGTTCGTGCAAGCGCGCGTCTCTATGTCATGACGCCCTATACCAGTGTGAGACATTAAAGGAAACAGTGGCGTAACAAAAAGTATCCTTTAAAAGTGTTAAAAAGACCGTATCTACATAGGTATACTCGTCGTACACACATTCGATTACTGCCGTGCCTGTATTCTAAACCGTTACGTCACACGTTCGATACAAATAAAAACACGCCTATCGACGGGAAGTATCGGTCAAGTATTTCCGCGAAATGCAAACGAAACGATGATCGGCGAACGATGATATCACACGATCATCGGAATCCGTTCTATTTGGATCTCGGTAGAATTCGTTTATGATGGAATCATCGTGAACTCACTGTTTCTCGGAAGGATTGCGGCGCTACACGAACGACCTCCGGGAGGATACACCGCATTGCGGTCTTTAGTCGGCACAGTAGTTACGCCACTGCAAGGAGTCAACCGCATGTGTACGTAAATACGTACGTACGTATGTGTATTTACGGTCGTGGCGTATCGCGTATCGAGTCGCCGCCGTCGCCGCCATTCGAGCGGTTAGCGCCTGCGTACATCTTGTTTACAACTGCGGAGCTTACCATACACATGACCTTTACAAGATGGACATGAGCGCCTATTTAGCTGTCTAGGCGTGCGACGGGTAAAAAATTCAAGATATGTGCGTGTCGTTCGCGAACGTGTACGGGAGGAATCGCGCGATCGCGTGTTTTTCACTCTGATTAACGGAGGGAAAAAAAGGAACTGTTCGAACCGCGCGTTCGTGATCGCCAAGTGACGCGGTATTTGTCGCTCGCACGCGGGCGGAAAGGGGCAGAGAGGGATGTCGGGTACGAAAGGAGACCCGAATTTTTCACCTCAAGCAGATGTGATCGTCGTGTGTGAAGATTTCGTGTGTATCCAATCACGAGGTTGCGTCCGGGACGAGCCGTGCACGTTGCCGTAGTGTTGTTATAACCGTGCCGTCGGACTACCATCCGTCTATCTCGCGCAAAGTGCTCGATATATAAGGGGTGTGGGAAGAGTTAGTGCGTTCTCGCATCGACCTGGAATGCTGGCGTGTTTTGATGTTGCCTACTATTGCGCATGAAAAAATCGTCCTGCCCTTGACAGTAGCCTATTTACCCGAAGCAGGCCGCCTTTATACCGCGCCAACCAGCGATAAGAGGGGTTCAACCACCCACCTGCGTGTGCGTCGCTTGTCCCTCTCTCTTTTTCTCTGCCTCTCTACGTATTTCCTCCGTACGTACTCTCGCGAACGAACGAAAAGTGCGAGCGGACACGAGCGAGTAAGCGAGCGAGCGAGCGATCGTGCGCGCGCGCGCTCGCTTCCGCGTGTGTTTGTCCCTATACACGTGAACACGCCCGCGTGTATCTCTTGCTTTCTGTATTATCGTGTGTACAAGCATTTCTCTATGTGTATCTCCTGTGTGTGTATACGCGCCAACCATTGTGGACCACGCAGTAAATTGTGTTATTCGACGCGATAAACAGGTGCATGGGTTTCACGGCCCAAGGAAAACAATTCTTACGAGACTTAAGATCGTATTCACGTTAAAGACGTTTACAGATGTATAATACGTAAATGGTAACGATCACCGTTAACCTCGGTCTTTAATACAATCCTCTCTGGTACACGGGATCTAAGGATTGTACCAGGCGAAATTAGACGAAACCGCGTGACAGGTGGAACTCAGGCGTACCAAGAACCGCCATCGCAGAAAGTCGAGCAGGTACAGGGCATCCCTTTTCCGTTAGAATTCGATACTCTGCGAGACGTAAACTCTCTTGGAGATTCCCTAACCTCGGATATCTTGGACGGTCGATTGTAAATTCACGCTGGAATGCATTCGAAGGATACGAACTATATGACGCCCTTGTAGTACGTGTTGAGTGCCCATGCACCGTGGTGGCGTGTTATTGCTTATTTACCCCCGACACGTGCTTCCACCGTTAGCGTGCCTCTCGAGTACAGCGATATTGACGGCGACCTTTTCACTCTACGTGCAAGAACCGTGGGCACATTGCGCGTAAAAGGAAAACATACGATTACGTGCAGTTTGGAGAAGAATAATCAAACGAATTTCTATAATGTGCGGGAAAATGGTGAAACCATCGAAGATTAGGACCAAGATCTACGACGCATTACTCGGGTAAAAATCGTATCGAGCGGAAGTGTTTCCTTCGTATGGGTATTTCGTCGTCAACGTGGGTGGGAACACGCTTTCTGTCATCATGGACTTTCGCGTAATGTGTTTTACCATGGGATGCACGTGATAAACTATGTTTCATCCCATCGAACGATTACATCGTACCATGTAAATTGTACGGAGTGATAAAGTCTTTGGTAAAAAAGGACTCTGAAGATTCTTCGCGACGACGGCGTTTTCGATCGTCATCGCGGCGATGTCTTCGGGCAGGGGTTTAGTCTCCCCCTCAGGAGGCCCCGTTGTACGCTGCGGACACGTGAAAAAATTAAAGACTCAGAAGAAGAAATATTTCGTATTACGGGGCGAAGCGCCGGGTTATCCGGCATGTCTCGAGTATTACGATAGTAAAAAGAAGTTTGAGAATCGACATCCGCCGAAACGTAGCATCTTGTTGGACAGCTGCTTCAATATCAATAAACGTGTGGACACCAAGTACAAGCATGTTATCGCGTTGTATACGAAAGACGAATGCTTCTGCTTGATCCTCGAGAACGAGAAAGAATTGGACGAATGGTTGAAAGCGATGCTTTTACTTCAGAGCGGAGATGTAGCCGACGGGGAGCAACCTCGGCCTATATTTGGTAATGCGCTATTACGACTTGAATTAGGATTAGATCGCAATATTGAAAGTTAACGCGTGTGCGCGCGAAATTTCACGACACTTTTAAACGTATTTGGTAATTCGTGAACGTAAATATAACCGTGACAAATTTTCGATGTTTCGAGACCTTAAATCGGTTGTTTACGTGTCGCCGGAAAATATTTTTGAGATTTAATGACAATCGGATACTGAGACTTTGGACTTGGACAAAGAGTTAGATTTCTTTTGTTTTACAGGCAGAGCAAGAATTTCTTTTCCTTAGTTTAGTTTTCGATGTTTTATCGAAATATAAGATTGTAATTGTATTTGATATAATACGAAATATATTTACGAAGTACCTTAAAAACTTAATATTTCTTTGATAGAAGTGCAATAAGTTTCTTTTATTGATAACATTTTTATTGTGAATTAAAATGATATTTAATTTTAACTCCGTTTTTGATTGTAAATAAAATATATCAAAGCCTATATATACTGCGATATATTTTGGTAAATATTATGCTGTACATTAAATGAATTGTGGATTTTTATGTAATTATTCTCAGAATGAAACTCATTATTTACATAATTCGATTTACAAATAAATGTTATACAAACATGGTTTAATTTCTATCTATTACAGAGGAAAAGAGGTTAATTGTTCTAAGATAAATAATGTTTCAGCCGTATTATTTTAATAAAACGCTACATTATAAATTTAATTGTTTAACCATGATAAGAAATAAATATCATATGGTAGAGATTGTATAATTTAAAATGTTAACTTATTTTATATTTACTGTAAGGTGAACAGTGTACAACTTCATTTCAGAGCATGTATGGCAAGTTACAATGCAGAAAAAAGGACTGGGTGAGCGCAGAAATATCCATGGACCTTATAGGCTATGTCTTACCGATCGAACGTTAAGCCTAGTAAAAATTGGAGCGACGGACAATTCCGATTCTATAGAATTTCCTGTAAGCCGATTGGTTATTAAATAGCCGAAGAAGTCTCACGAAGATGACTTATTGTATTATAATGGAGAAATTCACATAAAAACTTTTATTTCATAGCTAATTTGCATCAGGAGATGCGGGTATATGGATCGGATTTTCTATATGGAAGTGGGTCGTTCGGCGGTAACGGGGGGTGGTGAATTGTGGATGGAAGCAGAAGACAACAATATAGCGCACAATATGCACGTTGCTATATTGAATGCCATGAGCAATTCTAGTAGTAACAAAGACGATGTGGGACCACGTCAGAGAATGCGGAGTGCCTCTGCGACCGAGGCTAGCAAACCTATTTTTGTTCTACAACGACGACATACCGGACAAAAATTCCATAACTTTTCTCCGTTAGGTAAGCTGAAAGTTTGAAAGAAAGAAGTCCCTTTATTCGTTACATATTTTAATGCGATGTCAGTTATGGTTCTTTATGTTTTTTTTATAGTCACTGATCACCAAAGTGCATGTCTAATTTATGTACATAGGTTGATTATGTGTTCATAGCATTTAAACACCATTTTTGATTTTACTCGAATAGCCACCATTTTGCACAGAAGCCCTACATGCAAAGATCCTTAAATGAATTCCTTCTAGACCTAAGAGTGAGTCATTCTTTGAAACATCGATTATATTTTTATGCTAGACCATAACTGCACACCTATTACGATATACGCTTTAAAATACTGGCTGAAATGCAGTATATACACTTAAGTATTCAGCTTTAGAATAACACAAATGGGTTGCGGGCATTACAGAGGAACACAGGACGCACAAGGAGCAAATGGATCCACTGCAGGAGCAGGAGCAGTGTAATCAGACTCAGAGTACATCTTCTTGCAATACAGTCACGGGTCTGTTCTCTGTCATTGTAGTTGTATGCTTTTTTTCTCCACGTGACTTGCTGGTCTTTAATGGGTGACGCTCACGATCATAATTCGAAATAACTGTCTTTTCTATTGCTACATTTTCGATGTAGTAGAATTACTATAAAACCAAGCAATTTCCATTATCATGAATGCTGATTTCTCATTATTCAATGCTCCAAATATTTCAAATACTTTAAACGTATGGCATTTCAGTTCTCTCGATGTGGTGTCTTTCATGTTCGATATAATTGTAAATACGATTTAATTCTTGAACGGAGACGTACCCGAATTAATGTCTCGAAATGTTCGACTCTCGTGAAATGAAATAATATCTCGAAGTATTTATTTCAATGTATAACGTGAACGTACGTCTCTCTTTAAGAATTAGGGCATCTCACATTCATTTCTTCTATCTCATAATGTGAAAGAATTTTAATCGAATCCGATTTCCGTAGTTCGAAATTTCGTGTACATAGCGAGAATATTCTTTATCCGCAATATAGACGTATCTACGAGGTGTTCCGGTATTGCGCAATATGTCTTCACCCAGCATTACCAAACGTAACGGAACAATGTGAAATAAATTTACACATTCAAACGTTCCATAAAAGTTCCAACTTATTCGCATTAGACATATTAATTCGCAACAGAAATTTCACGTTATTCAATTATTCCAATCGATCGTCAATTCGTCCGAGAATTCTAATGGGGTTCGATTATTATCGACGTTGCGATGGCTGAATTTCGTACGAAAAAAAACAAAACCTGCACGAAAAAGCGGTTGTACGACAGTGAGAGCTGTGTGGTTTGCAGCTGTTGCTGGTACCGGGGCTGGGACTGCTGGGATTGTCTCAACTAATGCCAACTGTGCCACTACCACTAGACGTCGTCATTCGGTAGCGAGTCATCCCCATTCCGTCAATAATTCCCAATCCGTTCATGTTACAACAACAACAACAACAACTACAACAACAACAACCACTACTACCATCACCATCACCACGACCGCTACCGTGACCACTACAACCACAACCGCGACAATATCCCATCAGAGAACCCTGTCGCTGCCCTTAGCCGCTGTTATTATCAGTCAAACGCAATCATCTAAAAGATCAGTTTTACGCTGTATGTATTTTCGTTCCGTCATACGATATAAATCAGCAAGATATTCAGTTTCTCTTTCAGTGTTTCTGCCTCGCTGTTTTCTCCTCCCCTTCTTTCCATTTTTTCTCTCTCTGTCGCCCATTTCTTGGCGTTCAGACTTCGCATTAAAAACCGCTCTCGATATCAACGCCATTGGCGATCAGCACATCATGTAACTTACGGTCTTCCGTGAGATTATAGCGTATTTCCATAGATACGCAAGCTTTTGCCCGCATGTAATCAGCGTTGCACGATACTTCGCAACGGAAAACCGCTTACTTTGTGTTGTTCCTTCCGTATTTTCTCTGTCGCCGATAAATCCAATCGATGGGACACTCTTAAGCCGCATCCCGTTCTCAATATAACATTCTTGATATATCATATTACTACCTTCTCTTTAAGAATGTTGTCGCTCTCTTCCCTGTTGCTTTGCAACGTTCCTGCGTATCGTATCGTTCCGCCCGTGTTTTCCGACCGATTCAGATCATCTCTCTTATCACTGTCCATTGCTTGATCTAAATACATGTTGAGATCAATAATAATATATTAATATATAACATATGATATGTGTACATCTATACATGTAATATTTATACGGATCTGTTGGAGTATTTTTTATATGCAAATGAAACTAACCGCTGCTATGCTGGGAGGATGGTACTTGCTTTTTGAACTGTTTTTTTCTGGGGCCGAGTATTATCAAACGACATTCCTGACTAGTATCTTTACAGGTGCAAATGGACGCGACAGATGCGATAGCTTACCATCGAGAGCTCGTACAACCAGCGAAAGTCATCCTGCATCTATACTAGGACACCCTAGGAGCGCTCATTTCGTACCACACGTACCGAGACCTCATTCCATGTACGGAAGGGGTCTTTCGTATTCTCCTCCAATTTCTTCGATGCCTATCAGTCCTGCTTCCGGTGCTTGTTCCACGGACTCTGCCGGATCCTCGCTCTCGATGGACGACGGCGGTGAAAACATCTTGGAGGAAGGTACCGTGGCGAGGTACGGACATTCTCTTACTCCCGATGAACCAGTCATTTTGGAGGAGAATGGCGACGATTATGCCCTGTGGTCTACGTCGCATTCGCATCATAAATACTCGCCAAATTTTAAATCTCATTCTCCTTCCCAGGTTAGTCTTCGAAGTCATCCGTAACATTGAGGATGTTAGAGCAATAAGTGGAGACTTGCGTGAGATTTGAATTGTATCATACATTGCCTCTTCCAGCTAAAACTGTCGTTGATTTCCTGTTCACTCGTAGTAAATTAATAATTACAGTATGTTTCTTGATGAACTAACGTTGGAACCAATGCTAATTTATTTCTGTCACCTTTCTGACGATAGTCTCGATACTATTATTTCATTATTTGCAAGACTCTCGTTTCAGAAGCATCCACGATTTATTGCACATCGTTCCTCGATTGTTACGATTGCTAATTAAACGAAGGAATACTAACACCTATTGTTCTTCCTATTGGCAGCAGAGTTCCTATATAGAAATGTACAGTCCTTGTGGGTCGAGTCCTGGTCGAGGTGGTGCATACATGCCGATGAGCTCAGGAACGGCGCACACGCATTCGCGTGCGTCGTCTCTCGTAGAGGAGACCAACGTTCTACCTGAAGGTTACGTACCCATGGCGCCCGTTGGCAATAACGGATACGTCGACATGGATCCTACTCATAGTCACAATGGTCACTTCCCGGATGACATGTCGCAGCATGGCGGCAGCAGTTGTTCCGTCACGTCCGGTACACCTAGTACGGACTTACGGTTTTCCGAGTATCACTTAGATAAAGTAGCGAGTTTCCTACCGCCTGGGGATGATCTCCAGGCTAGACCCGCGAGAGCCTATTCCATTGGATCGCGTCCAGAACCAACGAATAGGCATCGTAAAAATAGGTACTTAATATTGAGCGAAGTTCAACCCTTTCGATACGGCTTCAGTCTTGGTCAGTTGATTTGCTTTGAACTAACACAACGGAGTTAACACATTCGCTGCCAGCAACTCTGATCGACGCCAGCTGGCTACTTTACGTTGATCGGATCGCTTCGATCGGAGACGCTTTATCTCTGTAGTACTTCTATTATGTATATTGTAGGAAAAATCAAATAAAAGATGACCTCTGACACATATCACCAGTTTTAAAGGTGGTAGCGAATTTGTTAAGAAATGTTCGATGATATTCGTCGTTAGTTCTCGGAGTATCTACCTCGCAAAGTGTCTAGGACCAGTGTAGCGTTGTTAGTATCGAGAGGGTTAAGAACAGTACTGATCAACTTACAGGATCGTTAAGTCATATTATTTTACATGGAATTTCTCCCAGACTGGATATTACCCAGCAAGAATCTAGCAGAGTACGAGCCTTCTCTGTAGGTAGCCGTTCCAAAAGACCGGAAATCGGAAGGTTAGCGAACGTTGTTACCGCACCGTTGCCACCCGGCTCGGAAAGCTCGAATTCTAACAAGTCCAGCAGCGCGCCATTGTTATCCAGTTCCTGGGGACATAATTCCGGCTGCTCGGGAGCATCCGAGCGTATGGAAGATCTCATGGAATTGGACTTTACTAGACCCAGTATTTCTACAACTCTTAATTCACCGCCTTCGTCATACTCGCAATCACAGTCGCAATCGCAATCATACTCTACTGCCACCGACACCAGTTCCTACGTCGATATGTCTCCGGGACAGCCACCCACGTCGACCACTGCCCCATACGTCGATATGAGCCGCATAAATAAGGTTCGTTGTAATACGTCGAAGATATTTTTAATGATACGTTAAATGCCACAGCGATTTGGCTTCGTTCTCCGTTCGCGCAATTCAACATTGAGTGATAGGATAAACGTCAGGTAGAATGCAAATAAATAATGTAATCCGAGACGTTCGAGAATCATTAGCAAATTCAGTTGGACTTACTATCAGAATTATATGAGTCTTTTACATCGAAAATGGTAGAAGTCGGTTTACCGTAATGAAAAATTATTATTTCTATTCTCTATACGATATTATCACTTCGAATACCACCTGTATTTCGCTAGTTTCATTATTTCCAGCGATCTGAAACTGTTTCTATTAAAATCACATCTTTATAGAATAGAAATGTCGGAAGTAAGAATAGCTATGTACTCACTATTCTAGTGATCCAATAACAATGCGAAATTATATTGGTTTTTAATGTATTATTTTCAGATCAATCGTAATAACAATAATAATACAATCACTGCCAATCAGAATCATAGTCATATACACGTAACGTCTTCGGCTTCCACGCATAAACCCGTGATCACTACTTTAAAACCGGTCGAAGAAGCAGAAGGACCTTACATGAGGATGGACGGTGCAATGGAGGATTGGTCGCAGTCTGAAGCAAGTCCTAAACAGATCTCCTCACCGATGCAAGAGGACTGTTTGCAAACGAACGGACCACCGGGTATGAAACAATTCAACGTTTTAAATGCCTGCATAGGTGAAATCGATCGCTCGAATCGATTGTCCTACACGTAAGATTCGACTAACGATCTAAATATTGAATTAACACGCTGAGATTACGTGTGTTTCAGGTGGAGTACGAACAGCACCGGTTGATCTTCCACGACGGCCTTCGGTCGATTACGTAGAGATGAATTTCAAGTCAAGAACAAGCTTAGATCAGGATTACATGAACATGAACATGAGCAATCGAAACAACCGTAAAACAACGAGAACAGGCAGTCGCAAGGAAAAGTCTCGTTCGCAACCGATCGCGATACAGGCCGGAAATAAGGCCGTGAAGACACCTAGCTTCCTACCATTGAACGGTAGTCCGGAATCGGAAAGTTTAGCTAGTACTCCTGCATCACCTCCGCGTGCAACTCCTACCGGTTCTTCTGCTACCATCTTTCCTTTCTCCCTGAACAGTCCACAGTCACCTGAAAAATCATTTACCCATCAAAAGGACAGCGACGAATCATCGGGATTGGATGTGACATCGAAAAGCAACGACTGTACTCTTCTAGAGCCTACGAACAGGGTTCCTACGATGACTTCCGTTTCGTTGACGGAGACAAACAATACTTTAACGAAGAGTATAATGAACGATAGGCCGTCTAGTCCTACAGGAAAGGACAATCCAGTCAGAGTGATATCAAACTCCGTGTCCTTGCAAGATAACGTGCTGAACTCGTTGACGAAGAAATTCGTCGACTTAAATCTATCGAAGCCACGTTTAATCACCGCGTCGCCGAACACCAGTCCGACGTTATCCGGATTCAAACCTACCGTGCAAACGCAACCGTCGTCTCCTAAATTATCGGAGGATACGCCAACGCCTACGTCGACGCCTACGCAAAGCCCGTTGGAAAATGAGACCCATGAAAAATCACCACCCGGTCCGACGGTTTTGCATTACGCTAGTCTCGATCTTCTAAAGGCCGGAATCGCGGCGCCTGTATCGCCGGTCTCTCAGGAGGGCTGTAGCTACGCTGAAATCGATTTCGCAAAACTGAAACAGAACTAAAAATCTCGCTCTTCGCGGCTGTCTCATTTAGGTCACGAGTTCGTACGATACGAAACTTGACCCCTTGTCTCGCGTGTCTGAGATGGAAGACAGGGCAATCGATCGTTCTAATATTGGCTAAGCCAGATTAACGAACATGAATGGCAGGGTGACGGATATGAACTGTAAATAATTAATCTCTTCTTTTTTTTTATCCTAACCTTAAGTCATAATCGTTTTATCGGGTCTCGTTCGTTAGTCCTCATTCGAAGAGCAAAGTTAGCGCTTATAGTTCTGGTTTTGCTGTTTAAAGTGTCGTATTTTATTGGCATAGCGTAAGTGTCTCCTAAAAGGGGTTTTAGATATACAATTCTCTTTGTTTTTAGAAAAATAAAAGAATCTTACGCTATGGTTGTTGAGACGTTATATACTTGGTTTCGATCTATTTTCCTTTTTATGCGAGATGTATTATAAATAAAGAATGGTTACGCATCGCGAGAATTTCAAATGTTTCCCTATGTTGTTTTATATAAGAGTATTATTGCGAGTCGTTAATTTATAGAAAGGGGGAAACGTGAAAGGTGATTCGGTGTAAAGACGACGTACATCGATTGTTTTACGTAATCTTTTTTTTCTTTTATGCTGACGTTATAGCATTGAAATGATAGAGAATATTTTACTGGCATTAATGAGGTGTAAATTTTACAAATATCCACGTTATAGCAGTACATCGCCAGAAACGTAAGTGCTAAGTACAATGGAACTTAGATGGTCTTGCTATTTCTTCGTGAAGGACTACGTTGCCAATGTTAGATCGATTTAGGTCATGGAAATTCGTATTTACGAGCTGACGCTTGTTTACGACAAATTCTACATATTTTATCATGCTTTTCTGTGTAAATTATAAATTGCCGAAATAAGTTCCGATGGAATTCGATTACATGCTACTATTTACAGGGTATTCTGTAAAAGATGGTACAACCAGAGAGAGAGAGAGAATGAGAATGAATGAATGAGCGGGAGAAAGGATGGAACGATTGACGGAGAAAGACGAGAGAGATTGCTTCTTGTAAAAATAATTACAATCAACCTTGTGACCTTATCCTGTGGATAGAAAATGTTCTTATTAATATTACGTTTTACGATAAACACTTTTCCTCGCATATACTTTAAGGATAGTTCCGTTACATCCTAACATACAGCATATCGTGTATATACATATGCATTGTCTAAATAATGCTATAAATATAAATATAAGTATAAATATGAATTTAAATATAAATATATATAGATATATGAAATATACATACATATAATAAATATAACAATATTATTGATCAATAAACGTGAAATATATATTGCTGTTATTTATTATGCAATCCTTTGTAATTTGACTTTTTCGAGAATTACAAAATATTGCTACATTTTCGGATAACGCGAAGATGTTAAGAATATGCGAGGATTATATTTCATTTTTCTATCTTTACGGAGTATCCGAAATCTGAGAGAGAACTTTGATAAGAATTGTGCAGTATTATTTATTACATCGAATAATTTTAATTAGTGGAAAATCTTTTGTTGTAGGCTACTCGAAATTTATATTTAAATTTAAAGCTACTGTCGTTTAATTCGATATATTTTCACGTATTCGATAAATGCATTAGGACAAAAGTAACGGAAGGTGGAAAAAAAAACATTGATCGATCTAGTCGCTTACATTATTAGATCACATTAAAAGATAAATGTAAAAAAATAGAGGAATTGCAACTTTAGAAACTGAAGAATTTTCTTGAAAAATTAAGAACCCCTCACTTTGTCCCACTTTGTAGATCTAGCGTTAAGGTGCAGCGGTGCTACTTTATTTTATTCACAATTTTAATTTGTATAGAATAAGTCAAAATGGAGTCCGTAATTAATAATATAATTTCAATATTCATTCTCGAATGTACGTTTTGTTTTCAATCAAAATCTTCAGTAGTTATCACGAATTAATTAAAAGATACTTAAATTATATCGATCTTTTTTTTGAAATTAAGTTCCTATCGCATGAACATTAAAAGAGTTTTGTTTTAAAGCCAATTCAGGTCACTGTTATTTTCTGAATTATCAAAAATTGGCATTAAAGTATCTTCTAATCTAACAGTTTTTCAACATTATCGGGTTATTATACATTCGTTATAAGTTACATTTAAGTATGAACATCATCTTAAAATACTTCCTATTTCAATCGCAGAAAAATAACTTGCACCATAAGATATCCACCGCCATACAAAGTGACTCCTCTTGAAATACTTTTTCGTATAACTTTAATCCCTCGCGAGATGTTCAATGGTTCCCATTTACATAAAACATCCTACATAAATTAATTACGTGCAGTAAATGATCACTGTCCAATCAATTATGCTACGTAAAAGTTACAATTCCACCCTTAACACGTACCAACACTTTGCCAATCCAAAATCCACCTAAAGCTATACATCCCAGGCGCTATTAATTATCCCCTTTAAACGTTTTCCAATAATTACTCCAATCATCCTATCACGATCCTATTTCGAAAAATAGAAAATTACAAAAAGTATCCACCCTGATCGTTCCCCCTTCTCGGAAATGCAATCCTCCCTCAGGTTTAGTCGGCACACCAGCATAAAACTGGGATAACTGTCCTAGTACCGTATAATCCGTATTTTCCGTCAACACGTGCCCCATATAAACACGAAAGTCACGATAAACTCCATTGCCGGGCCAGTTTTGCACTTTCCTGCCGTGAATGTCGTACGGATTACGTGCCAGAAGGTCGAAAAGGGAGATGAGCGTGCGTGTTTACAGAAACTGTTAGGATTCCATGGGCTTGAAGTAGCCACCCCACGGTGTTTCCCTTATTTGCGCCAAATTGCCCGTCCTCACCGTGACGGGCGCGTCAAGGTACTTAACTGCAGGTAAACATACCCTAAATCATTGGAGGAGATGAGGAAAGAGAAACGGGGCCTGACCTTACTACTCGTAAAATTGCACCGTGATCGCGAGGACGTCATTGTTGGAGCCCTTGAACATAGTAGGGCCTCCCGCTTCCGTACGACCGTCCTTTTGTCCTGTTTGTACTTTGCTCTTGTTCTTCGTGCACAGGTAGACGGAATCAGTGCTCGAATAAATAGACGGTGATCGTATAAACGCGTTTTTGACCCATTTACGGACACCGAGGTAGATGCGCTTTGGGTACGGGGAGGAAAATGGCGAGACGTGTGCCGGTTCAGGGTGGATTGCAATTTTGAATTTATATGGTCGTGAGAATTGATTATAGGCGCATTTTTTCTGGTTGCACAGGTAGATGAAAGCAGATTGTAATTTTAGATTGGTATGATCGTGAGAATTGATTATAGGTGCATTTTTTCTGGTTGCACAGGTGGATGAAATCAGTTCTCGAATAAATAGACGGTGGCCATAAAAGCGCGTTTTTGGGCCATTTATGGATACCGAGGTAGATGCGTTTTGACTATGGGAATGAAAATGGCGAGACGTGTGCCTGTTGAGGGTGGATTGGAATTTTAAATTTATATGATCGTGAGAATTGATTATAGGTGCATTTTTTTTCTGGTTGCACAGGTAGACGGAATCAGTGCCCGAATAATTAGACGGTGATCGTATAAACACGTTTTTGGGCCATTTAGGGACACCGAGGTGGATGCGTTTTGGCTACAGGGTTCAAAATGGCGAGACGTGTGTCTGTTGAGGGTGGATCGTAATTTTAGATTGATGTGATAGCGGGAATGGATTATTGATTATGGATGGATTATGAATGATTATCTGGTTCTTAATTTTTATAACTGTTACATGTTACGGTATAATGTTAGAGATGATTTAGTGTATGTTATATTGATTGTTAGATCGAACGAGGTGGGAAGTATTTTAGTTAAAATTGCTCCCGGTGTGAATGTATTTATAGATTATTGTGCCATTTACAACATCGCCAATACTATCCTCGTGTTAAAAAACAATGAAAGAATCGATGAAAAACAATTTAAATATATTTCCTTCATCGCTTCATTATTACCGCCAATCCACCGTGGATATTGGTTCATGAAAGCGCATATTAACGTCCTCAGATTCAAGCAAGGTAATTACAGCCGAGCTGATTAAGAAGCGGTCCGTTTACCTAGGTATTTGACGTCGCGACGACCCCTGAGCTTTCCTCGCGCATGTGCGAAGCTAGAGGGTGGAGCTCGGGTAGGCGTCGCGACGTCGGTGGCCGGGCTTTCACGGATACCCTACATGGGGGCGAGGGATCGATCCTGAGAATTTCAAGGAGAACCGCTACCACTGCGTTCCAATGGAAACTGTGGAACTGTAATGTGTCGGTGCTCAGATTTATGCACGTATACACACAGTGGCTATGGTGGATGAGGAAGGAAAGGCTCGGAGTTGCAATCAGTGCGCCATCATTAATAGGAAAGTCTTAAATTATTATTTAATATATAATAGTCTCGGTGGTTCGGAGCCCACCTAAAACAGTAGGTCCTAGGCCAAAATGGCCATAGTTAGTCATTTGAAGCTAAAAAAATTCAGATACTCTCAATTAGTGAGGACGAGTTCAAATCCTCCCCATTACTAATAGGAAATTTGTTCTAAATTATTATTTAATATTTAATTTTCTCGGTGGTTCGGAACCCACCTAAAACAGTTGGTCCCAGGCCAAAATGGCCATAGTTAAAGTCATTTAAAGCCAAAAAATCCAGATGTTCGCTCGCAATTAATTAGCACGAGTTCAAATCCTCCCCATTACTAATAGGAAATTTGTTCTAAATTATTATTTAATATTTAATTTTCTCGGTGGTTCGGAGCCCACCTAAAACAGTACGTCCTAGGCGAAAATGGCCATAATTAGAGTCATTTAAAGCCAAAAAAATTCAGGTACTCGCTCGCAATTAATTAGCACGAGTTCAAATCCTCCCCATCACTAATAGGACAGTCCTAAATTATTATTTAATATATAATTTTCTCGGTGGTTCGGAGCCCACCTTAAACAGTAGGTCCAACGTCAAAAGACCATAGCAATAAAAGCCGAAAAGTAGAAAACAAAAGAAAAAGAATACACGTATGCGTGGGTGTTCTACTTATCCTGTTTTATGAGAATTTTCTGGAGCGAGGATAATAGAGGATAAGTAGGTTTATTCCCGGTGTGTCGTTAACTTTGCGATTTTAATGGAAATGTTCGATTTTAAAAGTGTTTTAAAAGTTTGCGATCTAAAAATTTTGTATTGATCACAACTATCAGAAAATTGAAATTCCATTTTCTGAAGTACACTCGATTTCTCATAGAAATCGCATTATCAAGCTTTAAATGTCAGAAGTTTGAATCAGAACTCCAATCTCCAACATCTAAACGATCAAACGCCCCTGTTTGATCTTGCGCCCGATTATTAATCAAGCTAACACATTCATATCTCTTTTCAGGGCAACGGCACATCGGAGGTACTCATCTAACAAAAATCGAATCTCCTCACTACGGGAAGCTCTTTCATCCCTGAAGTCAGCATCTGTTCATCCTTATCGCATCGAAACAAGTACCATCCTCGGAATCTGCCTAAAACCATACCTTCTCCGCAAAGTAACATTATAAAACAAACTATAAATATAATAACCACCCTCCAATATTCAAACAATTCCCAAGTCCCAGCCTCAAACCCAATTTCTAACCATTTCCACCGTAAAACATCACAATTGGTACCAATTAACTTCGAACATCCTTCCAAAGCCCAGTAAAAGTCCTCCACCACATTTTTCCACAATAATTCCAAAAATTTCACGAGCTTTCTACAAAATCAGTGGACGCACCATCTATTGGAATTTTCCTACTGGCTGGAAATATCCAGAGGGAGAATAAGAGACTTGGAGGGCTTGGGCGCATAGGTAAATCAACTCCGACGAGGGTTGAACGCGTGTGAGTCGCGTGTTCACCGGTAAACGAGTAGGGGGTGCGGGCCTCGGGGGTCGGAGGCCAGGGGTTGAAGCCATTACCGTTCACAAAGCTACCACCAGATTGCCGTCGGGGCTTACAGTGTCTCTCCTCGTCTCTTCGCCGGCTTCTCTCTTCCTCTGACCTCTCCTTGCTCGCTCGGTTCGTTCGTATTCATGATTTAAATTCAATTGCCTTTTATCTGCCATCCTGGGCCCCGAGTCGTTGATGATGGAATCGCCGAGATCAGAGAATCCGGTCTACCTCGGTTTCTCGTTCCTCTTTCGGCCTCTTTCCCTCTGGCATTGAGTTTTCTTCAGCGCCTCTGTTGCTTCGCGGTGTCTCTATTTGCGGGTTGGAAAATTTCACTTGGAATTCTCGTGTCCTCGTTCTGTTTTCCTTCCTCGGTTTGCCATTGTACGCGGATTTGCTAGAGATACGTCTCTTTTAAATGGTACCGTCTGCACGCTTGTCTTGGTAATTACAGGGGATGATTTTTCAGCTTGAATTTGTGTCTTATGAGATGGTTATTATTTTATAATTAATTGAAGCTATAATAAATTTGTGGCGGTAGATGTCTCGTACTTGCAAATTTCGAAGAGTCTGGGCTACTGAAACTAAAAACAGAAATTCAATTCTGCAGTTATGAATATTCTGGCAAAATTCTAAAAATCATCAATTTTAACCCTTTGCACTTTAACATTAACCGTAACATAGGTGGTCAAATAACCGGTACAATAGAATAAAAATATGTAATTCTTGTAGTATTAAGCAAAGTCTGTGTTCTCCATTATTTTCTATATTAAATTGACAATATCCTGCATTTCTTTTTGAGAAATTTAATCAAGTGACAGACTACGGTCAGAATAAGGATACATAAACCACCGGTACGGTTAGTGTTAAGCAATTCTGCCTAATTTTTCTTTTAGAATCCTACATCTACCCTTGAAACTTCTCACCTTTCGTGACCGTACAAAAGTAACTATCCTCCAAAGGATTAACAGAGTCGTTTCGATCGTTCCACGATCCGTAGCACTTCCTATCACGGAAGGTCATTCATTGTTCTCCTTCCCCAACAAGAATGCACGGCACGCGAACAGCCACGCTGAAGGATGACATTCCTCAAGGATCTTCTCGTAGGCTTTTCGAGTACCCGTGGCCTTCAGCTCAGGGACAGGGTCGCGTGGCGTTGACGAATCTGTTTAGTGCCGTCATAATACCCATCCGACGGTGCCCTTCGAGAAATTCACGGATCGGATTCTATGGAGATCTTTAACCCAGGGAGCAACTACCGTGCAGGTTTGTCGTGCGGTGCTCCGGCGACAAAACTGAAGTCGCGTGCTCGGTTTGCTAAACGTAACTCTCATTTTCTGAGTGATTTTAAACTTGCCATTTTTATAGGATTTTTAATCCGATTTGTATTGCTGTTAGGGAATTTTGCTCTTTGTCATCGTCCTTAAGTTGGTCTTTTTGTGGAATAATTGTTTAGATATGTTGATCGGTTTTAATAATAAAGCTATCGACGTTATATCTACTAAAATTTAGGTGTGCTGAATAAGTACTTTGGAAAGGGAGAAATCACGAGGTGGAAACGATGATTAATTAGCTAATTTAGGTTTTATAGGATAGAAGTGGAATATTTGCATCGTGGCTCTCCTATCAGTTTAGATAATTTTTAGAAAAAATTGGGACCGACCATTTTGGTAGGTTTGGTGTTGATTGGAATATTATAACGCAGTTTGGTAGATGCAGACGTTCCTAAAACGGTTTCCTTATTTACTAACTTTGTAATAATTGTTTAAATTGATTTAAACGCGTCACTGAGTTTAGAAGATCTTAATGAAACATTAATTAATGTATGGAGAAAGTCTCTGAATCACTGTTATTCAGTGACATTACATGGATTCATATTAGTTCAACATTCGTAAACAATATCTGCTCCATTTCTCTAATTTATCTTTTACATTTCTGCCTTCACGTTGATAAAAATTCCTCCGGAACAAATCTCCCACACAGCGTTCTCCAACTACTTCAAAATAGTTAGGAATTCAATAAATTATTCCTTTGTTATGGAACCCAAGACGATTCCAGAGCAGGCTTCAATTCTCATTCATCCATCGCCTGAAACAATTCCAAAACGTCTACCAAGAAGCTAGTTTTATTAATCGCCGTCATTGTAGCTCGAACGTGCGCGAATTTGCCCTCGACTTGCCCTACGAGGCAGGGATAAAAGGGCAAGGAAGACGAAGTGCCAGCACGGCCTTGGGGCCACGCGCCTAGAGTGCACCATGGAAGGTGTTTTATGGGCCCTATAATGGGGCCCGGAATACCCATTCCGTTTCTTTATGCTCTGGTACCTTCGCCTCCTCTTTCTTCCACCATTTACATCTCTCTCGCCCTTTGACTTTTCGCCTCGTTCCCTCTCAACTTTCTCGCCACGAGGTACTCGGAATCGTTTGCAGTTTACTGCAAGAGCAAAACAGAAAGGAGGCAATCGTTCGAGGAAGAAGAAAGAGGAGTGAAAGAGAGAAAGAGAGAGAGAGAAAGAGAAGGGCAGAAGGCAGCACCGGAAACTTTCATATTTACGAGGTCATTGCGCGTCCGTTTACGATGGTACAATTCCTGTTTGCGAGATTACTTATTTTCATTAAAACGGCTGCCGGTGGGTGGCTTCTATGCCCCGGCAGTAAGGCCCCAAGGTCGGGCCTTGTAAAGTAGCCAGAAGCGCGTACCGTTGCCTGGTTGCTTTATGGGACACGCTGATGCACCCTAATGATGCACCGCACCTTTCTTTCATAGCCGAAGGTCTCTCGAGTGTCGCTTAATATAGGGCGAGTTGAATTATTCTATTATTTCGCGTAGAGTTTGCTGGAAAAACGGATTTTTTTCGTCCAATTAGTATAGGTAGTTGGAAATTGTTTAACATCTTTGTTCGAGGGGCAACATTAACCCCTTGCCCTACCATTTCTTTTATGACTACCTCCGCTGTAATTCAGAATTTAATTGCTAAAATAAAAATTGATCTGTGATTCTTGATATATCCTATAATTCGACGTCATATTAATATTGTAGAAAATTCGCGTCTATTATATTATAGAAATATTCTAGAAATATTAACGAAATATTATAGAAATATTAACGAAATATTATAGAAATATTATAGAAATATTATAGAAATATTATAGAAATATTATAGAATATTATAGAAGATATTATAGAAAATTTATATACAAATTAACAATATCATAAAGGAATAATTTCCCACCGTGAAGGAAGAAGATTTTAACTCAGGCCCGCTAACAGGTATTTTAATCTCCCATTTTCTACATCTTTAGAATCACAATAAATTAACAATGAAATAACATAACAATTAAGAATAAAAATAAACTATCTTGCCACATAAAGTGTCAGGGCAATATCAACGTTTCAAAATACGTTTCAGTGACGACGCAATACGACAAAGATGATAGAAGAGAAAGAAAGTGGCTGCAACCACTGACTGCAGAATTTCTCGGCTGGTTTCGTTACCGAACGTCTTCTCCCTCACCGTATGTTACCGCACTGTCGAGTGACACGATGCAGATACATGGGCCGCAACCACCCACGCTCTTTCAGCTTTTATTCTCCGGCTGCTAGGAGTAGCCTTTTTTCCTTAAATTCGAACCACATTTAGTTACGAGTTGTAGAATTTCAAGACAATGGGGATGGCGCCGTTTCGAATGACCAACGCAGGGACGTGTGTGCCACGTGGACCACGAAATAGGAGCTGAAGGATGACAAAGGGGGCATTTGTAGTTTAGTGAAATTAACGTTGAAAATGAGCTGGCTTTTGGAAAAAATTAAAGAGGGATGTATGTCGAGGATTAAGAAAATGACGGAGAGAGAAGGGAAAGTTATGTGAATATTTTAGAAGTGTTGCTTTTATCGTGTGTAATTATTTACGGTAAGTAGAGAAATTTTGATTGAATTTGTATCTTTCATGGATTGAATACCGATTGTGTTTGATTTCTTTCAGCATTTATGTCGATGTGTAAATATTTTTATTTATCATTTCTTGCGGTAATTCGGTTGTTTCGTTATTTAATCAAAAATAACGTAAAATCGTATCTTTGCAAAGTAGGAATATTAAAGCTAAGTAGCTATCTACTTAGAAGCAGTCAGTTTATTTTGCAATTGCATTTTAATATTTAATACATTAACAGAGTGAATATTATCTTTTAAATGGGTCAGGAAAATTGACCGAATTCGGCGGCATTTAACATCAATAATTCAAAGTGTTAATATTATTTAAGTGCCGATGAAGATCGACTTCGAATATTCTTATCTCTCTCCTTGGAATGTTAAAACGCTTGATTTTATCATTCATTACAATATCAGACGCAGTATTCGCATACTTCTGATAAATCTCAATTTTGTAGTACTTTTAACAAACATCCACGTCAATTTTAATAAAACATTTGGAAGAATAAATCAGCAAAGAAATTCGTGACTCCAATACACGATATAAAGTTTGAATTATTGAGCAGAAATTCGTTGAAATTCAGCAAGTTTTGATAAACATAGAATTCTACTTAACACAATCATAATTTCTGCAATTTAATTGCTACCACTTCTTTAAATCACTTCAGTAAATTGATATTGGAATACAGAGATAAACTTTTTCAATGCTGTACGATATTCTTCGATGGAATTTTGAGCGTGCATGGCCCGATTCAGTCATCAAACGTTCATCAAGCCCGTTAATGATACGACGCAGAGATTATTCAGAAGCACGATTAGGCCGAATGGTGTACATAAATTTATTAACACGTTCCATAATTGCTTTTCTCGCTCAAGAGCATCGGCAAAAAATTTTGCAATGGACAGTCTCTCTGCAATTTAAATATACCGGGTGAAGCTTAAATTGGATCAACTGAATGATATATCTGCATTCCTGAAAGATTTACTGTTCAATTTTGATGCAAGAAGGAAACATCGATATGGAAAATTTGGCAAAAATTTAAATTCAAAAACACTGTACTCCTAAAACAGGAGTAACTCTATAACTCCAAAAAAGAAGTTACTTTGGACCAGGAAGAAACTCAATTTTAATATTGGATTGGCAACTAAGTGATTGCGTATTTTATATAAGAAGGAATTTCCTTAAGCTGATGAGGAGCCCATAAATCGAGTTTTTTAACATAGCGAAATTTAAAATTTTTTTTTAATGTATTTATGCGATACATTGAGCTTCTCTGCAATCTCACGTGTTCTGCTATGACGATCTGAATCGATAATAGCCTTGATACGACTCTCATAAACTGTAACTGGACGGCCAGATCGTTGCGCATTTTGGAGCGAAAAATCACCCGAAAGAAATTTAGCAAACGAATTTTGACACTGCCCATCTTTCAAGGCTTCATTCCCATATACGACACATAACTTCTTGTCTGCTTGGGATGCGTTCCTTTTTCGGAAATAATACAATAAAATATGTCTGAAGTGCGCGTTTCTTCCATTTTCAAATTGCAATAAAAACGAAACTAAATGGCTCATCGATACGATTTTTTTTTACTAATGAAAGGTGGAAGTTCAAACAACAAGAAAACCATAGATTAGGTGCTTTGAACATGTCAACGAAACAAAAAAATCCGCAATCATTTAGCTGCCAACCGAATATTTAGAAACACTGCAAAATGTTTTTCCAGCTCATCAATAAATTCAGGATCACCTCAAGCACTCTGCTTCCAAAACCAGGACGTCTTCACCCAAATGAAATTAATCGCCGTACCAAAAGAAAAAAAAAAAGAATGAAACCTTAGAGACACCGAAAACTAACATTTACCCAATGCCTATTGATTTTTCGGAATTTCAAGAATCTCCGGGTTATCGGTAAATCGGACAAATCGTGCGCGAGAACGGGAGCTCTGACATCATCGGTGTCGACAGAACCGATTACCGGTTATCTAAGGAAATAAAGGATCGTCGGGCGTCTTTTCGGTGCGACTGATCGTCGAGACTCTTCCAGGAATCCATGTTACCGCAATATCGCAGTGAGCACACCCACATCAAAGTGCCGAAGAACTCTGGCATCGTTGGTCCTCGCGTGCTTTGCACAGTGATAAGATCCCTCCGATACTGCTTGACCGTGTATTCGTTTTCTCTGTGTAGGCAGAGAGTGTCTGGATGTACGTGAAATCCGTCTCGTCTGCGAAGTTTACGAGACTTTTGCCAGAAAAAAATATGAATCGTTTGACGGACGTGAAATCGAGCTGGCAGAGGTGGAAGAATGAATGTCGTTGGCTTTTGGAGTTATTTTACATATTTTGGGGATTTATTTCGTTTGTGGGGGATGTTGGATTTAATTGAACACTTGCAAGTAGAATATTAAATTATTTTAGTATTTTACTTGCAAGTGTTAATGGTCCGGGATGTTAATTAGTGGGTGTTAATGATTTATCTTTTGTTTGGATGAATGTTTTTCTTCTTTGATTTTGTTGTATCAGAATCATGTCGTCGAGCAATGTCAATTATGTTGTAAAAGTATCAGCGACAGTCGGAAAGAGCAGAGACGTAAAACACGATCGAATGAAAATATTTAATTAATGACACTTCCTGCGATTCTTGTGCACTCTAAATAAAGATAAGATTCCTCCGACGCGACTCAACTTTCTACGGGAATTTCTCTTCCTTTGCCTTTCCACCTTGCATTCGGGGAAACAATGTTCGTTCTGGACTTTCTCGATTTCTTTGTACGGTATCGATACAAATTATCGATAAATCATAGTTTGACGAACTTGTTACATTACTGATAAAGTCGATAATCTTATTGTAAAATTGGACTTCTTAGAAAACGTTGGATTCTTCTCTCTTCAAAAGGAAATATGTCGAATTTTCTTGAAAATTACATTCTGATAGATAAAAATTGCTGAGTCAAGACTGACTTTTCTCCATCTAGAAAATTTGGAAATTTTACAATTATAAAATCTTCTACTTAGAAACGAAAGATTCTTTCGTCAAAAACTGGGCACATCGTTTAAGTAATTTTATATTCCGCGTATTGGAAATGAGAAGAATGTAAGTTACCAAGTAATAACATTCTTATCTCTTTCCAATTCCTTTTATCTTCCTTTCTCAAACGTATCGGCAATTAATTTAATTAAGAGGCCGGACGATCGGTCTTCGGAACTTTGTACAGGGAAAACGTGCAAATAGACACGCATGTTTCTATTTAGCGCAATCGCTCTTGGTTTTATTGTGTTCCTTGTATGCGCTGTTCAGCTGCAATAAACCCTTGATTTATCGACATCATGACAGCAATATGTCGTTTTACAATTGCATCTAGAGGCAGCCATTTGTAAAATTACATTTGAATTGCGTCCACGCTGTATTAATTCCATGTAAGCACCGTCTTATGTTAAATAAACAGCCAGATTATTTTTCAAAAAATAATATGGCGCAGATGGTGCAGATTAGATGCTTCTTGCTTCTCTAAATATTGCTATTGAGTACCATAGTGACAAAATCACATTCTTAAACTTCACAACTATCATTCCAAATTCAAATTCCACCTCTCAAACATTATTTCACCCCCAATACACAATAATCTTTCTCTCCCAATTCGTAAAACTAAACTTCCACTGTAAAATAACGATTGTTAATTCAAATTCCACCTATCAAAAATGATTTCACCCCCAAAATTCAACAATCTTTCGCATGCAATCCTTAAAACTAATATTCCACTTGAAAATAACGATTCTAAATTGAAATTCCACCTCTCAAACATTATTTCACCCCCAATACACAACAATCTTTCTCATCCGATCCCTAAAACTAAAATTCCACTTTAAAATAACTATTCTAAAATCAAATTCCACCTTTCAAAAATTATTTCACCCCAATACACAACAATCTTTCTGTTCCAATTCGTAAAAATAAAATTCCACTTTAAAATAACGATTCTAAATTCAAATTCCACCTTTCAAAAATGATTTCCCACCCAATACACAACAATCTTTCTCCCCCAATTCGTAAAACTAAAATTCCACTTCAAAATGACGATTCTAAATTCAAATTCCACCTTTCAAAAATGATTTCCCACCCAATACACAACAATCTTTCTCCCCCAATTCGTAAAACTAAAATTCCACTTCAAAATGACGATTCTAAATTCAAATCCCACCTTTCAAAAATTATTTCACCCTCAATACACAATAATCTTCCTCGTCCAATCCCTAAAACTAAAATCCCTCGTCAAAGTCATCACATCCACCGGTACCTCAGACCGCAGAACCAAAAAGTACGCCCTCCCCCATAAAGAAGATAAATATCACACATTTCCCTCTAATCCCCGACATCGTTTGAGTACACATATCGCACAGAAAAGAGTGCGTACCCTTTGCATGGTAAACGCAAGTAATTTACCGTCGCATAAAACGGTCCCATGCACGACCGTTGGAACACGGCCTCGAACTTACCCCCTGCACACCCCCTCTGAAAACGCGCAAGAATTTATATGATCCAATATCTGCCGGCACAATATATCACGGACACTTCGAAGCACAAACGGCCCCGGTTTCGTCCGTGGAAGTCGGCTGTTGTTGTATACACGCCACACCTACACAGAAATGACACGCGAGCATAAAATGGCTTTGCGCCCGATAGCGGCGCCTTTGATGTGCCTTCGCTTCAACTACCTCCGGCATAAAATCGTGAAACACACCGGCAAGGTGTCGTACGTCGTATAGCAACGGCGACTCTTCGACTTAACCCACGACCTCTCTTGATTTCGCAGTCTTTTGGACCATTGTTGGGGATTATTTCGATTTGGACGTTTCAGTGGGGCGATTTCTTAGGGGTTGATGATTATCACGCATTTTTTTTGGTTTGGAGGTAGCTGGATACTTGTAGATTGGCGGTAGACAGATAGTTTTGTGGTTTGGGTATTGTAATATGGAGGGTTGAAAACTGATTAGATATGGGGTGGTTAAAATTTTTTTGTAGTTTTATTGCGGTGATTTTTTGAAAATTTATTGGATTGATTATGATGAAGCGCGTTTTGAATATTGTAGGGTTGGAGCGTTTAAAGCTTAATTGCAATTAGTTTTCGGGGTGGGTGATTGTGTGTTTTGTACATTAGTTTAAATAATTGGTGGATGGACAAAGTATTTTTCTTTTGCGATGATTTTCTAGATGTCGTAGGCTTGGTGGAATAAATAAATTGTCTGATTTCTCTCTGAAATTAATGCGCTAATATACTCTGTATCTGGATATTTATTTTTTTCTAACAATGTCAGTTATTACAGGCACTGTGGTACTCTTTTATTAAATTTCAAGCAATTGTTAAACTCAAAGTGTAAATCACTTTAACAGAAACTTAATTGCAACTTAAAGTTAAAATTATTCAAAAATTGTTCCTACAATTCAACAATATAATAGATCTACATTATATCGCTGAATTACACCAACAATTTTCGGATAATTTTAACTCTCAGTTACAGTTAATTCTCTGTTACAGTAATTTCAACTAAAATCACAATTCCCCAAAATTCGCATGAACATTTTTCCGCAAACATGATTCAACGTTACTAGCCACTTCAGTCGCTGAATACACTAATCAATTCTTCTTATAATTAATCTAATTCCACATAATATCTAAATAGGGCGAGAAAAGTTGACTTCACGTACAAATATAGCTCACGGCATCGACGTGAGTTGTGAAATTCGCGGAAGAGATGGAGTTTAAATAAAAGCAAATACCGGCACGGTAGCACGGATGCGCGATCACCAGTGAATCAGCGTAGATAACGGATGATAACGAAGTCACCCGATATCGATAGCCCGATTATAATGACGAGGGCGTGGCATCCTGGCCGAATCGAAGCTGCCGTTCGTAGGAAAAGCTTTATCGGCTTTTCAAGAGGAAAAAGTGTCAACAGCAAATATCCCCGCTGCTGGAATGGTAGTGGTGTAACCGAAGAAGATAAACAAACCGTCGATCGAATCGACCGACCGTGCACACACGATCGAGAGATCATCCTTGCAGACGCAACACGCTCCTCGTAAGAAAAACAAACTCACTTAATTGCTCCTGAGTGCAAAGCAGTCGATGGACCCTCGTTTATCGACTGCTTTCGTTAAGAGTATCGGTTCTCTTTCGTTAACGAGCGAGACGAATGAGAGAGATGACGGGCTTCGCCGTGAGAAAAGGAAAATGAGAAGTGGATTGGAGAGTTTGGTGAAATTTTAGTTTTGCCTAATTAGTTAAAGGGTAGTAGGACTTTTGAATATATGAGGGTGATGGTTCCATCCACTAATAAATGTAATTATATTATTAACACTAGATTTACCATACCAGTCAAAATGACTGGTACACAATTTTTTCCAAAAATTCTCCAAATTTATATGAGAGTCATAGAATAGATATTCTACGTCCATCTTATAAAACATAAATTGCCGAATCAATCAAGTTTTCCACCTTTTAATTCCCCTTTTTTCAAAATACTTATTTAATATTTTTAAATATGATAGATTTAACGCTGGTAGTTCTAGTGTTAAAACTACAATTCATTAAAACGAAAGAACTCGCATCTTGAGACGAAGAGGTCTGCACAACGGGAGAAAACAAATTTCTCCGCTGAAAAGTGGGAACTCAAGGGCCTTAAAAGACCCTTTTCAGCCATACAGATGTTCTCTCGACACTCTCGCACCGTCACACCCCTGGCAATTGCATAATCGATGTTCCAATACACCCTAAACAAAATTAATCCAAGTACCATTTTCTGCAATATAAAATCAGCCCTTCATACTAGAATCATCAAAAATCCGAATTTCACCCACGTCATAATTCACGTGATACTACAAAAAGGTCTGTAGATTGAGAGAAAACTAATTTCTCCTGTGAAAATTGGGTACTCAAGAGACTCAAAAATGTAAAGCAAACTTCAATCATACAGATAATATCCTCTCGACTCTACTCGCTCATCGTCACAACCCTGACAATTAAATAATCGATGTTCCAGTTCACCCTAAACAAAATTAATCCAACTACCATTTTCTACAATATAAAATCAACCCTTCAAACTAGAATCATAAAAAATTCTAACATCGCCAATTTAATAATTCCGTGACACTGTAAAAACGTCTGCAACCCGAGAAAACTAATATCTGCGCTGAAAACTGGGTACTCAAGAACCTTACAAGTGAGAAGCAGCCCTCAACCATACAGATAATATCCTCTCGAATCTACTCGAGCATCGTCACATCCCTGGCAATTACATAATCAGTGTTCCACTTCACCCTAACGAAAATGAAACCCTCTGCTCGTTTCTACAGCAGAAAAAGAGCCATTCCTGCTAGAACCACGAAAAAATCGAACATCGTCAACGTAATAATTCACGAGACACTGCAAAAAGGTCTGCAGACTAAGAGAAAAGTGACTTCTCCGGTGAAAAGTGGGTACTCAAGGAGTCTAAAAGTGTAATGCAGCCTTCGAGGAGATAGAGAATCTTCAGTTGCGCGTGGTTGCATTCGTGGGAGTTGCATACGTGACGTCGAACGAGGTGGCCACACAGGCATTATCGGAACGAGGCGTATGACACCCCCGATGGAGAACGAAGAGAGCAGAAATGAGTGGGCGTCTGTTCTGCCATTGAGACTAAGCAGATGGAATCGGCTGCAAACGGGAACCGAAGAAAAACAGAAAGGAAGAGAAAGGGCGCATGGGAGAGGAGGACACCGTGTGACAAGTTCTTGGGTGTCGTCTGAGATTCGAGAAAAATTATTACCCTGCGCGCTAAACTTATCAGCTGAATTTTCAACGCTGCAACCCTCCAATCCTCTGAACCTTCAAGTAGGAGAAAGTATTCGTCCGAGTACTCGTATCGCTTGGAATTTATCGTCGAGAACTGTTTGACTTTGGGATTCGATGTTACGTTAGACTTTTTCATTGACTTAGAATTTTTTTTTCGATGGTGTGTTCTTTCTTGATTTTTGTTTATAGCGTGTCTTGTCGAAGAGATCTAAGGAAAATTATATTTTATTCTTTCGTTCCTTTTGGTATTTTTCGTCTTTGACTGTTATGGTTATTTTGTCTTGGAGATGCAGTTTAGATGGGCTTCGAAACGCTAAGGCAATGATATATTAGATGATAACGTAGGAAGAATCTCATGGAGATGATAAGGATTTCAACTCGAACTCACTCAGTGTAAGTCTTCAAATTCCATTTCCTCCTATATTTTATTATACCGTCAAATCTTTTCGTGAAAGGATTGAAATTGTTCAGTATTTTCATTTCTCTTTGCGATAATAATTTCAAATATCTCAGCATCAGAAAATTATCCCAACGATAGGCAAAAATTACCGCAATACATTCAAAATTAAATATCAATTTTATTTACCAATATTATTTATCAAAAACTCGGCAAAAATAATGTTTAAGGAATCCTCGGAAAAGATTCATTTCATGCTAATTTATAATTATAACAAAAATCCCCAAAATCTTTCCAATTATCCATCAAACAAATATCAATTCTCAACAAACGAACAGTAACAATATTGCAAGAATCCTTTAAATGAATACAGCACAGCAGACAACGTATTGTTCTCCACCCCGTTCGCCAAGCGACGGTCGGCGGATGAAGAGACGGTAGCCAAAACGGGTTAATCTGGGAAACAATCGGAACCGTTTGCTCGTACAGTCGGCTTATTATTATTTTCTAGAAATTGAATGAGTATTCGTCGTATAACCCGACGAAGAAATGCCTCGACTCGAAAGGGAATTGCCTCTCCTCGATTTCCTCGGGCTCACCCTCTTCCACGGTCTCCCTTGATTTCAGGGTCACCGTCGTAAAGCTTAATGGCGCCCAATAAAATCCGGCTGACCCAATTTTTCCGGGTTCAGGTAACCAAACTACGAACCGTGCCAAACGGCGATTGTTTTGTCGAAAACGGGAAAGCGTGCCGATGCGGAAGTTAACGGTGTTCTCCAATTTCGTTATGGATCTCGAATTGTCGTTGGCTGTTCGCTGCTGGTGATTGAGAAAGGGCTGATTTTTATTTATTGCCGTGGAGTTAATGGGCAGGGAATTGTTTTAGGACGTTGGGAAATATTTTTATTTGGCGGATTGAAGGGAAAGTGTCGTGTTGTATTTGTAGAATTGTGGAATTGTAGAATTTTATGCGAGGTTGAAAAGGGGTGGTATTTAGTTACGGTAGAAATTACGGTGCTGTGATTAATTGTTTAACAGTTATTAATTAGTTTATAGTAGGTCTTTTAGCGCGTTGGAAGAGATATTTATTTAGTAAATCAATAGGGATTTTAAAATTTTATTAAACTTCACATATTTTATGTACTTCTGTTCTATTTTATGCAATTTAATATTTTTCAATTTCCCTATATAATCATAAAGGATTCTAGCAACAAAATACCTTTCAATTTCAGAACGAAGGTAGTAAAAAACACTTGACGTGAATTTTTCGTCGCACCCTGAAATTTTTGGAAAATTTTCAATGCAACCAAACAGTAGTGCCTAAAATACAAAGTAAATAAATACCATCACGAATATTCTCTTCTCAATTTCACCGGAATAACACTTAAACTACACGAAAGAAGAACGGAAACCCTGTTCGAAGCCATCCTCGAAATATCCCATCGAAAATGTTCGGATACAATGGTTTTCCAGAGCGCGAATTTAACGTCAGAATAAATCTATAGAATTCAAGTGAAACGGGGATTTTGTGAGGGATGGTTTTATTTTCTCTTGCTAGTACAATAACACGCGAAAACGCGGAAGGTTCCGTGACAATATTTCGTGCAAGAGGGTATGCTTTCCTCCTACGAAGCCCGGAGGAAAGGAGGCCCATGTTAAACTGCTAGGTAGGACGGGTTTTTACTCCGTAATCCGCAAACAATGGTTTATGCATTTATGTTTATTATTTTTACGACTCCTGTAGGGGTAACGGCCACCCCTAACGAAAATGCCGGGAGACGGCAAGTTTAATATCGGCCCCTTTTCTTCGACGTCTTATTGTTAACGAAAATGGGGAAGTAGAATTTTTTAAACGTTGTTTAAACATTGAAAATGTTAGTTAACTGTCTGAGAGTATTTTTATACAGGGGTTTAATTTAGGAATAATATGGGGGGTTTGAAGATGTGGGAAATTCAATGTTGGATATGTGTTTTGAGTTTGTTATTAGAATAATTGAGAATTTATTAGTGTTGCAATGTTAATGTCGATTATTATAATGCGATAATTTTAAAGGTTTTAATATCAGATAGTTTCAGTAATGTGTATTGAAATTTGTCCCTTCATTTTATCGCAACTTTGGGAAGTTTGTAATTAGTTTTTTAATTTTATGCATATTCTGCAAACTACAGCTTCTCTATTAAAAATGGATTAAATTGCAAAATTAATATAGATTGTACAAAAAAAGAAAACAACGTGAAAACTACTAGATACATATATTAAAACATTAAAAATATGAATTACGACATAATTTTTATTCTCATATTAGTTTCAATACAGTGACGTTAATTTCAAGCAGGATGACACGGTTAAAAAAATTCACAATTTATATTTCCTTAATCGTCTTTCAACTAAACAATTTCCAACGACGAAATCGACCTTCGCATTTAAAATCCTTCATCAAAAAAACTCTAGAATCCTTCGAAGCTACCTGAAGAACGGAAGCACGACCCAGAGACCCAGAAGCCCGTTTTGGAAAAAAGTCACTCCTCCACTCTTTCCCTCTCTTCCACCGCCAATAAAATCATAAAACGTTTCGCATTGTAATCCTACGCGACTTCAGAGACTGTTACGTCGGCTCGTGCCGCACCCGCTTCCGGTTTGGGCCTTCTTTCACGTTCAGGAGGGAGAATCGCGAGGGACCTATGGCGGATAAGGAGGCAAAGGCCCGATTTCGCGTCAGCTCTGGCAAATTTCACTTAATTAATTAATTGCTAGTTCGGAACCCCCATGAACAGTTGATTCAGACCAAATGACCATAGCGGTTGGGGCCCTATGGTTGATAACAATTAGTAAAGGCTCGGACTTGCGATTAATAGCTCAGTTTAAATCCTCCTCCTTTGAAAAACGTCACCTAACTAATTAATTAATGTAACATAGCCATGCTGGTTCGGAAACCCCCTAAAACCGTCGATCCTAGGCGAAGTCACCATAGTTAAAGTAATTTAAAACTAAAAAATTCAGATACTCGCAATTAGTAAGTACGAGTTCAGATCCTCCCTATTATTAACAGGAAATTTGTTCTAAATTATTATTTAATATATAATTTCCCCGGTGATTCAGAGTCCACCTAAAACAATAAATAGGTGCTAGAAAAAATGGCAATAGTCGTTACAGGCGAAAAAATACAAAAGCAGAAGAACCGCGAACTTCGGAGTGACGGAAGTGGCGAAGAAACGAAGAAATGGAAAAAGAGCGAAGGAGGAGAGGAAAATGACTAGAGGATTTCCGGGACGACCTAGACAAATTTGATTTCGCACGACCGAGTCGCGTGATTTTCATGGAAACTCGGCATGCTAAGACAATATTCAATATTTTACTGGCAAACATTTCTTTCGACACTTCTCTCTCTCTCTTCCTTCCTCTCTCGAGACTTCCCCGTATGATGGGGAATTCCCCGGTTGTGTGAAACGATGCCAATCCTTTCACGATATGACGGTGCCGCCTTCATGAGGATACGCAGCAGGTAGCGAAGTCTGCTGGAAATTTGATTTTACCTTTTTGCTTTATATACTTATTGATAGAAAGTACTTAAGTATTGAAAGAGAGAACTGAAATATTCATCGAGTCGATATGCATTGAATTTTGAGATATTTTCAAAACGGATGAATTAATTTCATGGTTCTCGAATTGTTCGTTTGAAATTGAGTAATGTTTCTTTCAATTCCAGTTTTTTAATGGTTCAGCTTGAAAACTATGATATATTGACGGTTTGAAATAATATTATTTATTATTTAATAATTTAATATTGAAATAATATTTTTCCGTGACGTATTAAAGATATTAATAAGCAAAACTATTAAAAAGGAGCTGTTTTAAGGTCGAGGAAATTTATTATATATACAGGAGCGATTTCAAAATTCTTTAACGAGGAAATTTCTGTGTTGTGAACCGTGTGGTACAAATAACTCACTGTAAAATATTTTTTTAATTAGTACAAGATGCAGTGGGTCTATAAAATTCTTCAGTAAGGAAATTTCCACGTTGTGGAACACGCGTGTGGTCCAAATAAATCAGGGGGCAATTTTCTTTCAAATAGTTCTCCGTGTTTCCATGTAATTCGATCCCTGCGTCGCAGGACATCTGTGCCAAGAGAACTTAGGAAAGAAAGAATCTTCAAATTTTACTTATTTGAATGTCAGACCCACTTGAACGTATTGGAGCGAACATAAATTAGCGGACCCTTCCCATAAGATATCGAAGGCTAAGAAATCGACACGTACCTTCCACAGTTTATACAACGTAAAACATATTTCAAATATACGGGGTGTTGAAAAAAACATTCAATATTTATATGGAATATAGGATGCACTGTACTGAGGAAAAAAGCTTTAGTAAACATAGGTCGAAAGGTCAACCGTTTCTGAGATATAAACATTTTTGTTGCTAGTATCATGGTATAAGGTATTTAAATTATAACATTTTTAAATGGGAAAGAAGTATTTTGATATTGCAATATCGTTAAACTGAAAAACCAAAGGCGCAGAATTTCACAAAATTAATGGCTCTTCGTTGATACAAAATTATAAAAATAATTCCAAGCAAAAAGGATTAAATTTTGCAAAAATCCTAGACGAAAGGGTAGCTTTTATAAAGTAAGAAAAAGAAGTATTCGTTTTGATCTAAGATTTATAATATTCGTAGGAAATACTTTTCCATCCGTGGTACACGAAGTAGCAAAATGGCGTATTACTTTCCGATTATTTATTTCAGGGAATATCGCAATTGGTACTCTGCGTTTTTTATCATTATCAGTTGCTAAACCTTATCTGTCTTCCGAAGAAGGAAAAGACGCAAAAGCCAGCAGCTGAGGATAGCAGGAAAGAATTAATTTTACTACAAATTCCAAGAGAAGAAAAAACAAGAAATGCAGAATTATTATATTACTTTAAGAAAGTCCACAATTATTGTATTACAAAATTAAAAAACTGCAATTCATTATTCGCGATTTCCTTAGTTAATTATGAAGGCACAGAAATAAGGTGGAATCTATGGACGGAAAGTAAGAAAAACAAAATTAGAAATTGGAAGAGATGATACTCAATCATAAAACGTATCTAAACATGTCCTACAAACTTCCAACTATAATTACTCATCGTAAACAATCTAAAATAATAATCTAGCTATACAAATCTTTATCGAATACATTTTAAATTAATCCCCCAACCCCAAATCCAAAGAATCCAAACAATATGAACCAAAATGGGGATGAACATCGACTAAGCCTCAAATATTAAATAAAAATATATTCAATTATAAAGACTTCCTACAATCTTGCATCCATAATTGCTCATCATAATCAATTTAAGTCGATAACCTACCTACAAATTTCCCCCACCCCTATCATCGGATACTGTTTAAATTAATCCTCCAACTCCAAACGCAGAAACAATGTGGAGCAAACGGGGGATGAAAATACAGAAACATAAAGAGTGAAGGGGCTGCAACGACGGCGGCGTGCAAAGACGCTAGGGGATGAGAAGGAACGAGGAAGGGGTTGCGGAGGCAAGCAAGGGGGGATGTGTCTGGCTGATGGAGCTCGAAACGGAATTAACCGTCCCCGCCCGGGGCCCGTGATCTCGTCGCAACCTCATCTCGGCGACCATTATATTTGTCTTTGTATGCTAAACATTTTGTGGAATTATACAGGGCAAGTTTCGAAGAGTTCTTCATCTCTTTTCCAACCCCTCTCTTTCTATCGGTCTCTCATTTTCTCGCCCTTTACGGTTCGCCAGGGTGCCGTGCGATGAAAACGCGATGGCGCGAGATGATTGCCATTAGTTCTTCCAGTGCAGAATGCGTTTCAGATCGATCGATCGTCGATCGGGTCTCTTTGTGAAGCGCTAATTGAGATTTCGCTGAAATCACGAATTCTTGGGGTGCTTTTATGAAATGGTTCTTACAGTTATCGATGCAACTCTTATATAGTTCTTTTTTTAAATTTTACTGATGGTGATTGTATATTTTACAATTGTATATTTTACGATTTTAGATGTGGTTGAAATGCCTTTGGAAATTTCCAATGTTCTTTCCTTGTTTGCGCAAATATCCTAAAAAATATTAATACCTGCAGCATACACTTCTTTCTGCTTTTGATTTTCTACTAATCTGAATTTTATTTTATTTTATAGAGCGTTAAGTGAATTTCTTGCAAAGACATCACACTGGTCTGCCATTTTGCAAATGTAAAATTCCCAGGTTTTAACGTTCATTTTGAAAGAATCTGACAGAATAAACGTAGATCTAATTTTCAGATGTGAAGGTAAACATTAAAAGTAACGTGGCTTCAGAAACCGCAAGTTCAGCCTTCATTATTTCTGCAGATATGGCGGGGGCTACAAACGGATGAACGGCAAAGAATTATTGGATGCGCATACACACGTACGCCGTTGTAAATATCGAAAAGATCCGTTCTAATCTCGCGAATGTCGACGAGTTTGTACGTCGGTGTCACGCTGTCTGCACCGTCATAAATCGATAAGCCGAGCTTACCGAGTATTCTTATCGATAACGACGTACGATATCGCGCGGCATTCGTCGTCAATGTTCACTCCTTACTCGAATAATATTATATTTTTAAATCTGCAGCTGGTATTTTGCTAAATCGTCAAATTCTGTTTACTCGTTCACTTTTTTCTAGTATTTTCTGAATCAGAAATCAGCAAATAGCGGATTGTCAGTCGCAATCGATTATTTCATTTGATATCTCGCCCTTTGGCCTAATTAGAATAATTAAATTTTACCTTAAAGAACTGCGATTTAATATTTAAATTAATATTCATACTATAACATTAGAATATTTGACTGTTTGTAGAATTCACCAACTAAAATGGAAAAATGGCGTTTTACTAAAAGAGTTTGCCAATCTCTGGATTAATAATTTAAATAATTGCAACTTGTGAGTCACATAAACTTTTTTACATTCGCTATTAGACTTTAATTTTGTAAATAATTCCAATGGAACATTTTGCCTTCTAAGAAATTTTGTATAATAAAATTTAACGGTTTGGAAATTGTGGGTAACATAAATTTAAATATTTTTTAAGGTAGTTTGATGAATCGAATAATTTTCTGGACCTAGAACTTCATTGACAAGATTTTTCAACAATTTTTAAACGAGATTACAATGGTAACTGTATCGTTAGCTGGATTTTCGAAATTGTTCAATTTACATATTTTATTCTTTTACATTAAATCGTCGATGTTACTTCGACGAGATCGATACCCCTGCAAAATTGTCCGTGAGCGTATTAATGAATTTTCATGGATGTTTAAAAGCAATTATAGCTCGATTACAACCAGCTGACGACCATCAAACGCCAAAGTGATATAATAGCCCATTCATTCTGTTTCGTGATTTTACATGGTTACAGAAATTATGCATCGAATAAAAAGATCACATTTCTGGCGTGAACTTTTTAATTGAACTCGACAAAGTCTAAAATTCTATAGAATTTAACTTATCAGTTTTATAGTTTCAGAATATAATTTAATATTTATATACAACGTCGATCATTGATGCACGATGTCGCAGTCAACGTAATTGTGCGAATAATTGCAGTATGCAACACAGAGTTTGATGTAAATTCGAGGTAATGCAGTTCAGAGTAACTAAAAGGAACTGAATTTTGAAATATTACGTGTGCTGGAGGGAAGAAAATGAAATTCTGTTTCAGAAACAACATTTTTCGTCTCATACAATTTGCAAAAAATTGCACTACTATAAATGTGAGTAATTTCTTAAAAAATTAACATAGGCAATTTTAATTCCTTCAGAAGATCTAATGTTAAATTTCCTCAAAAGCATCAATCCTCTCACTTTCTGCAATTTAACAAATCTCCAATCGCTACGTCTACAACCTTACTCAAAAACTCCAATTAACACGTTGGTATTTCGCTAGTTTCTTCATTTCTACTGAAATGAAACTTTTTCTATTAAAATCACACCTTTACAAAGCAGAAACTATAAAGACACGAAGAGATATACAGCAGGACTTTAGCTTTTTAAGACCAACGCGTAAATATTCACCGACTTAACAAATTCGCAAATATTACAATTTAAAAGTCACATAAAATTTCATTGAGTTCAAAAACCTGATGAAAATTTGCAGAAAAATCGAAATGCAAGGCTTGCAAAAAGTAGCAACGACCCGTAGAAATCTGAAAATGTAAAAGTCAAGTCTCCACCCCTTTGAGCAGCCTCACTGCCAGAATGTAACGGTCCCTCTTCGACCGATATCGCCATAGAAATCCATGGTGGATGGAAGCCGACATCGGTAGCGGCGGCACATCCAAAATATCACGCTGGGCTACATCGTTAGGTTATAATGAGATTACCGAAGCAAGGCTCGCTGGCAGGCGAAGTATTCTGGAGGAGCGAGGAAGAAAAAGAAGAGGCTGGCTCGTGCTGGTTGAACGGAGGAAAAAGAGCTCGGCACACGTTCCAATTAATACTCTTACACGAGGAAACGATACGCGCTGCTCCCGTGGTTGAAGCTCTTGTTGCCCGTCGATTAATCGGCTCTCCTTTTGCGCCGGCTTTCTCATTGATTTATGACAGTCCTTCGCGATGACTGATGGAAATTAATCGGTCGAACGTTCGCGGTTACATTCGCGTTTGTAAATACATCGGCGAAACGGGGGAAGGTTGTTATGGTTTTGACGTTTTATTTAGAAACGAAGGGAGACACTGAGGGAGTCTGCTTGGAAGTTGATGCTACGGTGAATTTCGCTTCTGTTAAGCCTATGGTTTTGATTTATAACGAGCCGAGTGATCGAATGTTACGGAGGGTTTGTTGTTTCTCGTGATCGTTTTGTTGTTTCTGGATCATCTCTCTCGATCTGGAATTAATTGTATTTAACAAATAGTCAAATTGATGGTCTAATATTCAGTAAATACTGTTAGAATTTGTTAAATTTTTTGGTGTATTTACTGGTAAAAGGAGAAGCTACAGAAATTTGTTTACAGGTGAAAAAGTAGAAGAATATTATTGAGAATATTTGCCTGTGAACAGTTAGTGGAAAATTGTTGTTCACGTGAGAGTTCTGATTGGTACCTTGCCGCCGATTTTAGTCATTGTTCGATTGTAACATTATTTTTGTATCGATTTCACGATACATTATCTGTAATATCGGAAAGATTGGACAGGATTTAACTTCGTTTATAACAGATCTGTAATAGTCGTGTAACTGTAATAAATGCTATTGTACTTCTACTGGCACAGGTGCACAATGAACACCCCTATTCTTTTCGTTACAATGACGAAAATCGAAATGGACAATAGGACACGGTGCACAATGCATCTACTATGAATGCTTCTACAAAGTGTTTCAAAAGACTGTCTCGAAATAGAATCTCGGAATGGAATAAAACTATGAACAGGTGGAGAACCATAATTTTATAAAAATCAATCCTTATCGTAGTTCCTTCCAAAATATAATTAATATTTCCAGTTAAGAAATTCAATGCCAAGTCAATGAATTTTGTTTAAACATTTCAACCTCTACAATTATCCGGGATATTTTTATTAACCGGCCACCGGCGCTATTGAATTCAACGAAATTTTATATGACTTTTAAATTGTAATATTTACGAATTTGTTAATTAATTCAATATTTACGCGCTGGTCTCGAAAAAGTAAAGTCCTGCTGTCTATATATCTTTTTGACTTTAAACTTTCTGCTCTGTAAATGTGCGATTTTAATAGAAAAATTTTGACTTCAGCAGAAATGAAGAAGCTTGCGAAATACCGGTGACATTTAACGTGTTAAACAAACAATAAAATTTCAAGTTAAAATCAAGCCGACTGAAAGTCCATATTTTACCAAAAAGACTGTAAATAAATCTTAAGAATTATTCAGTATGCATTCTCCAGTCCATATTTACAAATCATAATTAATATTCTAATTACTATCCACCCCCAAATCGACCTTAAAAATATCAACAACATTAATTATTCCCCCGTACAAGAAAAAAGAATCTACCACGAATCAAAAAGACAACCTGCACAAATATCTCAATTTCCACCAATCCCATTCCCGCCATTTGACAATTCACCCTCGCAATCAACCCCATAAAACACAAGCAACCCATCCGATATGAAAATATGCCGTGCAACATTTTCAGAACAACCCCACACCAATCCCCTTGATCACCGTTAAAACCCCCGTGACAGTAAGCAGCATCCCAGAAGTTCCCTAACCCTTGTCTCCCGTAGATCGACGCCGCGGGTGGAAAGCGTCGCGACGCCCCGAAAGGTCACCCTGACCCGGAAGCTCCGCCCCTGTGGAAGTCAAACCGCCAACCGGCGTATCCAGCGTTCCGGACACGGTAGGAGGAGCCACCGTGTCTCCTTGGCGCCAGGTAACCGGCGACCCTGGAACCTTCCACGATTGCCTCTTGGCATTTAGTACCGCGCCGACTCTCGAGCTGACGTCTTCTTGCTTTTTTTCCTTCCTCATTCGCCTCCGTTCGGTGTTTCCTGCGGGCGCATGAACATTGTAAACACCCGGGCGAAGGTCCTTGGTGAGCGAGAATCGAAGTTATCGCTGAGTGTCTTCGTTTGAACGATAATAAACGTGTCGACTACGGAAGTTTGATAGTTCGTTGAAGAAAAGTTCCATATTGCAATTAAATGGAGACGAAGATGGAACCTTTGACACCCCCGCATACACCACCTTCGGTTGACAGATCGATGCACCATCATCATCATCAGCAACAGCAGCAGCAACAATTGCAGATGACATCACCGAGATGGATCAGATCGCAGCAGATGAATGGAAGATTCGTTCAGCAACATCCGAGTGGACAAAATGTTGGGGGATATCAAGCAGCGTTTCTGGATAATTGGCTGAGGGGTGCCGCCTTATTGGCTGTTAGGGGTTGTTGCCCTCAGACGCCACCTCATCCTTATCATCATCAGGGTCATCAGGGTCTTCATCCGGCACTTCCGGTACCACCTCCCGCACCATTTCTTACGAGGAGATTACCGGGTCAGAGGCCGAAGAAGCAATTTATTTGCAAGTTCTGCAACAGGCAATTCACCAAGAGCTACAATCTGCTGATTCACGAGAGGACGCACACCGATGAGAGACCGTACTCCTGTGACATTTGCGGGAAGGCTTTTCGCAGACAGGATCATCTCAGGGATCATCGGTGAGTTTGAGAGAAATGTTAACAAAATTGTCCCCTCGGATTCCCGGTGCTTTTGCAATTCTGGATTTGAAGGCGCTAATTTGGAATTGTCCCTTTTAAAGTAGTTAAATTATTACTAACTTTACAAGTGAGGAATTTTGCGTTGCATTTTTTAAATCGTAGTTCCTGAATTTTTTTTGAAGATTGAAAGAAATTGCTTTACTGTTTGATACAACAAATTCAGATAAATTATTATCAAATCCTGTAGCATTAATTATTCTAATTAAATGAAGCCTCCAGTTTACTCTAATATTACCATACTTGTATCAACAGATTACGATAATCAAATTTAATTTACCCTTGAAAAAAAAAATTCGCGAACCCCTTTCAAAATACGGTTCCAAACCACTTGGATTAAATTTAATCTAACATTCTAGCTCATCAAAAACCACTATAATCTTAAATCCACCAAACCCCACCTCAAAAACATTCTCATCCCCATTAAAAACACCCCCAAAAATCCTCAGCGCCCAAAACAACAAAACGCCACAGCTACAAGTCCTTTTCAGAACCGAGAAATTAATCTAAACCCCATGAAATAAAAAAATCGCCATCTTCGATCGAAATAACAATCTTCATTTCCTCCCTTCCAGATACATCCACAGCAAAGAGAAGCCCTTCAAGTGCAGCGAATGCGGCAAAGGCTTCTGTCAGAGCAGGACTCTGGCGGTTCACAAGATCCTCCACATGGAGGAATCACCGCACAAGTGTCCCGTTTGCGCGAGGAGCTTCAACCAAAGGAGTAACCTGAAGACTCATCTTCTAACTCACACAGAAGTCCCTCAGGACCTCAGAATCGAGGCACCTGTAACATCGGAATCACGAATCGCCGCTTCGACGGCCGTCAGGCAAATGGCGGAGAGGGTGAGCGGCCTCCTGCCGATTCAGAGGACGAGCACAACTACCCCTAAGCTTGGATTCAGTATAGAGGACATAATGAGGCGTTAAGCGTTTCTTTTCTTACGTTTCGTGGAATTTCGGGAGCTTCCTTCGTGCGAGATTCGAGGGAAATCGAATCGATGAATTGACGAGTTTCGATTTTGAGTGCAATCCGAGATAGAATTTTCAGTATTATGTTTGTGGGATGATTTAGGGTAATTTTTGAAGAAGGGAGATCGTGGGGATGGAATTATTTGTGAAGTCTTTAGTTTGAGTCTTTAAAGGTATTTAAGTAGTTGAGGATCTATGGATTGCTGCCTCGGGATTAAGATATTAATTGTTTAATTAATCGAAGAATAGATTGCATTTTGAGATGACGTCCATGAAGTAGGCTTTTTTTGCTGGAATTAGATTTGAGAAATAATGCAGCTTAGAAGAGTTGTATTTCTTGTATGAAATACGAGCAAAACTTTTCATTTGTCAAGTAATGGAGAAGTTTTTCAAATTGAGTTACGAAATATGAAGTTAATTAAACTAATTCTGGAATTAAATAGCAGGGACGTCGATTTCCGACCTCGTTAATCATTGAAATTCAAAGAAACGATCGTACGAACGAAGCACTTGGAATCTTTGTATTATAAACCGCGTTGTAAATATGGTTTCGATCGCTTAATAAGTTATTCGGCTCAAATTCGTCGGCATCACGCGATGGGAAAAATGACGAAGGTCACGATTCCGTCGTTCCACGTCGCGGCCCTTTTTTTCTTGTAAAATGTAAATACTTCTGCACTTGTATTTAACTGTAAGATATCTACAAGTCGCGTTAGCATAAGCGTAATGTTCCTTGATACATTTTCACGGCGTAATTTTCGTTCTTTTCCATTTTCTCTTCATTTTACTACAATTCCAATGAAATTATCCATTAACCAAACGACCAAATGAACTTCTGTATTCAGAATTCTTCAGTTCAATTTCCCATAACTGCAGCATCACATTTCCACAGTGGAAAATTCTTGGCGTGATTGAAAGAGAAGTTTCAAACTAGAGCTTTAATTTATTATTTCCTTGATCTCATTCTCGATCTCTTCATTTTGTAACTTTCACTATCATTCCACTATTTCATATTATTAATCCACTTAAAAATCTTTATTATCCGGATGCCTGTTAGAAGCTAACCTGGAGTTACATTTTCTTTAAATTTATTTTGCTAACGTAACATCACACCATCAGAATCACCGTCAAAGAACCAACAACCTCGCCAAACTCAAAACCCATTCAATCAACGTCGAAAACCCCTCGGCAATCATCCTCCCTCATTATCATTTTGCAATACGTAATGAAGTTAAGACGTCATTCGTTAAAAGGCTATCTCCATCGGCGATAAAGCTGGTGGTCGTTGAGGATAGACAAAAACGAACGAAACCCCGTCGGTGTCATGTAAATGTTCATCGTCCTCCGGGTCCCTTGAATAACGAGGCGTCAGGATATCTCTCGAGGCGTCAAAATAATTGGTCACTCTCGCAGCGAGACAACGATCGTCCTGTCCCAGGAAGCCGCAAGGTGTGTTTTCACTCGTTTATGTCGAGGCGTAAATCGAAATCCCTGCCAGAGGATATACCCTCGACTCGGTTTTTACCCCGAAAATTAGGAATTCTCGATCAGATAAGCGGGAGGAAAGGGACACCCTCTGGTAGTTGGCCAGGCCACCTTTCCCCCCCTTGTCTCTCACCAGTGACCTGTAAATAGTCCCAAAGATCTTTCTCTCTGTCTGTCTTTTAATGTAGGAAAAGGTCCTGCTGAACTTGGACCACCCACGTCATTGTACATACACCGAGTAGTATTCTTTCGTATAGCTTTTACCTGGTACTCGTGAGCTACGTGGAGGAGAGTTTCGAAGGTGATTATGAGACTGATTCAAGTTTGAGCTAAAGAGAAATTGAGTTTGTGAGTTATTTTGTAATGTAAGGATCATTGGAATGGGAAAATTCTAATTGTTTTTTTAGAAGTAGGTGGATATTTGATTATTTAATGAATGCTGTGTCTGAAGGGATTCAGGTAGCATCGAAGTAGTTGGATAATTTCAGGAATATTAGATTTGAATCAGTCTCATAATTATCGGTGTATTTCGAGCTCGCAGTTTCTTGGGTTTGAGACAAAGCGTTACCATTGATTTAAGGTTGTATATAGCGTGAATTTCTCTGGAATCTTCGAGACAAATTGGATCAATTGAGTCAGGCAATTTTGATAATCGGATGGGAGACTTACTTGCTTTCCGATGAATTATTTGTGCTATGATATTTTTCAAGTATCTTGCGACATGATTTTTGTAAGGTTTTGTATTTGTATTTCTTCGTGGAAGATGGAATCGGAGAAATTGTGAAGGTAAATCTTAAGCAAGTTTGTTTCGAGAGGTTCAGAGTTATTCTAGTAAACGTCCCCGTAGATAGTCCCTTTTCATTCTCGATGGAGTTTTCTCGTAGATGATGCGTTAAAGGTTCTTGTCAGTGTGATTAAGTAATTAAGGATCTGTGTGATTTTGAGCGTGAGTATCTGGAATACGAAAGAGGAGAGTGTTACCGTATAATCATACCAAAAATGAGAGCGGAGGTACAGGAGGAAACTGTCGCCCTAGTCGATTGTAATGTATATTTAAGTATTGTTGTTATTCATTGGAAATAGAAATTAATCCAAGCGAAGCGGTTTTTAACGCTTTAATGAATCAATCCCTTTTTCTTCCCCTATTTTTCACCTGGAATGTTGTAGAATTTTGTAAACCTTCATTCATACTTTTTCAAAAATATTTACAATTCATGGCTATAAACAGAAAAGAGTATTTTATACTGTAGTTACAATTTGCAAAGTAATCAATTGATGCACTTTGGTTGATTTTGATTTATTAATTATATGGAATATTGAATCGGTAGGCTTACACTTTCAATAATTAAAAAATGCCATTTTCATTGGGCTATTTAATATAAACTAGACAGTTTGTCACTAATAAAAATTACAAAATTTTCAAAGTCTCGAATGTGAAATAATTCAGGGCCCGTGCTTAAATTAAATATTGTAACATTGTCAAAATCACCATGGAAACGGCAGCAAGCTTTTTCAATTCCTCTTTAACTGTTCATACAGAGGAATATTTACTTCCTACTATTTTCTATAGAAAAAGAATTCAAATTTTAAAGTAAAACTACTCCAAAATGCGACAGAGAAACTATACAAAATTATCAATCATGCCTATCAAATAATTAATACTTAATCGTCGTGTAAATTTCTTTTTTGAATCTAGTATTATAAATCCAAGAGTAAGGAAAAATGAAAGAATGAAATCCTAACGAAATTGAGCAACGTTGTGAGATTAGCTTCTCGGATAACGAAGTATCATCCCCTCGTGTCATCCCTTAGCGTCATTATTTGCTGTGTACACCAATAGTTTCGAGTTCTACTTGCCGGACTATCACGTTCCTCCGACAATGGCCAGCAGTTAACCTGCTTGTCGGGCAGTTAGCACTGTTTAACTTTAATTAATTCTCGCGCCACCCTCGACGGCAATAAAGCATAATGAAAAAGCGGGCAAACAGCCGAAGCTATTCTATATCTCCTCTTTCATCAGCCGGCTGACCCTTGGATTCATTGTCGCTCGTATTCTTTTTCTGCTTTCCTATCATTCATCCTACTTTTTCCTTTTGGCTCTGATACTCGAATACGTTACAATGTTTGCTTCGATTACCGGTAAATAAGCATTGACTCTACATAGAATTTTAGATGTTAAAATTTTTTGAAATATTTGGAAATTTCTCATTCTGTATAGACATAGAAATTTTAATTGTTACTTTTTCCTTTTGGCTCTGATATGCGAATACTTTACAGTGTTTGTTTCGATTACCGGTAAATAATCATTGATTTGTGCGATTCTAAATAGATTTCAGATGCTAAAATTGTTTGAAAGACTTGGAAAGTTCTCTTTCTGTATAAATATAGAAATTTTAATTGTTACTTTTTCCTTTTGGCTCTGATACCCGAATACGTTTCAATATTTGCTTCGATTACCGGCAAATAATCATTGATTTGTGCGACTCTGCATAGATTTCAGATGTTAAAATTGTCTGGAAGATTTGAAATTTCTCTTTCTTTGTAAACATAGAAATTTTTATTGTTACGAAACAGAGATAGCTTTGTGGCAATGATGGTAAAATTTGTAAATATTTAGATATAACTTAGCAGGTTTTAATTTACAGTTTTAAGCAATATGTGATTGATGATCTACCACTATGTGATATTAATTAAATTCACGACATTCGGGAAAAATAATTCTTCTATTGTACGTACATAATCAGAGATTTCATCGATAGGTGCAGGTAGCCGGAGAAGAGAGGAGAACTCGAGGGAAAAGGAGAAGCCAGAAACCAGGAACGGAAACGTATTTATACACAGAAAAGTAGAGGGCGGGGAGGGTGCACCCCTTTCGTGCCCCTTATGCCCGTGGGGACGATTTAATTACAATAATCACTGCGTTACGGTTCCTGGTATCCTGGCACGTCCTCCACAACTTGTCTTACGAAGAAGACTAATCGCTTCCCTAAATTGAGGACAATCCTTTCTCCCAGCCTCGTCTCCAACACATTTTGCACCTTCGTGACTATTCTTGGGTAACGTTTTAAAAGCTTAATATTACCAACAATTATAATTATTCTCATTCTTACATCTAATAATATGAATTTCTTTGGTTTAGGAATACGTGCGGTGATAATGTCATATATTCTCAAGTTTTTTTACAGCTTTGAAATGACTAATAATTATGAATATTCTCAATTTGTCTACTGTGATATAAATGTATTTAGTTTGGTAATATAGAAGGTGATAATGCTCTATTATTAAAATTTTCTTTGCTACTTTAAGACGAGCGTTGATTGTAATTATTTTCTGCTTGTGCTCCGTGATAGATTTCTTCCGCGTTAGAATATTAGACGCAATATTCTTAATTTTTAACGATTTTAAAACGACCGATACTAATATGTATTTTTGATCTGATTTCTAATATTTTCTTTCGTTTGAGTGTAGCTACGGTGATGATATCAGACACTCTCAAGTTTCCCGCAAATTCAATAGGATCAGTAATAATGATTATTCTCTATCTGTCCTCCATGACGTAAATTTCTTCCGTTCGAGAATATATGAGGTGATAATGCCGAGGAATAAAGGAAATGGTTGCTATACATTGAACGGGTCTGTCGTAGATTGCTTTCAAAGAGGGAGATTGCTGTTTTATTCGAAAGACGCCCACTTATCTGCTTATCAATCGCTGCGATCGCTGGTCTATGGAGCAGACTTTATATGCATAATGATATTAGCTTTGACGATGTGATGTAACATGCGCGATACTCGCTCCAACACATCCGATCGGTTTGAAGTTGTCGATGGTATCTGAAAGAATTTTACTTGCCTATTTATTTGCCTTTGAATATGTAGAAAATTAGATTCAGGATTTGTTTGAAAGCTACAACGTCCAATACAGAAATTCTCTCTAAAGGTTCTTCTTTAATGGAAAAATTGAAACACAAATATGAAATTTCTAATTTCAATATTTTGTAATTTTTTTAAATATCTTACTTTTGCATAATACTACGAGCAATTGTCTTGTACTAATTTTACATTTCTTTCTTTTTCAGGTAGAGGAATTCTTCAAGTGGAAACTCTCCATCTACAAAAATGAGAAGATATCATTTTAGCAGGTGTTTCATCGTATTCGTTGATTTCTGTTGCAGAAACGAGTGCCATTTGCTCTTCAACGATTACAAAGTCGATGGGAATCCTCGTTCGTAATTGTGCCTGTGGTGAAATAACACAAAGTCTCGAGCAGAATGCATCCAGACCTTAACGACGAGGCCAGGACTGCCGGTTAATAAGAGAAATAAGTGGAGAGAAGAATGGCAGGGTGGAGAAAAAGGAGATCGAAATTTCGGGCGATTTAGAAGTAGCGGTTTTATTGCGCGTCCACAATTGTGGGAACTGTCTGCAGAAGGTTCAATGGAGAAGTTTTCTCCAGTTCCAACTGCTTCAAAATATCGATCAGTCGCTAATTATTTTGTTTCTCGGTATTTTTCAGCATACTTGTAATCCATGTAGTCAAAGACAATAATTAATTCTCACCCAACATGAACAATTAATTCCTACAGAACAATTTCAATTTTCAAAAATGTTTACCACCCTCAACACACACGAAGATAACAATTAATTTCCATGCAATACACAAAAATACCCCCAAAAATGTAAATTACATAATCACACAACAAATCAATATTTTTCAAAATTCCTATCTTTGAAAATTCTAAAGAGTAATTCATCTTCCTGAAACTTTCTCATTGATCATCACTGACCAAAAGTCCCACACTCTGCGAGACGAGTCCGCAATGTCGATTTTACAGCGAGGTCGCAATTGTGGGAGTTAGCACGGTGGAATGTCGTGAAAGCCCCCTTCGGGCCCACCCTGGGGGCCCTAAAACGTTAACCACAGATTTCTCCGTGGATTAGATCGCTCGGCGAGGCGAGGCCCCGAGCTACGATTTGCGGGCAAGAGGAAGACGAAGGGAAGCTGCCACGGTCCCCTCACGGTTCCTGCGTGTACCCTCTTATTAGGGCGTGAGCCTTATCTAAGGGTCACTGGGCCCCCGCGACCTCCAAAGTCCCACAGGTCCAGCGGGGAATCCTCCAGAATTCCGGGAGTCATTGCAACGCGACGTCTACGCACAATTGCGAACGCGCCTTTACGACTGGGCCTTCCTGCTTCGTTCTTTTTTTGTTCTAGAATTCCGGAATTTATTTATTTTGCGTTAACGGGGTGGATATGGGGAAGAATATGAGGCATGGATTGTAAGGGATGAAAAATAGGGGGACTGTTTGAAGTTTGAAACTTAGAGCGTTTAAGAGTGGATGAAGTGAACGTAGATGAATTACAATTAGTAAAATATTAGTAAGGGGGTGAAAATTGTAATGTTATTTAATTAATTTTGTAATATATAAAATGATACGCGGGAATTTTTCTCTAATTTGTTACGAATTCAAAGAAGTTATTTAGAACGTACTTTCTACAGCAATTTTTCGCGAAACTTTAGTGATTATACATAGTAATATATAATATAAATATATAGATTTATAAATTATAGATTTTCAAATAGTAATATTACAAATTCTCGCAGCAAACACAATGAGAAGAAACTTTTACGTTTATTTTTATACCAAGAAACTTTTGATCCCACGCAGAAAACGATGGCCCGACAAATAATTACAGAGAATCCTCATTGGACCTCACGCATATCACTCGGATCTGCCGAAGTGACCCTCGTGTGACCGTTCAGTTTTGATTCTCTGGGTCGATTAAACGTGCAATAATAAATTTTGGGAAAAGGAAGGTGGCCCGGGTTGCCCGGAGACGGTGCGCACATTCAGGAAGGCGAGGAACTGGTCCCCGCGGGCCCATGGCCTGTGGTTAGGGCGGTGCGCAGCCGCTCTTTTTTGCGGCCCGACGATTAGGTAAACTGTCTGCCCACGGTGCACAGTGTGCCCACATTGTAGAAACACACTCCGAGGCTGCTATTAGTTAGTAGTATAGTTTAAACTCGAGACGCCGGCCGAGAGGACGGCGCGGGAGAAAAGGAAGATAGAAAAATTGGGTCCTCCCTTTTAAACGCCGCTAATTCGCGACTGACCCAGGCGCCAGATCATTCTGCAACCCCACCCTCCACCCTACTGGGTCGTTTTTAAAAGAAACCGCGACTACAATAAAAGACACATGAGGAAAAAGAGGGATCTTCTTTTTCTCTTGGACACAGAAGCGCCTGTCTGCCTTCAAAATTCTTTTTCTGGTAATTTTTCGGTGTTTCCCTAGACTGGCTTTTCCTCTAGGGGAAGTGAGGCTAGTTTATTTTCTTGATTTGCTGCGGTCGGTACCGTGGGATTCTGGTTATCGACGGGGTACGTTGCTGAAGGTCGACGTGGTTTCTCGCGACTCGTTTCGTACGTCGCCCGTGTCACTGCGCGATGCAAATGCGACCCGTTTCGTCGATCGTTAAGTCCACCTACTCTCGATTCCTTCTTCCCTTTGTTCTTTCGGTCAGGAAAAGTCCAATCCACCAGATGCTGCCACCTTGTGGCAGAACTTGCAACGGAGGTTTTTTCCTCGTGCCGGATATTCATAAAGTTTGTTATAATTACACTATATGGAAAATCATCGACGTACGAACAATTGCTTTTGAACTATGATTGTTTAATGTCCGAACAATATTTACATAGCATCGGAATTGAAATCCATTCTTCCTCGTTGAATTTTTTAACGCTTCTGGTGCAGTACTACATATTGGTTTAAGGAATTACTTGATGATTTCATTGATATTTGTATCAGACATTTATTCCCCTGACGGTATATTATTTCAAATACTATTTTCTTTTATAAATAAACCTTTCTAAAACTTCTGCCTTACACTATACCAAACCATTTAACAAATTTTCAACTAATCCTCCAAGAGGACTGAAATTCATCAACCCAATTACTCAGGCAGAGAGTTCAGTAGAATAAACAACATCCATACTTTGGTTACGTGCTTGAACGAATGTCCCTCGAATTAAGTGCTCGAAAGGCACAACGAATACAGAAATCATTCAACAGACTTAGTTTTTCCAGCGCCAAACTCGCCACCAAAAAGAAAACGTTCGAATGAACTATAAACGTGCGTAAATTCCGCGCACTCAGTGCTGGCAACCGTGGATTATCGGCTCATAATTCAACGTTCCTCGAGACAGTGATTGTCAGTTTGCTTCAGTATTACATGCGCTCGGACTCGCCTCGAATCCGCGTAATGGATCATTACAGGCCGAGCGATAATCAATTTTCGAAGTACTCGCGCCGGCGCGAGCCGGAAAGGGAGCGTCCCGCGGGAAGATTTGCCGACTTGTAACCCCTGGTAATTTTAACCCTCTCAGCGCTCGGACTTTTGCAAAGCCGATGCTGAATTATTAAACATACTACGAGTGATCGATTATCATCGAATAAATCATCGCTTAAGCAACGGTCCGTTTAGCGGTCGAAAGTTTGTTACTCCGGGAATTTATTATTGTAATTCGCTTTGTCGATGGAGTAATTTCCGCGGGTTGAATTTTTTTGGATGATCTTCGTATTTTTATTGAAATGTGGAATGCAGAGATATGAGAAATGCTGAAGTGCAAGATGATTGTAAAAATGTACGATGCAATTTATTGCACGGTGTAATCTTCAAATTTTAAGATAAGTTCAGTGCAGATAGACGACGTTTTTGTAATTTTTGGAAAATCGACCGTTTCAGAAAAATGTAGTAGCATTTGTTCGAATAATTTTGTTTAAACTGTTTCATTGAAAGAACTTATCAAATTCTTAAATAAATAATTGTTTTGTAAAGAAATGAAATGTGTTATTGATAGTCATTTGTATTATTTTAATTAATGCTGAATTGACAGTCAATGGAATTAGTATTCGCAAGAAGTTTTGGCGAATTTTAATAAAACTTTAGCAAATTAACATTTTAAGAAGCTCACGAAATACAGCCATTTTCAAACTAAAAATATTGCCCTTCTGAAAATACTCTGCAACCATTAAACTTTCAGAAATCCCAACAGCAGAAAAGTCTCCGCCGTAACAACATAGTACAATCACCAAACTATTTCATTCCAACGATTAATTCAACATATACAACCATACCAAATAAATATCTCAGAAAAAGAATAAAAATTCCAATTAAATTGTTCAAGCTCCAAAGTCCCATCAACAATTCTGCTAAATGCCCTGCTAATACCTCCACCAAAATGCAGTCATCCCAAAACCCCCGCAATATTTCGTCCAAAAATAACAAAAACTTCCATCAAGGCCCAACCCTGACGAAAATCAAGAGATAAGGAAGAAATTGTCATAATGAAAGGGCCGAGAAGTCCGCGTTGCAGATATTCGTCGTCGCAGGAAGAAAGGTGCATCCAGGGGGGCAGAGGAGTCAGCCGCGGCGAAGGTGGACGAAGGTGGACGAAGGTGGAGGAGGCGGTGGCTCCTCATGGGTAGAGGTGGAAGCGGTCCCTGGAGGATGGACCTCAGCGATGATACGCAAGAGGAGGGGGAAGAAGAGGAGGAAGTTGGCGGTGGAGCTCGCGCAAGACGAAGAGGTTGCGCGCGAAGGAGGAGGTGGAGAACGAAGATGGGTGGTATTCGAAAAAGAGGAGGCAAGAAACAGGCCCGTAAGGAGAGTCTCGCGGAATGGCACGGCTCGTGAAACACGAAAAGACACGGAAAACGACGTAGAATAAGCGAACAGTCATCGAAACGACAAACGTCTGAGACAAATCAAGAGAAAGGAACGATGGAGAAAGGAGAGCAACGTGATCGTGCAAGGGGGAGGAGATAACATTACCCGGATCGAACGGTGAAACTTCTCCGAGACGGAGAAGAGAGGAGGCGAAAGATAAGGGAAAAGGTAGGAGGTAAGACGGGGCAGAGGTAAAGTCAAAAGGGGTTAGTTAGGCGCGTGGGGCCACGTGCGTTCCCACGGTTTCGAGAGGCATATCGCACCAGCCCTCCGTTTCGCTTCTCTCCATCCCCTCTCCGTTTCTTCGCCAGGAGACCAGCTCTCGATGCTCCTACAACATTATACCTCCCTTTAAGTGTATGCACACACAGAGATCAGGATGAACTCGTGTGTATATTCATCCGGAATATACCCACCATCCCCCTGGCCCTCGTCCTCTCTCTCTCCTCCCCCAAGACGCCGAGCGGAGAGGCACCTACACCCCCGATCTCCCATTCCTCCGGCTCGTCCTTCCTCCTCGCTAGCGTTGGCGGCGCGCTGACCTCTGACCTCCCATTACCGGCTCGACCGACCGACGACTCGACTCCCTCGCACATGTAGACTCGCGTACGGTTAGACGGTACCCTCTGCGATATAGACGTATATCGCGCTCGTGTACGCGGATACCTTCCGAGGGAATGAGAGGGCATGGCGTTCGTTGATGCTTTGCCAGCCTCGAGGAATTCGGGGGAATTGAATGTGTCCGGGTGAGAGGAGATGGGAAGAAGGCGATCGGATCGATGCTTGGAGAATTTTGGGGTTGTTTGAGGCTGCTCGAGCAGCTTGGGAGATTATCATGAGAATGCGGAGGGTGGAGGACTTTCGTTGGGTGGTATTAGGGGGGACCGGAAAGTAACGTCGTTTTTTTACATTAAATTCAAACAAATAAATTTGTAACAAGTTCTTATTTTTAATGAATGATGTAACCACCCTCGTTATCAACAACCTTTCTTCATCTAGCGTGCAAATTTTCAATACCGGATCGACAAAAATCAATTGGTCTTTGAGCAAAATGTCTAGGGAAACGACATTACTTTCCGGTCCTCTTAATATATTGGATTTTAGTTTGGTTGCTTTGAATTAGAGCTTGTGGTGGATGTTTTAGAGTTTTGGAAATTTAGGGTAGAGATCTATGAGTCGCTCAGAAGCCAATGCGGTTAAGTCGATTTTTTTGATATTTTCTGAGTTCTGTAAACTTTAATAGAATAAACTTCATTCTATTAAAATTGACAAAAATCAGAAAATATTAAAAAAATTGACTTAAGCGCATTGGCTTCTGAGCGACTTATGTTAGTATTTGAGGGGTTTGTGATGGAAATAATGACATAGACCGAATATAGGGGCAATATTATTAACCCCTTGTCCTACGATTTATTTTGTGAGTGCCTCCGCAATAATTGAAAATTGAATTGCTAAAATAAAAATGTCAGTGATTTCTGATATATTTTAGAATTTAACGCAATATTAATAGAACATGAATAATGTTATCGTCTTGTGTTCCACTGATATTCTGAATTTGATAATTTTTGAGAAGCTTCAAAATTTCCTGTTTCATCAGCCGCATCACGAGTGTCACTCGTTGTTATAGGGCAAAGGGTTAAAACATTATATTAATATTTTAATTGTTCTCGAGGGGAACATATTTTGAGCAATAAAAGTTTTTTTGCGCGGTTTGTGGTAGTTAAAATCGTGAGGCATTGACTAGAAAGTACATAGGTTTCAGTTTTACGAAATTTGGGTTTGGTAGGGTAAGGTTGTTTTATTTTTTGTTTACCATATGTCGCTGAGATACCAGTGCTTACGTTAAGTATAATTTAATATTGTTGAGCAGCGATCGCCATAGCTGACCCCCATGAAGGAACACACGTTGTTGAGAGATTTCAAGGGGTGCTGGAAAGATTCTATCGGGCACAACCTGAGTGCCTTAATTTTTTTATTCTTCCATCGAGGAATTTTAGAGGCTCAGGGGAGATGAAGAAATTTGGTTGATTGGAAGGGCAGAGGAAGACGATAGAGGCCTACTGCGTTTGAGACATTTTTGGTTCGTTCTAGAATAGCTGAATAAAGTCTACGATTTATGTTTGCCTTTACGATTCTTCCTCAGTATTTCTCATAATTTCCATGGAATTTTAATCGATACAAAATATCGGCTAATAAAATACATTTTACAACGTCGCCCGAAGAAATTTATAAATGAGATCTTCAAAATATGTTGCTCAAAAATTAGCATAAATTTTCTCAGTCATTGTTAAAAGAAGAAACATTGAATTTTGTATATCAGTGTTGATTAAAATTAGTTATTAAATATGTAAGAGCTTGAAGCAAATAAGAAGAGTTTTGGCTGATGTTCAAGCGAAGTTCTGCGCGTGCTTTTGAAGTTAAGCTGACTCAGGGGAACGGCGTTTTGCGAACAGGTTCGTTTGTACAGATTCACCGTCATTAAGTAAGTTCTTTCGGAGCAACCGGAGCATCAGTTCTTTCGGTAATTTGAAGTAGGCCGGGAGAATCCATTAGGAGAATTTCTCGGAGGCGAAAGGGGCGTTAAACGGTGCGACGTCGTCGAAGGATCGTATCTTCGTGTTAACGACGCGGCTTCTTCTTCCACCGAAACGGAAGACCGGCTGCTCTGCCAAATGTTTAGATCGTTTCGCAGATCCAGCATGAAACGAGGGATCTGTTTGCCTCCAAATTTCGACCAAACAAACAGCAGCCATCAACTTCACTTTTTCCTCGTCGAAAACGAAATTGGGAATGCGATATGATACTTGCGCAGCCCATTTTCAACAGCACTAATTATACAAACTTACAAATAAAAAACTTACAGACACTCTTTAAATACCGCACATCCTATTTTCAATCTTGCAGCACTAATTACCCGAACTTACAATTTTAATCGACACAAAGGACAAGTTACCCATGAAGAAATAGATTTTTCCAACCGGACACTCTTTAAATATCGCACATCCTGTTTCCAATTTTGCAGCACTAATTACCCAAACTTGCAATTTTAATCGACACAAGGGACAAGTTACCAACGAAGAAATATATTTTTCCAGAAGACACTCTTTAAATACCACGCATCCTATTTCCAATCCTGCAGCACTAATTACTCAAACTTACAATTTTGATCGACACAAGGGACAAATTACCAACGAAGAAATATATTTTTCCAGAAGACACTCTTTAAATACCACGCATCCTATTTCCAATCCTGCAGCACTAATTACCCAAACTTACAATTTTAATCGACACAAGGGACAAGTTACCCATGAAGAAATAGATTTTTCCAACCGGACGCTCTTTAAATACCACACATCCTGTTTCCAATCTTGCAGAACTAATTAGCCAAACTTACAATTTTAATCGACACAAGGGACAAGTTACCAACGAAGAAATAGACTTTTCCAACCAGACACTCTTTAAATACCACATATCCTATTTTCAATCTTGCAGCACTAATTCTACAATTACTAATCTACAACACTAATCTTACAATTTTAATCGACCCAAAGGACAAGTTATCGACCATTCACTTATCAATGGAGAAATACATTTTTCCAGCAGACACCCTTTAAATACCACGCATCCTATTTCCAGTTCTGCAGCACTAATTACCCAAACACAATTTTAATCGACACAAAGGCCAAGTTACCACCATTCACTTACCAACGAAGAGATAGATTTTTCCAACCCGAACCCCCACAGCCTATTTTCAATCCTTCATCCCCAATCATTCAAAATTACAATTCCTATCAGTACCCACAACGTAAAATTAAACCTCTCTTTAAATTAACCCCCCATGCAACCAATTTCTCATCATGGAATCCTAAAACCTCCAATTTCCACCGTATCGAGGAAACTATCCGAAGAAATACAAAAGAGTTCCGCGTGGTGGTCCCCCGCGTTGCCCGCGAAGCACCCGCGCCGCCAAAGAAGACGCTCACAGATATTCCCAAGAGCGAAAGCCTGCAACCGAGGTCACTCCTCCTCGTGGGAGGGCCCCCAGGCGCCGCGTAGCCTCCCCCGACGGCTCACCCACGAACGAAAAACAAGACTTTATGGAGCTACATCGCAGAGTGTACGCGCGAGGAACGGTTGCTTGGGCCCAGGGCCGGCCGAAGGCCAACGAAACCCTCAATGCATTCAGCCTCTCTTCGACAGATACTTTACCTCGCTTCTCTTTGTTCCATTCGATCATTTTCATCGTTCTTTTAGCGCGAAATTACGTAGGAGGGTCCTTTGAATGATGTTTGTAGGACATATCGAAAGATTTTCAGGGACTTCTGTGGAGAGTTGATGTTCAGCTTTCCGTGGGATTGATTCTTTTTGAGTTCATTTAAATTGTAGAATTGGCGGTCATTTTTAATTTGGATATATTTCTATAATTAATATTGCATAGAAGAATGAATGCAGTGGTGGTTGGAAGTTCCAGGATTTTAATCTCGTTTGGATGATGAAAATTTGAAATTTAATGCTGGTCGCAGAGGATTTATTTTTGAGCAGGTAATTTTGAAATGTGCTGAGTGTAATTGGGAAGCAATTGCTGTGAATTATTTTTAAAATGGTGTGTTTGAAGGTGGAACTTCATTGTCTGAATTTTATCGATGATATGTTTCCATCGCAAACATAGTATTAGAGGGTGGTTTAACCCCTTGCCTTACAATAACATGTGACACTCGTGATACTGTAACCGGAATAGGAAAATTTGAAATTTTCCCAAAACTATTAAATTGCAGATATTAGTGTGTCACGAGACGGCGAATTATAATATTTCTATAGAGATTATTTATTTAATTATATAGAGATTATTTAATAAGTATTTCTGTGAGACGGAGAATTATTTCTATACCATTAATATTCCTTTAGACATTACGATTTATCAGAAATTAGTGGAAATTTTATTTATTTATATATTAAATCTTATTTCTGGAATTAAATCTGAGTTAGTGGTCGTGTAGCCACAAAAAAAACGTAGGACAAGGGGTTAATATCTCAAACCAAAATATCGAGATCCATTACCTAATGAACCACTGTAACAGCATTCTCATGATACTTAACACTCAAGCTTAATTGTAAGTTTATCAGAATTCCAATCTACACGTTGTTCTTCAATGAAAATGATGCAACGCATTCTCCCTCATTTTAATTCTAGAATCTTTCGTTTCAGGTTCAACAAACGGAAGACATCAAAGACGCTTCTTCGCCAAGATCGACTTCACTTTCGAAACATTAAACAGACAGCTCGATGACTCGTGTGTAAAAATCCTCAAGAATTGACGTACCAACGTGTGTAAACTGTGCGCGAACAAACCGATTATCCTTGGCGTGATGAATATAGACGGCTTCTCGCGGGGGAAGTATTTCTTGTAGGTGATTCCAAGTGATACTCGTATACAGCTAGCTGGATAAACTGAAAATGATCGTCTGTAGAACAAGCTGGTAATGGGCTTGTAGTCGGCCGAGTTATTTCGCGATTACTCGTTTGTCTACTTGTACGTCTTCCTCCTCCTCCACTTCATCCTCCTCTTCTTTTTCTTCTTCCCTCGCCTCTCCTTTGATCGAACACGATAAACCGACTGTTCTGAAATATAGAAAGTCACGAGTTTCTTGTAATTGTTCCGTATGCTGATAGCGCAACGACTGCATGGAAATTAAAATTTCAAAGTTCTGATTAGATTGGGGTGATACGTGCTGTTCATTGATAAGATCATTTGAATCTTGAAAAATAATCTCTTCAATCTTCGTCGAAATAGATTTCTCTAAGAAAAGTATGATTTTAGAAGTGCTGTAAATTCATTTACAAAATAGACGAGAAGCTTTGGTAAAATAAAACTATTAGCAAGAAAGAATTGATTTTCTTACAATGACATTCAAGTTGACACAGTCGTAGATAAATATCGAACTTTTTATCTAAAAATATTATGTCAAGAAGCGAGAAATTAAATTAAAGGAATGTCAAAAATTGCCGAGTTAACATTAGATTTAATCGGTAATTCGATGGCTTCCATGGATCTGATGTTAACCCTTTCAATACGGAATCTATCCTGACTCTGTTTGAATGACTTAAGAATTTTTAATTTCATTTATGGATATGAAAGTGTCAAAAAAACTTATGTTGCATATCCTCTATAGGTGTTAACAATACGGATAAAACGATAAAACGTACACTTCTGGGACAAAGATAATCCAACAGAATTTTTTAAAAATCACAGGGACACATGTCCTCGCAGTAACGAAAGGGTTAAATCACTGTGCTATGCAAAACTGTACAATCTTCGCGTTATAAATGTTACTTTACCGTAGGGCAGGTACTAATTAGCATATTTTTGTTTTAGAAACTCGGTTCTTGGTCATCAGGCAACGAAGTGACAAAGAAAGTTCTCAGGCAAAGGGTTTAAACCTAGGATGATATATCAAACTAGTAACTCCAACCAAGGAACATTTTATAAGCAATAAAAATACCGGGGAAACGGTCTTTTCCAATAACTCTATCTACTTTCTCGCAAGGAGACGTTAAGTGATGATTGCATTTCTCGCTAAATTTCCGCCCAACGTTGTGGCAGTTCTCTTGCATATTTTACGGATATATTTTACAATACCCATCGTTCTTCAGCTTCCAGGGGTGAGCTGCGATTGAGACGTTGGCTGAATTATGTGCGAACTTGGGTCTCGGTTCATCGAGCACGCCGATACTTCGGACTTCACCGCCACGAGGCTTCTCTTCGAAGTTGTAAAACAAAGAAGCGGAGGAAGTGCAAACAGAGAGAAGAAACGGGGCTCTTTACTGGAAAGGTATTAATTATTTATTTTAGGTGAATCCGTATGTACTTTTTATGTTCATTTAATTTATAATGCCTAAAATTGCTTATTAACTTATCTACATATGCAGAATATTTAGAAAAGAGTAGTTATCAACAAAATAGTTAATTGGGGCTGAAGCTTGTACCTGTGAAAAGTTGGCACACTTGGGAGCTGAAATTTTCTGGCAATATTTCAAGATAAGTAACTTTATAGTAAAATATCTGTGTAATTACCAGTTAATTCTCTAATTACGGATTGCATTTATTAATTTATTCCTATCTAGCTCATGACTGCTCGCATTATTAGGTTCTTTAACACTAGAACTACCAGACCAGTCACAATGACTGGTACACAATTTTTACCAAAAATTCTCAAGGTTTATAGGAGAGTCATAGAATAGAAATTGTACGTCCATCTCGTGAAACATAAATAACCGAATCGAGCATCATTTCCACCTCTTAATTCTCCGTGTTTCAAAGTACTTATTTAATATATTTAAATATAATAGATTTAACGCCGGTAGTTCTAGTGTTAAACATTTTCTTAATTGAGTCGCTCAGAAGCCAATGCGTTTAGGTCAATTTTTTTTATTTTCTGATATTTGTAAATTTGATTTCTAATTTTTTTGTAAATTTTAATAGAATCAAGTTTATTCTATTAAGATTTAAAAAATCAGAAAATATCAAAAAAATTGACTTAATCGCATTGGCTTCTGAGCGACTCAATTAGCCCAACAGAATATCATCGGATACTGCTGAAACGACACTTTTGACAGCAATCTTCAACAATAACGATCTTTTCCAACCCGCAGATCTTTTTACAACCTGCAATTCCAAGCCCACATCCTTTTTCCCGACACATTGATCAGTGGCTCCCAATAAATCACAATATTGTTCCAACCTGACCGACGTCCATCCACGAATATAACTCGACGGCAAAGAGTTCATTAATTGGCAAGCGTAGATATCCCCATAAATCTCGTCCTCGTTAAGACTCATTATTTTCAATGCAACACCGGCAAAATATTCCGCGATCCTCCTGAAACGCGAAGCGCAAAGTAATCGTACACAACGTGCAGCCATCCTCCTCTCTCCCATGGGATTCCGTGAAACTGAATGAAATAAATAACACCTATCGTTCCCTCGCACGGCCGTGATATACGTTTATGCGAGTACGAGAGCGAGGGAAAAATTCGCGAGACGTCCATGGAACACGTTGAGAGTGGCCGAGGCACGTGGAAAAATTCGAAACGCGCGGACTGAATTTACAGGCGCGTAAATAACGCCGGGGATGCGAATCTAGAACTGAAAATGAGACGGGGTAAGGAAATGGCGGGAGGATATAAAAGTGCATTTCACGGGGGATGAGCGCGCGTGCTGTGCACGTAGGAGGCGAGTTACAGGCGAAAGGCTCATTAACCTGACTGTACTCTCGCAAGAACGAGATAATTAACGCGTTAAACCGGTGCCACGTCAAGTTATCGGGCCTCTCCCCGTTTAATTACGTATACCCACGTGTTGTCGCTACTCTATTCGACCACCGGTGATACACGACTCGTGCTATTGCATCGGTCGATCGTCAAAATCTATTGCCAGCTGGATCGTTCTAATGATTTGCACGATTTGTACGATGACAGTGGAATTATTGAGGTGTGCGTGGCGCTGGATGATTTCAGAGTTGCGGTGGAGAATATTGGTTGCTGTTTTGAGACTTATACTTCGATATTAATCATGGTGTTGGTATAATTTTCTTAGTTAACTCTTTGAGGCATGAAGATGCACGGTGGGACATTTTTGTCCCCCTCTAAAATTTATATTATTATATAACTATGTTACTAAATATAAACCAACTTTATTCAATCAAAAAAAAATTGTCTGTGCAACATGGGTCATTTTATTTTCTGAATTACCGTGCCTCAAAGAATTAACAGTAGAACCATCGGCGATAAGTCCATTATATTTCAATGTATTTATGTTTTAATTTAGGTAATTTAATTTATGTAAGTTAATGTAACTTATGTTTCATGAGATAGATGTCGAATATCTGCTCTATGGCTCTGATATAAATTCGGAGAATTTTTAAAAGAATTGGGAGCCAATCGTTTTGACTGGCTTGGTAGTTCTAGTGTTATTTTTCGTGCTTTTGTCTTCTAGATGGCCGCTGTGCCTGGGGCTAAGCTCTTCTTTCTGAAGCAAAGTGCAATATTTGCGAAACGTTTGCAAGAAATTAGCCCTTGACGCGGCAATTATCCGCAAGCTAACATCACTGATATAAAGGACGGTCACAAAGCCTAAAAACCTTAATATATTCGTTAATATTAAATTTATTAACACTAGAACTACCGGCGTTAAATCTATCATATTTCAATATGTTAAATAAATCCTTGAAAATGGAGGAATTAAAAGCCGGGAAATATGATCGATTCGACGATTTATGTTTTTTGAGATAAACGTTGAATATTTATTCTATGGCTCTTCTATAAACTTGGAGAATTTTTTGAAAAAGTTGTGTACCAGTCATTTTGACTGGTTTGGTAGTTCTAGTGTTAGCATACTAAATAAATACCTTGGAATCAGAGGAACAAAGAAATATAATTTCGATCGTCCCGATTTTGCAAAGTAAAAAAAGCGAAAAATATCGAACCGCAATTAGGTCCAACAGTTACTGTTACTTTTAACCGAATTGTCCAAGAATTACCCGCACCCCATAACTGGAATTAAACGAGCCCATCCCATTAAGAACGTCAGGCGCCCCAAGGTCTCCTACAAATAATCAAATGACGAGCTTTTACACGCCACTTAAGCCATCGGCTTTGTCGATTCGACGATTCTGACAATTTGCATGGGGTGAAAAGCCGAGGCTGTCGCACGAACGTCTGAAAAGCAATGGGTACGGGACGGATAATGCTACCAGACATTACAGTGGATCACCCTTCAACGAGGGTGACTCTTATGGGGCACCATAGGGCGCGATGGAGCGACAGAAAAGTGGCAACAGGTGGTCAAAGGCTACCGCCTCGAATGCATCGTTGGCTCTCGTCTTTTGTCAACGAATAACGAAGGAGGCGTTACCGCGGAGCTCGTGTCCCGCGGGGTGAAAAGAACCCCGTACAAAGAATGGGAGACAGAAGGGTGCCATGGTGCTATTAGAAGAAAGGGCGGGATGGCACGGAGAATGGATATATATTTAGGGAAGAGAGAAAGCCGAGAAGTTCTGGTCTATTCGTTTCACTCTTTTCAGCGGTTTAGCTTCTTTCGGTGCCAGCCGGGGTGAATTTTGAAACGGTGGTGGAGCGATGTAAGGATGGGTGCTGTTTTTACTTTTATGAAGAATAGCTTTGGACCGATGTAAATTGTGGAATAAGTGGAAGATTGTGCGGTAAAAAAATGTTTATTTAGTTAATTGCAAAGGGGAGGTATTAGACGTTGATTGATGTTCGTATTTATAGGGAAAATGTAACATTGTTTAATTTTCTGCAGACTATAGAAATCTGTAACTTATCAGTTTATTATTATTGCGCAATCTAGCTTTCTGATTTGCAACAATTACAATTATTCTTATTCCTCATTCTGGAGCAAGATTTTACCGCTAAAATCTAGTAGAGCTCAGAAATCACAGTCTTTAGCAACCCTATTTAATTCTTTTGTTCGTAGTCGTTCTACCATAAACTACATATTTACTAAGTTTTACAAACTTACAAAGAATTTTTTACATGGTGATCCTGTGAAAGCACGACAATTAAAATCGTTTATTTCACGTCCCACTGGTTAGCTAATAGAATCACCACTATTTTTCTATTTTACAAAAACTATGCAGCAATAGATGGTACCCTTTTCATACTGGAAGTATTTATTTCTTAAATAATTTTAGAAAACCTAAATTTAGGTCTTAACCCTTTGCAGCTATACTCGACATACCTTTCCACTTCATTTTATTTTCTGACGTTCTAATATCAACTTTTCAATTTTATATTGACTTTGTAATAGCTATTATAGCTATTGTTATAGCTATCATTACAAAAAAATGAATAACCAACGATAGAAAATGTGAAATTAATTTCATTTGGCTCATCACAATGTCGACGCAATAATTCGGACCGCAAAGGGTGAAAGGGTTAATGAATCCGCCTCTGTTCAACCTTTCCATCGGAGCTCTCTCCTCAAGTTTTTCTCCCCGTTGCATCCACCGCTCCCGTGTCAGAGATCAATTGATTTTTAACTTCCCTAAAAATCCACCCGATGCAAATGAGAGAAATCCGCACGATCTCACCGCCGCACTTTCTCAATGAAGTTCCCGCATCCTTTCGAAAAGACCGCCGACCAATTCCGCCTATCGTCTCTTCATACTTCATCGGCGGCCCGGCCTATATAAGTTTCAACAATTAACCGACACGTGATTCGTCATACAAAATGAAAACTGTCCGATAGATGGCGAATCCAAGTGAGAAATCGCAAGGTGCACGATCCGCCGAAGGAGTTGCACGCAGAGACGATGATTAAAATTGTAAATATATCCAGCCGACCCCCGGTGTTACGACCTTTGCGCGCCGGAGGGCACCCCATGGTCTCACCCCATATATCAAAAGATATTAGATTATGGTAAGAGGCGCGCATTAAAACGGCGCGCGATTCGCGCCCACCTCATTTACCGCCCTTAGACTTTGCTCGCGCGCCATTTTTCACGCACCCGGCGCACCTTCGTATCGGATCGCCCATTTCTCCCCGGGAGCTGCGAGCTGTATCGACTTTTTTATCGACTCTCATTATCGAACGCCTCCGGTGAATAATTGATTTAATATGCGCCGCGAGGAAAAATGGCTATGTTTCCTCGCGCTGCGAGAACTTCGGCCGGGTGGCTTCAAAGGGTGAGGGAGGAAGAGTTGGGGGTTAAGAGTTGGGCGCTTTTCGGGGATGCAAAGGTAGATTGAAATGGTTTCGTTGGTTGGCAGTGGTTGATTTGTAAAGGGATGGATTTAGATTTTGTTTTTCGAGGATGGAAAAGTGGGGTGGATGCTTTGGATTGGGGATGATGGAGGAAGAGGTGTGAGTTTATTGTCTTGGATGAGAAGGTGTGAAGGTTTTGTGGCTATTTGAAAGATTAGATATTTGTAAGGGTGTGAACCTTACTAAGAATAGTGTGACATTATTTTGGGAATTTTGAAGAAGATAAGAAATCGTAGTGCTTGATAAAGGGTATATTTCTGTGAAGTAATTCCAACTGAACTATAATAGACCTGTGTAAAGTACTTTCTATTTTTTAATTAACATTTTAACCCTTTGCCATTTTATTTGAGGCTTTGATAATTAAGATAGATGATTACTGTATGGCTAATAATTTTCTGCCAAAGAAATTTCCACTTTAGAATTTTGCACCTACCATATTTTCTACGATTGACTCAAGTATCCTTCAACATTTACAGTTACCGTCACAAAAAGCACAGACCTTTTCTAATCTCAAACCTGAGCATCAGTAATTATCAGCAACAACCTACCTCAATTATTCAACACCCTAAAAAAATATATCTTCACCAATTCTTCCACAAAAATTTAAAACCTCCGCCAGCAACAATTAATAAAACCGCCTTCCCATTCTCCCACCAAATTTTTCAACTCCCATAAACTGTCCCACCTTCGCGATCCAGAACGAAGGAAAAGCAGACAAAATACAAAGAACAAGCAAAAATATATACATAGCGTACAATTCTCCCATTGGACATCCTCCAAGGCACCATAAAGCAAGCTCTCCGAAGTACCTCGCGAAGAGAACGACTAGCGGTTCCGCGTCGACGCAACCCTCGCATCCTACGTCCCCTTTCGGGTTTGTTAAGGCCCCGAACGGCGTGGGTGTATCGACGGAGACAAGATGAACGTTAGAACACGAACGCGGTCCTCCTTCGGCAACGTTGGGCCCGTAATGCATGGGTTTTGTGTCGCGGCGGGCGGCACACTTTGTAACGACCGCGGCCTTTTGACTCGATTAATCTTCGATGTACGTGTATACACAGTCGCTACATATATTCGGGGAAAATATACTTACGTAAATGTCCAACGGTGTTCGTGTGTGTGTACGTGTGCGAGCCTGTATGTCATGGCGCACTGCTGGGACCGCCGATACATTCGGGAATAAAGTGTCGTGCTGCGCGGATGGGAGCCGTTCGAGTCGCCCTGCCGCTAAGCGCCATGAAAATATTGCTCACTGCGAGACCTGCATCCACACTCCTTTACCACTTTCTACCGGGGAATAAGGTGATGGATTGTCCGATTCTGTCCTTTCTTCAGATTTTTCAGAGAGCGGTATCTCATTTCCTTCTTTCTTGAATTTTCAACGAGATTTTTCAAAGAGCGGTACCTCATTTCGTTATTTCTTGAATTTTCAACGAGATTTTTGAGAAAGCTGTACCTCATTTCATTCTTTCTTGAATTTTGAACAAGATTTTAGAGAGAAGGGTACCTCATTTTGTTATTTCTTGAATTTTCAACGAGATTTTTGAGAGAAGGGTACCTCATTTCCTGCTTTCTTGAATTTTCAACGAGATTTTTGAGCGAGCGGTACCTCATTTCGTTATTTCTTGAATTTTCAACGAGATTTTTGAGCGAGCGGTACCTCATTTCGTTATTTCTTGAATTTTCAACGAGATTTTTCAGAGAGCAGTACCTTATTGCGTTATTTCTTGAATTTTCAACTAGATTTTTGAGAGAAGGGTACCTTATTTCGTTCTTTCTTGAATTTCAATGTGACTTTTCAGAGGGCGGAATGTAGACTCTGTTCTTTCTTGAATTTTGAACGAGATATATTGCAGGGGGTGTCCTTTGAGCGTAATTTAAAACAGATATAAGAAAATAGAGGATATTTTGTGCTTTCTGAAATCACAGAATGGAGAGATGTTCAGGCTGTCTGACTCTTAACTTCCCTATCCCCTGAATGATTCAATACTCCCCCCATGGATCTGATCTGCCGCCATATTTTTAATTCAAAATCGCAACAGCAAATGAAAATTCAGGCAGTAGGAAAAACGAACGAATAATACTAAATAGCAACATATTAAACCACATACTTAGCTAAACATCCAAATACAAAATTTGCATTGCAGAAAAACTCCTATCAATGCCACCAACAAAATACCCTACTAGATTTACGTAAAATCTGTTACACTGCAATATATTAAATAAGGTCTTTAGAAAAACAGGGATTAAGCGGCAAAGATGATAATTCGTTAAGTAATTTTTGTATTATAAAATACACGTGAAACATCTACTGTGCTGCTTCTCTGTAAATTTGAGAAATGTTTATCAAAAAAGTACGAACCCGTCAATTTGACGGCTTCCGTAAATCTAGTGTTAAAGAGGGGCCTCCCCTGATATCTCCCTTAAAGTTGAAAACGTGCAAGAAAAAATTCCAGCCACCTTCTTACATATATCTAATAAATATTTATGCAAATTTTCATCAAAATCGGAGTGTTCCCGAAATTCCCTTGTAAGTTATCACTGATAACGTAACACAAACCCTACATAAAAATCCCTCTCAACCGAAACCCTCGATCTCTCATCCCCGTTCGCCCTAAGGCGAATCTCCAGGGTGACGTTATCCGGCCGAAGGATTCCTCGAAATCAAGTAGAATTCCTTGGAATCAATTCGAAGTCGGAACCGAGAGCCGAGCCGTCGGGGTCCGTCTTGGTCGATTTCTGTTGTCATCGTGCGCGAGAGATGGACGTGAGAATGCGAATTCGTAGGGCAAAGGGGGCGTAAGAGGCCCCGTCTCAGAAGGCCCCGGGCTGGCTCATTACCAGCAATTGTGGCCGAACGGCACCCTGCAGCGTGGTACACGGCTGCACCGGCCCCCGCCGACCTCGGCGACGACCGCGGGCCCTACGTTCACCGCCGCCGACCGCGGGCCTGCCCCCGCCTGCCGCACGACAACGGAATTTAATTGCTCGATCAATCATTATTTTCGTGACTCCACGATCGCCACCGATCTCCCTCCTTCGCCTTATTCGTCATTCGTTTTGCGCCTTGGGTTCACTTCGATGAGGAATTTTCATGATGGCATTTTGCATTGTCTGTTGATAGGGTGAGAGTCTTTGGAAGGTTGGTGGTTGTTGGGGGAATTTGTTCTTTTGGGTTTAGACTACTAAACCCAATTTTAATTTACATTACTGAAGCTGATAATTCATCAATCGTTCAAATAAATAAAGCCAGAAGTTGATCTCCTTGAAATCGGTAAAAACTTAGACCCACGTTAATTCATAACGTCCCCCCGTTCGATATCAAATTAATCATATCGTCTTTTAAACCTACAACGAAACAATTCCAGGCCTTTCAACCTTTTATTGTGCCATTTCCATGAAAGATCATTATCCTTCACCTCTTCTCATCGTCTCCTTCGCATCATCAAACCTCAGACGATCAAAAATTGCAAGGAAAAATAAACGATAATTAAACTAAGTAAAATCGCAATCCAAATCACTCCGAAAACTGTGTTAATCCCCAGAGACTCGAAACTTTGCAAGAAACTGACACATCCACGGACCGTTTTCTGTCCATCAGAGATTCTTGCCATCCATTCTTTAATTATCAATTAAAATCTACAAAATTCCAATGACAAAATCAGTTGATCCCTTTCAATCACCATGGTCTTGCAACTTCGCAAAAAAAAGAACAAACCCACGGACCACGGTCTCTCCGTGAAATTAACCGAATACATTAACTTACGGCTGGGCATTATTCAAAGGTACCTCCACCGGCTCTACCACGGCGCTCGCGCGCATAAAATTGAACCTAATTCCCCATCATCATGACAATGAAAGACCAAACAACGCGGTGTAGTAAAAGAAGGAACATGGACGATCGAATCGTACGTCGTTGTCGTCGGCTTAGTCTCTTTGATGGCTGCGAATAGATCGTCACCGGGCACGAAGCCACACGCCATGGCCACGCGGAAAGGACGGGATGAAAAGAGGGGAAAGAAAAGAAACTGAGACAGCGTGGAGACAAAACGAACCACTTCTGAGTCTTTTATGATCATTCTCCACGCTCTCACCCGCGTCATTAAGCTGGTAGGTGGATAGATACCGGGTCCCTCTTACGAAAAAAATAATGGGGGAGGGAGGGAGTCCCTCCTCTCGTTCCTCTTTACCCTTTCCGAGAAACAATCTGTTATAGTGCTCCACATGAATGGCGAAACGTAAAAGTACCCTGGAGTTCCCACGTGGCGGACTCAATGGAACGGGAAAAGGTGGGGGCATCCTTCAGGGAAGAAGTCTTTCGAGGACGAGAGAAAGAGCGAGAGAGAGCGAGTGGAAAAGGAGTAGGATCCATGAGAAGTCCAGTTGAGGACGAAGGATGAAGAAGGATGGCGGTGGTGGGTGGATGGAATAGAAGGAGGAAGGATTCGTCGCGGAGTGCGGTTTTCAACGAAGCCAATTATTAGATGCGTCTCGAGACCGAGGAGACGAAGAAAAGGAGCTCGGGTAGCGATGTGAAAATAACTCGGGAATTTATACTTCGTCGTGGATGTAATTGAGTGTACTGTCCGGGATGGAGGGGAATTTTTGTTTGGGAATTCTACGGTGCTGGATGCGAATTAATGGGCATCTGGGACAACTCTGGGCGAAAGTCTTCTTTCGGGGCTCGAACGAAAGGGGCCTGTGAAAATGGGACGGTGTAAATATTTTAAATTCCTAGGGAAAATGCTTCTTATTGCGCGTGACATACTCAGTGACGTTTTGCCAATTATGATTTTAACACATTGCTAACGGCCCCCCAGATAACTCGTGTTTGCATTTGCATGAGCTGTTTCAATTTTACCACACCAAAAAAATTATTAAAACATATAATATGTATAAACTATAACATATCGCAGATACGTACAAAGTTTCATTTAAATTCATTATGTATAAATAAAGTATAGTGGGGTTTATTTAGATTCTTTCAATTTCATACTCAATTACGGAAAAAATAGCGCACACGAGATAATTTCTACGTAAAATTGCCGGTCAACAATGTGTTAAAAACGGTTTGAAGAATCGACGAAAGTAATTAAAAGACACTTTACCACGCGTCAAGCTGGGAATTTTTAATATTTTAATCTTATGTGATTCAAAATACAAACTTAAGAATCTTTTGCTAATTGTCCTACAAATATAAGTAGCATTTTCAATATTATAATTTTATAAAATTATTAATCTTCAAAAGATTCAATCATAACATCTCTTCGAACTTATTCAAACATATAAAATTATTTATTCCAATGATTTTTAAAGAACAGGTGCAACCACTTTCAAAAGTCTGCACTTCTACCGTGCAAAAACGCCACTGACGGATGATACGTCGAAGGAAAATAAAAAACATGAACGGAATAAGATTTAAAATTGGATGAAACTATATACTCCAAAGATTCTATGGATCAAAATTATTTATTTCAATGATTTTTAAAGAACGGGAGCAACCACTTTCGAAACTCTGCACTTCTACCGTGCAAAAACGCCACTGACGGATGATACGTCGAAGAAAAATAAAAAAGATGAACGGAATACGATCCGAAACCGGATGAAACTATAACGCATCTATGAATACAGTTTCACAGTCTCCGGGGCACGTGTGACTGCTCATTTACGAAGGCCATTCATCCTCGAGACACGTCTCTTGTCCGGGGCCTCAGAAAGCGGCGCACCGCGCGCGATATCTCTCTCCCTGTCTATCATTTTCTCTTTAGACCCATGCAGCTTCATTCGAAATGGAACGAAACGAATTACCCGCGTTGTCGTGGACACGCGCTCTTCAACTTCGCGTGTCTCCTTTGCTTTCTCTCCGCTCCTTTTTAATTGTCTCCGCCGCTCAACGGGTAACACAAAGAGGGTGGCCGATAAAGGGGATTAAATATTTATTATACCGGGGGTATAAGGCCCAGTAAATACACAGAGACGATGGAGGATGTAAAGGTGGAGGGTTCTTTGAAGTTTTTCCGTAGGTGGGGGAAGATATTGCGACGAGGTTATTTTTTATCGGGGAACTCGAGAAAACTGTGACTTTTTTTTAAATGAGAATGTAAAGCACATTCTGTAAGGCAGGTTGATTTGTATTAACACTAGAACTACCAGCGTTAAATATATTATATTTAAATATGTTAAGTAAGTATCTTAGGAATAGAGTGAATCAAAAGGTGGAAAATATAGTTAGTAAAATAATTTATGTTTTATAAGATGGGCGCAGAGTATCTACTCTGCGACTTCCCTGTAATATTGAAGAATTTTTTATAAAAAATTAGGAACCAGTCATTTTGACTGCCGTGGTAGTTCTAGTGTTAATTGTTATTTATTCACGTAAGATTGAAGTATATTTGTATATGAAAAATTATTGAAACTATTTTTAAAGTAACCCACGAGGATTAAAGCAACCCTCTATTAACCTCCTATCCTGCGATTTCTTTTCAGAAAATTCTTTTCTGAATTCTTTTCTCTTTCTTGAAAAATTCTTTTCAGATTTCTTTTCTTCTCCATGGTATCTACTATATCATACACCGTAAAATAAAATTGACAACATGAAAATAATGTTATAACACCGGATACCACTGTTATATTTCCAACTTGATATGTTTCACAAGACCCAAAATTTTTTTCAATCTAATTCCCACCCCACGAGTGACACTCGTTACCACTAGACAATAGGTTAATTATTTCTTTTCAAACTATCCTCCAAAAAATAACTCGTAACTTCCACCCGAAAGGCAGACATTCACCAACCAACCACATCTCACAGAAATCAGCCTTTCATTACCAACGTCTCAAAGTATCAACCACAACCAGACCTCGATTATCTCCAGATAAAAGGCAACCATCTCGAGAAGGTCACCAAACATCCACCCATGGGGCACCCCCATGACCCGCCACGAATGTTCATCGTCGAATGGCTCTCTCGGCCAATAGATACGCGTTCTCCCTGCTTCTTCCTCTTTTTCTTGGGCCCGTTCTGTGCACCTTTGTGCACGTCCGCCGGGCTGCATCAGAGAGAGGAGACCGAGACGACGCTGCAGGGACACTCGCTTCCCGTACGACCCTGACAATGGGCCATTCGTCCGCCATTGTGTCCGCGGCACATTAATTGTCTCTTTGAGGCCCGATGACCTCCGCGGATATGAGCTCGCTCCTCCTCCTTCTACCTCGGCTTATCTTACGTTGCCTTTTTCCTGCCTCACTTCGATTCTGGCACCTTTTGTGCGTCAAAACGTTATGCTGCATGGGGATGAAGGGTAGGGGGAAGAAGAGAGTAGTGGAGGTTTGAGATTTTATTTTTAATTTGTTGGTGAATGATTGTCGATGGAAATTGTATGGTTGGCGGCATTGTTTAGGGGTTTTGGATATTTGTGATGGAGGGGAGTTTAGTAAAATTTTGTTTTAGGGCTGCTTTTTGAATTGGTTGTGTTATAATTATGTGCTGAAGTGGTTTAACCCTTTGCAGTGCTGTGTCGAGCTGTACCGGACATAGTTTTTCACTTCAATTTATTTTCTGACGTTCTAATATCAACTTTCCAATTTTATAATGATTTTGTAACATCCCTCAAATATCCATCAGTACCTATTGCAATTATTACGAAAAAATGAATAACCAACGGTGGAAAATGTGAAATTAAGTTCATTTGGATTACTACAATATTGACAAAATAATTCGGACCGCAAAGGATTAATGAAAATTGGTTGGGTAATGGTCGATGAAAGGGAGTAAAACGTTTCTTCAAATTAACTTTGTTATTTTTGAAAATAAACTTTGACTTCAGGAGCTTCTCAGACATTTGGAATTGAAACCGGAATTCTTGATAATTAAATATCTGTCTTATTGAGATCGACAGATTTTGTATGAATACTTAAAGTAGCAATTATTTCATTGCAAAAGAATTCGATGGAATAAATAATGTATTTCAATGACTTCATACTCTTCATGTTACGTTTTGGAAAGGTGTCCAGCGTTTGAAGTGTTAATATCACGCAGATTAAAATATTTGCGCCGTCAAGATTTCCGTAAATCCTTCGAATTTGACGAAGCGATCTGTCCAAAGAGGAAGAAGGACACATCGTTCGCCTGGAGATCCCCGTAAATCCTTGGAGGATGTTCGCTGAATTACGAGCGATATCGAGGAAGGGCTCCGCCGATATAATTAAGGAGGCGATCATCCTCCGCGAGCCTGCTCGTGTCTCACGTTGGAATCCAAATTTTATGTCGGTATCATAAAAGCGCGTGACGGCAGAAGAATTAGGACGGCACTCGGTCTCTCCACCATATGCCCCTTGAGGACCACTAGAAACATAAAGGCTAATTCACACTGAAACAATTCATTCGTTTCAGCTCTTTCATTCGACATTTCAATAGTTTCGTGTAGTCACTTTCATGTCTTTGAAATAGAACATTTTGTAGGTCTAGATGCTTATATATTTATTGAATTTAATCATTGTAATATATCGTCAACAAATTGAAATTGCTGATACTTCAAAATCAACATGTAAAACTGTACAGGTATAATTAAATTTCAGTGTTCTTTAGTAACTTGGGTTTCAAGCATCTGTGAACAATTGTATTCCGATTATTTGTTTCAAGATCCTGCAATTCTTTCTACTATTTCACAAGACATTTTTCTCAATTTCACAGTGTAATTTCGAAATTTCGAATTCTTGCAAATTTTATAAGATTGTAATAATATGCAATAATTATATAATAATATAAAATGTATAATTAATATCTATATTAACCTGTTAACCGGGTAGGCCGTAATATTTCGTCATACCAGGCAGACAACTCTAATGCGTATGACGATGTTTTTCGTCGTGGTAATTTTTAAATATGGTATGTTGAACGCATTAAATTTTACGTTATTCTTTTCCATTAAATTCTAGCGCGGTACTTTAGGTGTGATAATATTATTTCTCACTGCGAAGAAAAAAGTCTCCAGTTTGAAACGAGTTGAACAAAAGTTAATTCCCCGGTTAACAGGTTAATATATATAATATATATTAATATATAATTATATAATAATTATATATAGTAATATTGTAACAATTGTTATAATACGTAATCGTTCCACCGCCAATTAGATCACGATAACGTAAAAGTATCAACGAGCCGTCACCTCTTAACGCTCCAATATTTCAAAAATTCCATTTTACACCGAAAGAAAATTAGAAATCTCCCATAATAATACATTAACACACGAAGAACAAAAAATTACGTACGATCCTCGAAATCCCGGCGGTGTACGTCAGCCTTAAACCAACGAGACGCAAACGAAGAGAGGACACGCCGAGAGAAAGGAAGAGAGAAAGCGAAATATGGATGAGTAATATGGGTTCCCGGCTACCCTCACGAGGACGGGCAGAAAGGCAGACGAGGGTGTCGCGATTCCCTGCTGTGCATTGATGGCCTCATCTAGCCTAGAAGACCTCGGGAATTCAGCGGTAATTACCTTTTCTTCGGGCCGACGCCAACGAGGTTTCCTGGTGTACCGGATGAACGGTGCTTGAAAGGCTGCATCGAAGTTTTAACCGGCTGTCCGCATCCTCCTTGAGGATCCCCGATGAAGGTGTCTCGTGCGAACGCGCGCGCTAGGGCATCGTAATGATCCTGCGAATCTGCCGTGGGACGTTCAGGATTCATTCACGATTCAGCAATTACGTTTTATCCTTCCATCCTTCCGCGGCGCGGCGTACCGTCACGGTGAGATACTGCGTTTTTCGCGGAGCTGCAGAGGGGTTTATTAATAAGAGACTGATGGCAATTATGCGACGGTTAAGGCGCTTTTGTGTTTGCGAATGTTGAAGAACTGGTGAAAGTGACGGGGGCTTGGAAAAATTGTGCGCTGCTTCTAAACACCTAGGAGCTTGAGTTTGGATGAGAGTTGAGTCGAGTGTTGGTTTTGATACGGTGTATCGTGTTTGTGTAATATTGGTATCATAGATTGGATAATTATTAGGTTGGTAGGAAATTAATGTCGGGTTTCAAACTTTACCTTTAAATACACAGGTTGAGAATGGGAATAACTTTCTTTAATTAAAATAAGTTCCATTACAATTTACACGTTTTTCCCAACGAGAAACAAGTTTAAGAAACAGGTATAAGAAGATAAACAGACTAAATGAACGGCTATCTCAAATTTAAGCGCCAAAGTTTGAAAACGAGAAAAGCGACATTAATTTCTTACCAACCTAATATCTGAGATAATCTTCATTTGCTTAATAATTTTAGCTTTCATTGCTCTTTTTTCTAAATTCCTGAATAGTTGTATGTAACATTATAGATGCAATTGAAAATATCTTTTAAGACTTTTCATACTAGAATGGACGATTAATGCGATATTGCATAGAAGATAAGTACAACTAACAAGGGACATTCTCGAACTGATACACACTGATTTTGATTAAACTTTTGGCATAAACATTTATTAGACCTATCTAAGAAGATAAATGGAATTCGTTTGTGCCGGTTTTCAACTTGGACTTCTCCATCGCCCTTTTTTGATGAACTTTCTTTTTCTTTTTGAATCAGTGAAAGTGTCTTTTTATTACAGACGGGACAGCCATATCAGAGGCAGGTCAGACAGGAGTCAGACAGGACAGCATCTATTAAATAAATAATTTCAGTCTTAGGAACTCACAACTGTATTTTATGAATATTATATCACATAACTTTATGTTCTGTAATACGAACGATGTATCGAAAACACTGTTCAACATTTTAAGCGCTATCCCTGTTCCATTCATAAAATTCCATATTCCCTATAAATGCCCAGCGACCGTATCATAATTATTAGTTCGTTAATACGGTATAAAAAGATTTGAGCAACGCAAACGGACAAGTGATACGAGCCAACGACAAGTCAGGCAGCTCAAAACATCGCCTGAGATATTATTGGTTTCCCCCACTTAAAAACTGTGAAAATTTCAAGGTCAAATTTGAACTTCCAAGTTCAGATGTGACGGCTCAAATCGGTTTATGCCGTATTAAAGAACTCATTTGTAGGGAATATGGAATTTTATGAATGGAACAGAGGTAGCGCTTAAAAAAGTTGAACAGTGTTATGTGTTGATTATGTGGTATAATATTCAGAAAATAAAATTGTGTGTTCCCAAGACTAAAATTATTTAGTTAATAAATGCTGTCCTGTCTGTCTCCTGCCTGACCTGCCTCTCTTCTGCCTGTCCTGCCTGTATTAAAAAAGACACTTTCGTTGATTCAAAAAGAAAAATAAAGTTCATCAAAAAAGGACGGTGAGGGAGTCTAAGCTGAAAGCCGGCACGAACGAACTACGACTATCTTCTTAACCCCTTGCCCTACGGTTTGTTTTGTGACTGCCTCCGCAATAATTCAGAATTTAATTGCTAAAATACCAATTGACTAGTGATTCTTGATATATCATATAATTTAAAGTAATCTTAATGTTGCAGGAACAATATTACCGTGTCGCGTCTCATTAATATTTTCAATTTGATAGGTTTTGGCACTCGGTATTGCAGGACAAGGGGTTAAGTAGGTCTAATAAATATTTATGCCAAGTTTCATCAAAATCGGAAGAAAAACTATATTAATATTATATTAAATTATTATATTAAGTATATTAACACTAGATTTACGGGCGCCGTCAAATTGACGGGTTCCGATGTTTTTAGAAATTTCTCTCAAATTGATAGAGAAGCAGTACAGTAAATATTTCACGTGTATCTTATAATACACAGATTCCTTAACTGATCGTATTTTTTACCGCTTGATCCATCTTTTTGCAAAGTACTTATTTAATATATTTAAATATACCAGATTTCACGGTCGTAGATCTAGTGTTAAATCAAAGTCCATTTATTTTCTAATCTACAATCAATCAGTAAAATCACTTGCACTTTTATAAACATAAAGATCTATTCCAAAATTATAATAACCCGTTATTCTAATTGCCTCAGATCTACTTTGAAACATTCGAGCACATAAAAAGAATATGCCAAACCAGTACGAAAAGAACCTCTCGATAAAACCGGTCAATATCCGTTTCCCTCTTGTTCCCCGATCCATTTCCGTCCCGGGGATCCTCCATCGCGAAGGTCACGGTGGTATTTCGGTCGTCGGGCCTTCGGAATCGTGAGGAAACAAAAGGATGAAGAAGAACACCGGCACGCGGTAGAGAGGAAGAGGTCGTAGAGTGAGGTGCTAAATAATTTCTGTCCTAAAGCAAGAAAAGAGCGGCGATCCGCTATCTTCGATTCTTCCACGGCTATCTACTGCCCACATGACGTGGATATAAGTTACGAGCGTTGGAATAATTACACGGTTCGGGTTCGAGCCGAGGTCCGCGGTCAGCGGAAGGCAAAAGACAATTTTACGCAGCGGGGCATCAACGTCCCTGGCGGCCCGGTGGCAACCTTCTTTTCTGGCAACTATTTGACCCACGAAATAATCGACAGGCTACGAGAGAATCGTTCCCCGAGAGAATTCGACCCACGGAAAGCGATAGAAGATCGTCGGCTATCGTGCGCATTTTGACGGCTTTGAAATATCGCGAGAGGCTGCCTCGATGGCGTTACGTTTGATTCTTTTGTGGTTTCAAGAGGCTGCCGTATTCTTGCCAGCTAAATCAGGATTCTTATTGTTGAAATCGGTGGAGGCGTGATTCTCATGGTATTCCGTCGATAAAAGTCGGATGCACGGAAGGAGATTCGATGGTTGGAGGAAAGGTATGGGCTGCTTTGGGATTCTTTATTGTGGCGTCCATGAGTTTCCGGATGGTGGAACTAGTTTATTTTATTTTCGGGAAACCTATCTTCGTGTTTTATGGATAATTGTGTGGAGAGTTTATTGGGGTGTTTTCCTTGCTTTATAGCGTATTCGTAAATACTTGAGTTTCTGGAATTTTCGTATTTTTATGTGATATTTGCCTGTGGGAGAATTTAATCATAAATTATTCATCCGAATGCAATGAGTATCTCAACTACACGTCATAAAGATCAATTAAATCGAAAAACAGTATTTTTCTTAAGCCTCGTATCAATTGTTCCTGTCCTTGGTTCCAAATTGAGCGCAGCATCACGTAATTCTTAACCCTTTTAGTGTCGACTGGAAAAATTGATTAAATTAATAACAAATGCATTTCACTATTTGTTGTCACTGATTTGTAATACCTGATAAACTCAATTTTTTTAAAATTTTTTCTTAGACCACCTTCATAATTAAAACTAAATGAATTCCATATAATGAAATAACAACAAGTATCTAATGGTTCATTTTTGACAATATCGTGAAAATTACATTGAATTAATTTAGTTTAAAATAATGTGGTGCGAAATAACTGATAACCTAATTTTTTTTAAATTTTGACTTAGACCACCTTCATAATTAAAACTAAATGAATTCCATATAATGTGGAAATAACAACCACTACCTAATGGTTCATTTTTGACAATATCGTGAAAATTACATTGAATTAATTTAGTTTAAAACAATGTAGTGCGAAATAACTGATAAACACTTTTTTTTAAATTTTAACTTAGACCACCTTCATAATTAAAACTAAATGAATTCCATATAATGAAATAACAACCACTATCTAATGGTTCATTTTTGACAATATCGTGAAAATTACATTGAATTAATTTAGTTTAAAATAATGTGTTGTGAAATAACTGATAACCTGATTTTTTTAAAATTTTGACTTACACCACCTTCACAATTATGGGCACATATCGTTGTCCGGTACTAAAACGGTCAAATCTCCAACCAATTTCTAAAGTGCAACCCCAAAAAAGTTCCATTTTTCAAAACCAATCAATCCAACAGCCGGAAAAGAGTCTCACCAAAGTTCGTATTACCAAGGAGCAAGCCGAACAAAAGCGCATCTCGCGTCTCTAAAAGCGCGCGTTCCCTCGACGTAGCGCGATCAGGTATGCGAGAGACATCCGTCAAAGTGGAAAGTTGCCTTCATTAGTCGGCACGGTGCTATCCGACGTTCCTCGACCGACGGCCTGCTTTATGTAAATCAGTCGCGGCGTAATTGGCACTGAACGAAAAAGCTAATTACCGAAATCGTGCACCCGGGACCCCTAGGACCCTCGGCTCCATCAGCGCACAGCGGGATATCGCGACACCCTCGCCCCTCGTCGATCTCCTCCCCCTTTCCTTCTATGTGTGCACCTTTTTTCCATGGACACGATCACCGGGCCCGCAATATTACTCATCCTGGGACCGATATACGACTACCTGCTTCTCGATTATACGCTGCTACTCGGCTGCGCCGGCTCGCGTCCAAAGTGGCGAAAGAGATATATTTCGTCCTCTCTTCTCCGTAGTCCTTTTTTCTTTCCTCTTCATTCTTTCTCGAAATAAGTAATGAATAATATCGTAAATCTCCGCGCTGCGGACTCGCTTGTCGCGATTCTACGCGAAGAAAAGTAGATAGGGGAAGATTGCTGAAGTCGTACCACGGTGTAAGTCGTATGCCTATGGTGTTTTTTGTCAGAACAACACTTTTCACGGTTGTGTGATGTACATTAGCATCAAGAATGTTAATTTTTAGATTTTTTCCGTAGTGTCGATACGTTACAATCGGGTCTAGAAAGAAAATATGATCAGGGGGTGCTCTCATAATTTTTCGGGCGCACCTAGAAGGATGTACGGCACTGTATTTTTTAATAAATTGTTGTTTCTTCTTAGATCAGTCTGTATTGTTTGAACAGATGCTTCTACGTAAGGATTATGTGCTGGGTCGATTTATTATTTTATTATGAATATTTAAAGTGTTACGCGTGCCTAAGTCGCACTCACATTGTACTTGCACATTTAACCCCTTGCCGTACGATTTCTTTTGCGACTGAATGCGCAATAATTCAGAATTACTGAAATAACAATCTATCCCTGATTTTTGATATAGCGTATGACTCAACGCTATATTAAATAGCACAGAATTAATTTTATTTTATCCTAATCCACTGATATTTTTAATTTAATAATTTTTAGTACACTTCAAAATGGAATATTCCAGTTATCGGGTAACGAGTGTCACTCGTTATTGTACGGCAAGTTTTAATCATGCATTTCTTTTCACAGACTTAACATATTATAGTTACATTAGCTAACAATATATTTTCATATATTTTAATATATATTTTAATCATATCATTCTAATCACGTCATTTTATCATTATATATATCATTTATATCACATATGACATATATCATTTTAATCATATATTTTAATATACTTTCAATCAAGTCCCAAAGTCCCAAAAAAACCTATTAAAACTATTCCAGCAACCTCTGGCAACCTCTCTCCCATACTCCCGCGATATTCATCTGCGTCGCGAGCACCCAACACAATTATTAAGATAAACCATCGCGAGAAAAAATTTCTCGCGCATCTCCATCGCGAACAACCAACACAATTATGAAGTTAAACCATCCGAGCAAAAAAGTTTCTCGCGCATCGCCATACCGGACATCAAAAATACCGCGACAAACGCGCTCCGTTCCCGCGCGCGAGTCCAAATAAGGCGCCAGCAAAGTGTAACAAAAAGCTTCGCGTATAGAAGACATCGCGCGCCTTGAAATTTACGAGTTTCAGCTTCCTATGACGTCAGCTTGCGAAAATCCATATATCAAATCTAGAAGGCGCATCGAAGAGACGATGAGTACCAGGCCGAGGATTCTTCAAAGGCGATCAGCGGGGGTCCAGCAACGGTCCACCATCCTACGCTCGTTCGAAAAGCGTAGATATTCCACGCGGCGCGGCTGCTCGAAATTTGTGGTTTTCCTTAAACGGCAGCTCCCTCGTATTTCCCTCCTACCAGGTTCACCCCTTTTCGGGAGGAGGAGGAGGAGGGAAAAAAAAGAAGGGAAGAAAAACGTTATTAATCGTCGCGCGGTCCCGGTGAAAAGAGGCGAGAAGGGGATGAAGAAGAAGGACGAGGCGGAGGAGAGAAGGGTGCTTCTCTCTACCTGACGAAAGAGGAAGGATACTCAGGTAGCCGGAGGATCCTTTGACCTTTCCACCGGCTGTCCTGCGGGATACGTCTCGTTCCTGTCCACCTTCTGTCTTTTCTCACCGAAAGAATTCCGCCAGCGGCCGATTCGTCGGAGGCGGGGTTCCCGCTTCGGTCAGCTCCCGCTATTCATTTTGCTGCCTCCGAGAGAATGGGAGAATTAATAAGTGACATCTCACGGAGAAAAGGTTTTTACGCGCGCCGCGACGAGGAAAGGAAGAAAATAGAGGAGATGAGATGGGAAGGGAGAGAATGGTAGAGCGAGACAGAGCGAGGGGGTTGCGTGGGTGAGAGGGTGAAACGTGGAGATCTCTCTTTTTTCTTCGTCTTTTTCGTAGTTGTGCTTTCGACGTGCCGCGGACTTCTTTGTTGTGCCGGTGCTGGGCCCCTTTGTCAGACGGGCGAGAAACGAAACACCTTGTCTTAGGTCGTGCATAATACAATGCCACGCGATAAACCGTGTCTAGTAATCCGAAATGGGTGACGAGGGGAGAGTTCTGACAGGGGTGGTTTCGGGGCTTTCTCCTTTCCTCTCTGGAAGGATATTGTTGCTGGGGACACGAGACGATTGGGATAATTATGGGGAATGACGTCGATGCTCGATAAGATGTAATGGAATGTATATTTGCAACGCTGATATTTGAAATTTATCATCGATCGACATTTTTCACAAATTTTCTTATGTTTCTCCCTAATTCTTTGCAGCCCGATTTTTTGACTGCGTCCGCAATAATTTGGAATTAAATTGATCAGTGAATCTTGATATATCGTATAATTTAACGTAATATTAACATTATAGAAATAATTTTACCGTGTCGCGTCTCACAGTTTCAATTTGATATGTTTAGCAGAACAGGAAAATTTCCTATCCAATTTACATCACGAATATCACTCGTCCCAGTAAGGCAAGGGGTTAATAACACCCTATATACATCTGAATAGCTTCCCAAATTAAAATTCAGTCGTCCACATCAACCAAACAAAATGTCCTATCTTAGCAAACTCCTCTATTTCAATTATATATGTTTTGCAAAACTTAAAAAATTCCTATCCAATTTACATCATGAGTGTCGCTCATTCCAGTACAACAAGGGGTTAATGACACCCTATATACATCTGAATAACTTCTCAAATCAAAATTCAGTGCTCTACATAAACCAAACAAAAATGCCCTGCTCTTTGCAAAATCCTACATTTTAATCGAAGGTCCTTTTCCAATGTCTGCATTCGCGCGCACCTTCTCATTTTCTCCCTACGAAAGGGCTGCTTGCATCGGCATTCAACCAGCCCTTTCTCTCTGGTTTCCCTTCAACTGCGAAACTTGATTTCACCATGGTATGCTGACTCGATAGTCCGAGAACCTTCGTCCCGTCCTATGCTCTCTCTTTGCCCGCGAATTCTCCCTGTTTTACGACATTGTTTTCCACGCGCTTCTCGAACTTCTACCGATTACTTTTATTAGAATGCAACTCCGGGAATTAACGTGGCGGAGAAACTCCCGCGGAATTGTTTGCGACGCGTCGCATTCCCTGCAGGGAATGGATTTTTAATAACTTTATCTCAATCTAGAATGTTTGCCGAGACGTATAGCAACAATAATAATTGATACTGTATCCATGTAAGTGCAAAAATCAGCTCTTAGAGACACCGAATTATAACGGTGCGAAATCGTACAAATATTTCATTGAAAAGGAAATGCTACTAGAACAGTTAATAATTTTGTAAAACCTTTTACTTTTCATACAGTCTATTATCATTAGTTAATGTTGAAGTATACATTACGAATATTTCGAAAGATTATGTTTTCAACAATTTCTTGAGGTTTTTTAAAGACATATTTTTCGGGTTAAATCGCCAACTTTAAAATTGAAAAACTAAGAAGTACCCCAAAGGATCCTCTGGAACCTTTGAAGATACTTCAAAGTCTAAACTATATAGTAGTATTTTCCGCAAAAATTAGGAAAGGACAGAAAGGACAGACAAGGCACTCAGAACAGCCAGAACAGCTAGGACAGCCAGGACAGGCACAAGGACAGTCGGACAGGCACAAGGACAGCCTGGACAGGCACAGGACAGCCAGATCAGGCCCAAGGACAGCCAGGACAGGCACAGGAGAGTCAGGACAGGCACAGGAGAGCCAAGAGAGACACAGGAGAGCCAGGACAGGTACAGGAGATCCAGGAGAGGCACAAGAGAGCCAGGAGAGGCAAAGGAGGGCCAGGACGAGCACCTAACCCAGACCTAACCCCAGGAGAGGCGCAGAGCAGCCGGGAGAGGCACAGGAGGGCCAGCACCAGCACAGGACAGCCAAAACAGTACTCATCAAATGAATAATTTGTAGTCGCAGAAACGCACAATTGTATTTTATGAATGTATTGTATCTCATGCTTTGTGTAACATAAATGATGAATAAACTATATGTTAAATCGAAAACACTGTTAAATTCTTTTAATTCCTTCGTCCATTCTCCAAAGTCCCATATTCCCTGTCTTAGTCGCTCAGTTGATCAACTAAAAATCTGATTGGCTGAAGCACGACTGAATGTCACTGAGCACCATTATAAATAGGAGTACTATCAACAGGATACCTCAGTATCAGTTTTACCCTGATGAAGCTAGCTGAAATGCTGGTGAAACGTCGGGATTTTCACAATTCACAACGCGGCTTGAACCCGGAAAACGCAAACCATTGTATCCCATATTCCCTATAAATGAGCAAGTCAGGCAGCTCAAGACTTCGTCCATTCCAAAAATTTGCAAAGTTTCATCGAGGGGAGAAAAATTCTAATTCCCACCGATTTGAGGCAAGTGATACGAGTCAACGGCAAGTTAGACGGCGCAAAACTTCGTCTGAGATATTATTGGTTTACTCCACTTAAGAACTTGGAAAATTTTTCAAGGTCAAATTTGAGCTTGCAAGCACATGTGTGATGGCTCATACTAAAAAAGCTCATTTTAGACGAAGTAAATTTCAAATTTACACCAGCTAAAATGAGCTTTTGAGCTATGAGCGCACAGAGTTGAGCTTTTGAGCAATTTTTCCGGGTAAAATTCCAAATTAAACTCGTATCACTTGTTTGACTGCGCTGCTTAAATCGATTTATACCGTACTGAAGAACTTATATCTACGATACGCTCGCTGGGTACTTGTAGGAAATAAGGAATTTTGGTATATGGAATAAATGTAGCGCATAATAAAGTGTACGAGAGTTTTCAATTTAACCAATACTTTATTCATCATTTGTATTATACAAGATAAGAGATACAACATTCATTAAATACACTTGTGGTCCCAATAATACAGTTCTGGTCCCAAGTCCCAAAAAGTTCAGAAAAAGTTCGTACGAGTCGAGTACGAGCGCCAGTCGAGTACGAGCGCCAGTCGAGTACGAGCGCCAGTCGAGTACGAGCGCCAGTCGAGTACGAGCGCCAGTCGAGTACGAGCGCCAGTCGAGTACGAGCGCCAGTCGAGTACGAGCGCCAGTCGAGTACGAGCGCCAGTCGAGTACGAGCGCCAGTCGAGTACGAGCGCCAGTCGAGTACGAGCGCCAGTCGAGTACGAGCGCCAGTCGAGTACGAGCGCCAGTCGAGTACGAGCGCCAGTCGAGTACGAGCGCCAGTCGAGTACGAGCGCCAGTCGAGTACGAGCGCCAGTCGAGTACGAGCGCCAGTCGAGTACGAGCGCCAGTCGAGTACGAGCGCCAGTCGAGTACGAGCGCCAGTCGAGTACGAGCGCCAGTCGAGTACGAGCGCCAGTCGAGTACGAGCGCCAGTCGAGTACGAGCGCCAGTCGAGTACGAGCGCCAGTCGAGTACGAGCGCCAGTCGAGTACGAGCGCCAGTCGAGTACGAGCGCCAGTCGAGTACGAGCGCCAGTCGAGTACGAGCGCCAGTCGAGTACGAGCGCCAGTCGAGTACGAGCGCCAGTCGAGTACGAGCGCCAGTCGAGTACGAGCGCCAGTCGAGTACGAGCGCCAGTCGAGTACGAGCGCCAGTCGAGTACGAGCGCCAGTCGAGTACGAGCGCCAGTCGAGTACGAGCGCCAGTCGAGTACGAGCGCCAGTCGAGTACGAGCGCCAGTCGAGTACGAGCGCCAGTCGAGTACGAGCGCCAGTCGAGTACGAGCGCCAGTCGAGTACGAGCGCCAGTCGAGTACGAGCGCCAGTCGAGTACGAGCGCCAGTCGAGTACGAGCGCCAGTCGAGTACGAGCGCCAGTCGAGTACGAGCGCCAGTCGAGTACGAGCGCCAGTCGAGTACGAGCGCCAGTCGAGTACGAGCGCCAGTCGAGTACGAGCGCCAGTCGAGTACGAGCGCCAGTCGAGTACGAGCGCCAGTCGAGTACGAGCGCCAGTCGAGTACGAGCGCCAGTCGAGTACGAGCGCCAGTCGAGTACGAGCGCCAGTCGAGTACGAGCGCCAGTCGAGTACGAGCGCCAGTCGAGTACGAGCGCCAGTCGAGTACGAGCGCCAGTCGAGTACGAGCGCCAGTCGAGTACGAGCGCCAGTCGAGTACGAGCGCCAGTCGAGTACGAGCGCCAGTCGAGTACGTCAATACTTGACAAATACTTTACAAATTCTTTGCAATTCTTTACAATTTGTAATTGTATCAATTACAATATGACGTTGTATATGTGGGAAATAAGGAATTTTGATGTGTGGAACAAAGGTAGCGCATAATAAAGTGTACGAGAGTTTTCAATTTGACAAGTACTTTATTCATCATTTGTATTATACAAGGTAAGAGATACAATATTCATTAAATACATTTCTGTGCTCTTATTATGTTATTTATTTTGTAACGGTCGATTTTTAAGACCGGTGATTTTCGTGGGTTGGGTCCCGAAAACGTTGAACAAAACTGGTCCGGGGGAGGAAATGGGGGAAATCACGGAGGAAGGGGTGCCGTTACCGCGAAGGTTACGTCTTCCCCGAGGTCCGTCTTCTAGAGGTGTTACTCCCTGGTGAGAGTGCAGGAAGACTGATGATTCCCGGGAAAGTGCCTCCTTATATCCCTCTTTCCGCTTCCGGGCCTGACCAATCAGAGTCGTCCTCGGAGGAAAGAGGGTAAGGTTGAACAAAACTGGTCCGGGGGAGGAAATGGGGGAAATCACGGAGGAAGGGGTGCCGTTACCGCGGAGGCTACGTCTTCCCCTTTGGATGATTGGGTCCGATGTCCGGTGGACGAGGGGTGCCGTTACCGCGAAGGTTACGTCTTCCCCGAGGTCCGTCTTCTAGAGGTGTTACTTCCTGGTGAGAGTGCAGGAAGACTGATGATTTCCGGGAAAGTGCCTCCTTATATACCTCTTTCCGCTTCCGGGCCTGACCAATCAGGGTCGTCCTCGGAGGAAAGACGGTAAGGCCGGGTAGGGGGCCGAGGGCCTCAGTGTCTGGTACCTGGAACTTTCCTGTAATTGACGGTTATTTTAATGTTTTCGTGTTACAATTTAATAAATTTATTTAATAAATATTCTTGTGACTTATTTATTTAATAAATGCCCGTGTTGTCCCAATGTCCTGTGTTGTCCTGCTCTTCTTAGATAGGTCATTTAAAAATTTATGCAAAGTTGAATAAAAATTTAAGTGTAGCAGCTCGTGAATTCCGGAAAGTACTGCAGGAAGTAGGATAATTTATTAAAACGAATTTATAATGATTAATTATCGTAGAAAGTGTTATTATTCAATGACGTTCGCCAAAGAATAGGGGTCGTCGACCTTAGAGGACTCAAACGATTGTATAGAAAGAATCACAGAATAGTGAGGGACATTTAAAAAAAAGTTCAGACGGATTACACTTCTCTTTCGCAAGCTTCGATCTTTAACAATTTTGTATTATTCGCTGGAGTAAGCTGATTTCATTTATTGCTTCCCTGCAAAAGAATTTTTTCCTTCTCTTTACGTTCCTCGCTTTTCAGCCTCGCGATTTTTTCCACTTTTTCCTCGCATTTTCATCGACAATTCTCCGGCGCATTTCTCTTATGTCGTACACCTCATATATACCTCTCGTCAGTTTTACAGGCTCGTCGAGTCTGCGTAAAGGGCCGTCATCTCGATCTTACCGCGGTAAAAATAAAATTCCGCCAACGTCGTTATCTTCATGAGAGAACAGAGAGAGACAGAGATATATTCCGTGTGTGTATGTTCTCGTAAATGTCTCGTTTTACTACGTAAAAATCTGTTCTCCCTGTCGGGACGGGTGAATTTTCATAAATTAAAATCATACCCCGTCTCGACTTTCGCGTTTTCTTATTTGTAAAACGTCTTCGAGAAGCGATCGATCGTTTCACCTTTAGTTTTTCTTTCCGCTCGCTTTGAAAAAAACCGACGACCCTTTGAGGTGAATATATGTTTTGCAAAACTTGAAAATTTCCTATCCAATTTACATCACGAGTGTCGCTCATTCCAGTACAGCAAGGGGTTGATAACACCTTATATCAATTTTCATAACTTCCCAAATTAAAATTCACTCTTTCACATGACCCAAACAAAAATGCCCTCTTCTCAGCGAAATCCTACATTCCATCTGCATCACATCGAATCAAAATCCACCCCGTCAACATCAACGAAAGGAAAAAAAACCCAAAGTAGACCCTCGTGCGCGGCCTTTTCACCGACACCCAGGAAGGATCTCGAGTTGTACCGTTGTAAATGGCCAAAGGATACGGCGTGGAAGATGCAAAAAAGGGCAGGACGATCGGTGGTCAGCACTTCCCACGAAGTGTGCGAGCGATCAATGAGAGAAGCGAGCCGCTGCATGACGAATGGGAGCGCAGCCAATTTAGATGCATAGAGGTCTCGCCGTAGGGTCGTCCGACGACCTGTCGTGTCTCATTCCTCCGGGAGGACTCGCGTCTACGGCCTCTTTCATTCGGCGTAACGAGGACGATATCGTGTGACTATGCAACTCCGTCCCGGCTTTTCTTGCACACTCATTATCGAGAGGGTGAAAGGCTATGTCCGATGTTTGACATTTGACGTGAAATCTGTTGCTAATGAACGGCCGTTCTCAACTACCGATTCGCGAGTAACCGCGCGCTGTTCCGGTAATCGAGAGTTTAATCAGACGAATAATGGTAACCGATCGGAGACGCGGGATTATGATTAATCGAGGATTAGCCGGTGATTATGGAGGTTTCGGGATCATTAATTTCCTTTGGCCGTGTTGTCTCGTTATTTGAGTTGCGGTTATTAAGCTGTGAACGATTCGATTGTTCTGCGTATCATCGCGGAGAGATTTCGGGAACAATGGACGAGGCCGTTATTTTCTATTTGTGTAAGGTAGTTGCGTGGCCATTGTTGAGAATGAAAGTCAAAATCGCCGAAGAAAATCGACTTGCCGATAGATATGAAAAATAACACTTGTCACTTTACCTTATTAACCATCTCACTTCTGCTCACTGATCACCTTCAACACTAGATGTACGGAAGAATTAAATAAGAATTAGATATATTAAATAATTGCTTGGAAAAACGAGAGAGCACATATCAATGAACATACTCAGTAATTTCTATATTATTTAGATACTCGTACATCTACCTTACTTCTTTCGTCGAGGTTTATTTTTCCATTTTTTCCTCGAGACAAAACTGGCCCAGAGGAGATGTTTCCCCTATGTATTTGTTAAAGTTCACTACTATGTTATGTAATCTTGTGATTGAAAAACATGTATTTATACTCTCGTGCGTAAGGGCATTTGTATTTTCTTTTTGTGAATAAAGTTATTATTATTATTATCTACCTTACTGATTCTCTATAAATTTAGTTTGACGACTTCCCTAGATCTATTATTAATCATCTATCACGTCACACAATCAAATATCTAGTACTCCACAGATAAAACAATACATTTACCGTTACCAAGTTCTCCGTAACGAAATAACAAACATTTTACATCTCATCGTCTCCCGAAACAGCTCTATTTCTCCCTCAACTCACCCCTCTTCATATTTCGTTATTACCTTCCCCATTTTCGCGATCACCGCCAAATCTGATATCCCTATCGTCCTGGGTGGCACGTTAATAATTACCACGACGAAATCCTCATTCCCTCCGCCGATTGGCCGATCGACGAGGCCGATGACGAAGATCTCTTACGACCGCGCCGAAAGTAGAGGGAAGAAAAACGCCGCGCTGCTTCCTACGCCCAAAGAGACGAAGAGGGACGGTGCGAGCATTGCATCTTCATTATAAATCCTGAGAATCACCCAAATTGATAACGGCATCCGAAGGCTGCCGTAAGGGTCCTCGTAATACCTTAAAGAGGGCTCACCTCCACCCTCGCGCAGCGGGGTGTCTTCGGCTACGAAATAAGAAGAGGCCACGTTCGCTTTCTCCTCCTACAGTTCTTCGTGTATACTCCCTTCGCCGTCTTCTCCTCCCCTTCTTTATGGGGTTTCGAAAGGCGCAGCTTGAAGAATTTCAGACTGTCTTTACGGAGAAACAGATCAAACGGGATGTATCGAGCGTGGGTGGGAATTGCGGGAATTTTCAGACGGCTAACGTTGAAAAGCTGGCAGATAAATTATGCGGTTAGTGGTTATTATGGGAAATCCTGGTACTGATATTTATGGGTATTGCGCGGTCTGTGAAAGCGTTGGGTTTAGTTTTTAGTGTGAAATTATGGTTTGTGAATTATCGGGAGTATTTTAGAGAGAATTTTTAATTTATTAAAAGTGAAATTTGGACGGTGGAAGTTTGATGTAATTGTGATTTGGAATTGTAAAAATTAGACGGAGATTCTCAGGTTGAGTATAATGAGTCGTATGGTCGCGAGTGTAATTTATTTAAAGAAAAACAAATGGTATCTCTCTCTCAGGGAGTTATTACCGTCACGAAGTAATGGCGGGTTTGGTTCCTCCTTCGGGTTCACGTCTGTCCTTCACCTCCTTTTACTTCTGTGCCGTCATGTTGCGAAAGTACAACGTGTTACTTGAAAAATAATTGCCAGTACTTTATAATTCTTAGAAGGGTAATTTAAATTTAAATAAGCTACGAGCACACCGCTATCGTTGGATAATTAGCTCAAAACTTCGTTAACCGTTCCATCGTACGGATTTGATCGAAAAGAGACGAGGCTTCATCACGTCATGAATTTCGTTTGTATTAAAACATTCTCATACACGATGAAACCATGAAACACTTTCAAATTATTTACAATCATCATAAATTTCAATCAATAAATAAACATTTAGCAAATTTTCCCCATGCAAGGTCATTCGATCCATTAAAATTAATTGATACCATTCTGATCAATCCAACGTACACAATCACTCAACTATTTAATTTACTTCTGTCACAAAGACGAAAGAAATTGCTCCAATTTTTCCCTCATCCAAAAAGTAACCATAACGTCGACGCATCTCCCATAATCGAGGGTTTATCAGCCATAATCAGCAATCGTCAGCCGGGAAAAAGATTCCGCAGGCCGTCCAATCAGCCGCGGCAGGAAACGCGAAAAGCGCCAACATCGAAACGATGCCATAAAGTACCCCGTAAACTGAAGAGAGTCTCAAAGAGAGTTCAATGGAATCTTCTCACGGCGGGGTGTCGCCGAGAATCGAGCAGGAATCACAAGATCCCTCGGTTTCTCTCTTCTCGATCCCTCACCTGTCCTTCACCTCCTTTTTACAGTTCTGCCATCGCGTACCTTCGTTATTTGGGGGAGGAATGGAGGACGACAGAGAGAGAATAAAGAGAGAGAAGGAATCACGATATTTCCTTCACGGTTCCCCGAACGGTTCCTCCTCGTGGAGTCCCGGAGGAACGAGGGAACCGAGTCTGGAAGCAGCCACAGCCCTCGCTGGCTGACGGTGGAAGATTCATAAATTATTTCAGGAAAAAAGGAGGAAAAGTATTTCCAATTACAGTTTTTTGTGAAGGGTTGCCGCGGGCCACGCGGCAGGGGGTCCGCTTAATGGCGACCCGCGCTCACCGCTCCTCCTCCTCTTCTTCCTCCTCCGCTTCGTCGTCGTCTTCTTCTTCTTCTTCTTCTACTACTCCTTCATCCACCTCCTCCTCCACCTCTGACTCCTCTCTACCGATTCTTCAGGGTCCTCCGACGCCGCCAACGCGGTATTCTCTTTTTTCTTTACCCTCCCACTACGGGACTACGGTACTCCTCCTTCTCTTTCCGTCTGACGAGCAACGGTGACACGAAAGAGGATCGATCATTCTCTGCTCGTTTGCGATGCGATTATCGCGAGGGAAGAAAAGTTTGCTGCGATTTTCGATCGAGATCTTTGCCGGTACGTTTATTTATGGATGCTTGCTGATGTCGTGGATTTATCTTGTTTAGCTTGGCAAGAAAAATTGACTTGGATTTGGGACAGTTGATTTTGGTGGGAGTGTGAAGCTGGTGATTTTTGTGGAGGAAGAAAGTAGATTGACTTTTGTGTGTGACTAGCTTTACTTAGCTGTTTTGGGATACAGTATTTGCTAATTCAGCAGATTCTACATGAAGACATTAATATTATAAAAATTTGTGTAATTAGAAAGAGTTTAGCAATAGTTATTCTTCTGCTAATTTGATTGAGAATGAAAATAGGTTGACTTTTGTGTGTGACTTTATAATAGTAATAGTAATATAATAGTAATAGACTTTTGAGCTTTATAATACTTAGCTGTTTTAGGATACAGTATTTGCTAATTCAGCAGATTCTATATGAAGACATTAATATTACAAAAATTCGTAAAATTAGAAAGAGTTTAGCAACAGTTATTTTTCTGCTAATTTGATTGAGGAAGAAAGTAGATTGACTTTTGTGTATGACTAGCTCTACTTGGCTCTTTTAGGACACAGTATTCGCTGACTCAGCAAATCTTTTATGAAGTCATTGATATTATCAAAATTCGTGTATTTAGAAAGAGTTTAGCAATAGTTATTCTTCTGCTAATTTAATTTTGTTATGAAATAATAATTGAGAAATATTTTTATCATGTTTCAACAATCACTATATAATTTATAAGCTGATTATAAATTCGTTGAGTGGTCTGATATATTCGACTGTACTTTTGTCGCATCTGCACGAGGAATTCTTTGAAACTTCTGTCGAAAAATTTAACTGTTTAATATTTATATTACGGCAAATACTGCAGAATTAGTAAATTCACCTGGATTATCCACCGATTAGACATTTTTGTATAATGATGTGAAAAAGATCAGACAACTGAGTTCACTCGTTCCACCGTAGTTCCAGGGATTATAGAGATTTCTATTTCATTCCGATGAAATAGTTTAATTCGCCGCTACCAAAATTTCGTCTCGATCCCTTGAGGACAGATTCCGGCGCGCCATTTACAATCGACTTAACGGCCGGTTAAATTACGGTCCTGCTCGTACCGGCGACCCCTAAGTGGCCCTTTGCCCTGACCCTTGACCTTCCGCTACCCATACGTTCCTCGTTCCTACGCCCTGCCGAAATACCAAAGTGTGGCCAAAACTCTTGAAAATGGTACTTCGCCAATTCCAATTTATACGATGCACGTTTCATTAATATCGTCGATCCTCGATGCTTCTAACGATGGCATTTATTTGTTATAAATAATTCTGTCAGTGTTGCATATGATTTTTTTTAATAGAATTTATCGTCGCATTGCACAAATGTGAATAATAATTCCATTAACACTGGAGCCACCATGCCAGTAAAAATGACCGGTACACAATTTTTTCCAAAAATTCTCAAAGTTTTTAAAAATTACGGGATCGATCATGTTTTCCACTTTTTAATTCCTCTTTTTCCAAAGCACTTATTTAATATATTGAAATATAGATTCAACGCCGATAGTTTTACTATTATTATTGTCGATCATTGAAGCTTTTGACGATGGCATTCGTTTGTTATAGTTAAATTTGTCATTGCACTTTCTAGCATTTTTGTTAGATAGATTTCCATGTTATTTTAACTGCTTCAATATAACTAATAGGAATACAATAAAATATTTGTTATATTTTGTGGTTTCTAGAGAGAATATTGTAATTATTGTTCTCTGTCGCTCAGATTTTTATTGAGAGTTTCTTTGGCCTTGCACTTTGCTGTGCAAGCAAGAATTTAAAAAATAGCAATTATCGAGTGTATTGTTAAAAAAATAAACGTCCTCCTCCATGGTTTCAAACCATGACAACCGCAGTTCTGTGGATGCTTAAGCGAAACCGCAATGTTCGAATTTATATCGCTCACGTGGCAAATGGACGCGACGTCAGTTTGTTCTCTGCGGTTGAAAAACATTGTAGGCTTTTCGTCGATCCTCGGAAAACATTAGAAATTATATAAATCACGAAGATTTATTATTTTCGTTAAACGAAACTAACTTCATCTATATTTATAAACGATATAGAACATACAAATTGAAATATAAAATCCAACGATAGTTTAAATCGAACAAAAATTAAAAAATTCACAATATTTTAAATTTGCAATTAAAAAGATCCTGTTAAAATTCTCAAGTAACTCTACGGTAGTCTTTTCAATCGAAGTTAAATCGAAGTCAAATTTTAAAAGTCACAATATTTTAGATTTATAATTACAAAGATCCTGTTAAAATTCTCGAGAAACTCTACGGTAGTCTTCTTAATCGGCGTGAAAGAAATTTACAACTTCGCAAAGAAAGGCTAGGAAATAACACGAAAAACGTATCGTTATCGTGCAATTATAAAGAGCCACACGGAATTCTTGATAAATAAGTAAATTTATGGTAGTTTCGTGAATTCTCCGTGGCAGTTACGAGCCTGAAAATTCGGGCCTCCACAATCATAAATTAAAAGTCCTAGCTCCTATTTCGTATCGGACGATTTTTCTCTTTGGAATATTTTCAAATCAGCGTGAGTGCATGCAGGACATTTTGGAACAGATATGAATATATGTCTGGGGGAAAAAAGGGGGCATAAACGGTCCTGCCTTCATATTTCTGGCAGAACACCATGCGGTCGCCGGTCATGTAGCGCCATAGGCAATAACATTCATAATTAATAGTTGGCTGCTCTGTGACTGACGGAGAATAAATATAACAAACGTAACCGTAGACAATTATCAAAACGAATCAATTATTCTTCGGTCCAAATATTTCTTGTCGTTGCAATCATCTCCCCCTTTTTTTTGCAAAACTAAAAGACAAGGCTCTCTATCCTCTTCTAATGTGAATATTGAAAGGATTCACGCAAAACAAGACGCTTAAAAATTATACCGAGGACGGGAACATAACGACGTATAACAGGACGACGGGACGTCGACAACGGAAATAAAGTGAAATAAAAGGCGATGGAGTTTCTATCCTAAAAATAAAAATAATGATATGTTAGAAGATACTGTATTCGCAGATCGGTTTCTTTTTTAGAGTTGTCGTTATTTTGCGTTAATGTCGAACCGTCGCAGTTTATTTGGAGGACAAGTTGTCATTTCAACGTGGAAGTGATTCATTTGCTGCGAGAAATGGCGATTTAATATAGACACTATTTTAAAATTCTTCAAGATATATGTTTCAGATTTTGGTAAAAAATACTCCATGCGGTTTCCTCTTAATATTCAAAATGCATCGTTCGTGATTTAATGACTTCCTCTTTTCTTCAACTTCTGCCTACCATGTAATTTATATCGATATCTTTTTGATAGCTATATTAATCGGCGTTTAAATTAAAAAAGCTAACTTTCAAATTCACCGTTCCATTTTTCTCTACAAAATATAATAGAAAGTAATCACACCAAACTTCAATGTCACTTTCGTATTTTCTCAAGCCAATCACAAAAAAATCCTCACTCAAGTTAACCTTCCATCAAAGGTCAATCGGGGCCTCACATTTCAAAGTGGTAGTCTTTTTATTTCCGTTCTGAGATATCTAAAAGTTCCAAGGAAGTTCGTAGAGCTTTTAAATTTTAAATAAATAAGCAAGTTAAATTTCTCAAATTACTCAATTTTCTTTGTCATTTAGAATACCAAAGAAAGACACTTTTGCTTTATAATTTAGAGGCCTTACATTTCAAACTGGTATTCTCTTTATTTCCGTTCTGAGATATTTCAAAGTTCCAAGGAAATTCGTAGAGCTTTTAAATTTTAACTAAATAAGCAAGTTAAATTTCTCAAACTACTCAATTTTCTTTGTCATTTAGAATACCAAAGAAAGATACTTTTGCTATAATTTATAACACTAAAGAAAAACGCCTATACCCGGCAAAAACTACCTTCAAAGTACCTCTTCAAAAATAGATTTCCACCACTTTCAAAGGTAACAGCTCAATCACAACTACTCGTCATTCTTCTCAGTCTTCTCCGAATCTCATCAAAACACCCCTGCACACCGGCAGACTGTCCTTTCCGCCATGGTTTACGTGACATCTCGAAATGAATATAGCCACGCGCACGATGGAGGACTCTCCCTCCCGAGTATGCGAGCCTCCGTACATATTTTGGGAGAACACCACGCGGCCAGTCCGGTCATGTACCGCCGTGGGCAACAATATTCATAACTAATAGATCGGCGGTCCGTGGGTGACAGAGCAATACGTCCTGCGTTTCGATGTTACCCGGCTGGAAGATCGAGCGGGCCCGCGTGCGGGGTCGTGCCCGGATCCGTCGCTTGGTTAAGGCCCGCCTTTACACGGGGCCCGAGCATTCCGGGAAGCTCGTCCGGCCGCCTCCAACGCTCATAAACAAGCCAACAGCCCTCTTTCTAACTCGGTCGCCTTGCTTCCAGAATTTCCTCATTCGAGTCGCGCCTTCTGCGTGTGAGACAGCGAGGATGTATGGTGTCGAGGTTGTATCAGGTTCGCGGCTTTTCGTAAGCGGGAGTTCGAGTTTATACGAGATTTCAGAGCGATGGATCGATGGGTTTGTTAAAATGGATTGATTCGGGGGAGGAATTTTATGGGGGTGTTTTTTAATGGGTATAGGTGGATGGTTGGTGTTGTAGATGGGGGAGAATTGTGGGATGGTGGGGGGTTGCGGTTTGAACTTTGGAGGAGATTTAGCAGTGTTGAAATGAGTGGTTGGCTGTTCTTTTGTTTGTATGTTTATCTGGAGATGTGTAAAAGGAATGGTACTTTTGCGGTGTAAAATCAAGTGTAGGGTTGAATTTGAGCTGCGTGTAAAAGTAGATTTTCATAGCAGCTCTGCGTATTTTAAATATCTGCACTCCTTAATTTTTTGTTACCTACCAACAACTTCTTAATTAATTTGCAAAATTAAAGAGGGTCTCAGTAAAACGTTGCGTTGCAACAGAAATGTTAGTATTATTATTACTATTATTTTAGAAATTGCACTGTATGAAGTCGAGTCCAGCTCGACATTAAAGCTGGCGTAAGAAATATAATATCCAGCCACCCTTGAAATAGGAGTGCTAAGGGTTAAAGAAATATTTCAACATTCATTTAGCCCCTTTGAGAAATTTTTTTCTCATCTGACGTCAAGTAGAGAAGATAAACTGAATTATCAAAATAGTTTAACACTTTCAAAGTTAAAAATTTCTGCGATTTCATATCAAAGCAAAGATGATTCTTTTATGTGCGAACCTGAAATCAATCGGGACCAATAGAACAAATTCAACTATCCATTTTATAGATAGTTACACTTTGGAATTTAAAAGAACCGATAATTAAATCTTCAAATGGACATTATTTGCTGATTCCTAGCATAATATACCATCCTGCAAGGACGATTTAAACTTTGTCTCATTAACAAACCGCACAAAGTGACCTTCCTAGCTCGAAATTGAACTCGACGAGGCAAGAAGTAACCGGATAGATCATAGAGAGGTACAATTTTGGGCAGGAATGCGCGACACTCGCGGCGGGTGTTCGAGTAACACGAGTGACCTCTGACCCACGGGCGGTGCCCGAGCAGGGTGCGGCACTGGAAGTCTCCGAAAGGATCTACGGTCCAAAAAGGAGATGGAGGAGTGGACGCAGAAATACCTCGACAATAGGCTCCAGTCATACGATAATAATGATCAATTATCGATCTGTCATTCAACGGCTACGCCGACGGAATGCACGACGAATCGAACTCCTTTTTTTCCCCGTCTCTCCTTTCTTCATCTTCTGCCTCTCTTTCTTATTCCTTCCCGAACCTTCTTTCGATATATTCTCCTACATACTGACACGATAGTGTTAATCGTATCGATAAGATTTTGTAACTTCAAATTTCATCGGACGATTCGACGTGACTTTTTCGCCATCGAGATACTGAAATAAAAAAATTCGTAGGTTGTATCGATATAATAATTTTTCTGTAGAATTAACAAACGTCCCTGTTTGGTAATACGGCACTGGCCGATCTTCGGTTCGGCGGGTTTGCTCTCAGCAGTAAACCGAGAAGTAACTACCGGCTGCTGCAAAAAGCCGAAAATTAATAATAATGGCGGCAGGTTACGTGGTAAGAGGCACTGCTAACTGGAGCCTTCCGGGGAAGCAAATGCGTAACTTTCTGAGACGAAACGAGAACTCCGTCGAGTTCGGTGAAGCCTACCGGCATCACTTTGCCTCTTCTTGCTTCGTGTAATGACGAAGTAACGCGAACTGGCGTGGCAAATTACGATCTCCGGGAGAATTTACTTCGGTTTACGAAGTGTCGATGGTTTTTGCGCATTGAATCGTCAGAAATACATTTTTCTCGAATAGAATGTAATGGTACAACAGTCAATCCAACCAACTCTTTCGTCTATAAGATTATTCTGCACCTTTCTAAAATATAACATCTCAATTAGAGTAAAGAGCCTCAGATTTAATTATCACTATCAACGAATTCCAACAGGTGCATTTATGTCTCTAAATTACTGATACCTTTGCCACAGCTATTAACCCTTTTCCGGACGGAAACATTTCTAAACATTGCAAAATATTCATTCATTTGACGATCAAGAAACTGCTTTTTATCGAAAAGCCAGAGGGTTAAATTGTAATAACTATAAACTACTATTTATGCGATCATATTTCAACTCTAACGACACATACATACGTTAATAATTTACGATCAGATTTTCTCTGACCGCATATATGCATCCGCAGTACTCATTAATAAATATTAAATAAAATTTTAAAACAACAATACATACATTTTTAATTTAAGTAATTCATATCGTGGACTATCAATTAAGTATTAACCCCTTGCCTTACAATAACGTGTGACACTCGTGACGGTGTAAATGAAATTGGAAACTTTGAAGTTTTCCAAAAACTATTAAATCGAGAATATCAATCAGTCACGAGACGAACAAATTGTTTCCAGGATATTAATATTGCGTTCAATAATAAATATCAGAAACCAGAAAGAAATTTTGATTTCAATTTATTCTGAGTTATTGCTCGCACAGTCAAAATAGAAGGCAAGGGGTTAACAGAACATTTTCCATGAAAGAACAACGCCAAAATCTAAACCACGCATATCGCGCCCAACCATCAATCAACAAAAGGAAGAAGCAACCCAACGGGGGAAAATTGTACGGTCATTTCGTGGCATCGATAGGCGGCAATCGAAGCCGCGATACCCCCGGTGCAAATGGGAAGGAGAATTACAAGTAAAAGTGGAATGACGAGGATGCCGCGACGGCAAAGAAAAGGATGAACGAAGAAAGAGGGATGCCAAGCAACCCCCCGCCGTGACTCCGTCGCCTAATCATTCTTTAAACGTGCATAAACAAGTCTCCTCGCCGGCAGTCGGGGGATGGTATATGACTAATGTCATTCCTGAACCAACGAAATTCCCCTCCTTCATCCCTCGTCCCTCCCCCATCGTCCGACCATCGTGCTCCACCCCTCGCGACGTGCCCGGGACTGACCAGAAACGAGAAATCAGAGGCGAGGGAGGCAGCAAACGATGAAGGATGAAGAAAATCGGAGAAGGATGGACGTAGTAGAGGGTGGCATAGAGAGAGAAAGGGAAGACGAGCGAAAGAGAGAAAGAGAGAGGGCGGCAGGCGCGGCAGCCTAAATCTAAAATGCAAATACACTCAACAAATCACTATCGGTGACAGGCATCCTTACTTTTAAAAAAGAGGAAGGAGAAGCCGGTGTACGGACCCCCTGCCAGGGGTTTCGAGGGTAACTCCAGGTCCCCTGAAGGCGAGTTTACACCGCATGCGGTCAACGCCTGTTGATGCATCCTTCGGCTGCTTCCTTGCACGCAGGATGCCCTCGTCGGCGGTGTGGTGTTAATATACGCAATTCGATACCTCGCCGCGAAAGGGCGCGCTCTTTGTTCTCGTTTTGTCGAAGATTTTTCACGTTTGTCGTTACGATGCTTCACGATGGCCGAGCGTGCCGGGGTGGAAGCTTTTCACCGAATTGCTTGCCGATGGAAGTTAATCTTAACCCTTTGCACTCCTATGTCGAGCTACACTCGACACAGCTTTCTATGGCACTTAACGTTTCATCTACCAATTATCGACTCTTCGAGATCAACAATAATTTTGCATCTTAACATAAACATGCCGCGGTATTTACAGTTGTATTTAATAATAATTTAAAATGAGTAATCAACGTTAGACAATTTTCCGAGACTATTTTTGGTTATTTGACGAAAAGCTAGTGAAATAATTCGGAGCGCAAAGGGTTAACCCCTTGCCTTACGATTTCTATTTTGATAGCGTACGTAGTAACTGAAAATTAATTGCAGAAATAAAAATTTTTCTCGGATTTTTAACATTTGGTGTAATTGACTGCAATGCTAATATTATAGAAATAATTTGAGCGTCTCGTGACTGATATTTCCAATTTGATAATCATCGGAGAACTTCAACATTTTGTATTTCATTTATAACGTCACCTGTGTCACACGTTATTGTTGGCTAAGGGGTTAATCTGCTCTAAGGATAGTATAGCAGTACTTTAGCATTAATGCAGTACTTTACAGATTTAAAATATAATATATTTTAAATAGTACTGTAGCAAGTTTGAAAAGTAATATTTTAAATACTACTGTAGCAAATTTAAAAAGTAATATTTTAAATTTTTTTCAATTACCTCGTGCAAATCATATTGCGAAAACTAAACAAGTCTTTTGAGTAGGCACGAAACATTTTCTATGGCATTCAAGTTGGGAGAATTGTCCACACAATTCTATTATAATCACAACAGTAACAAATCTATAGCTATGTATACTTTGTTATCAACGTATTTAGTAATAATTTGAATGACCAGAGACAATTTTCCATATATGATATAACATTATAACCATAAAAGTGAAATTTCTGTACGTGGTCCTAATTCGATGACCAGGAACTGTAAAGTACTCCCATCCCCGTGGACAAGGATTCGAAGGGGTTGTAGAAGTTATGCGTTATTTATGCACGAAAAGCGAGACGAAGTCGATGGGCAGGCGGCGGTGCTGAAAGTATCACATTTATTTCGTTGGCCCGGCTCGAGGCGAAGGCTTCGGGGATAATAAAGCGGATGCACGACAGGGAGCACTTTATCCGGCCGCCTGGGAAACAGTAGGGGCCGTGTTACCCCGAGAAACATGGGTGACGCCACCGACGATCATTGGTACCCGAGATGGCCGGTGCTTTATATTTAACCGGTGGATATTTGTTACCACGGAGAACTGTGTCGGCCGGATGTTTGATCGGGCCGATAGTCGCGCGGTGAAATATTTTCATCGATACGACTGAATTTCTTAACGCTTCGACTGACTCGCACCCGATGGTGAAACATATGGCGGTGGTGATGTATAAGAGGTCCGTTTCGCAGTGGAGATCGATCCACATGATTTATGCAGAGATATTTGCAGACTTTTTCCTCAGTGGACAACTGGTGCAACTTGATTTTCCGCTTTCCCTTGATGAAATATTATTGGCGGAAAGTGGACGATAAGATAGCTGCTTCGACGGTTGGAGAGTTCGAAATGTAATCGGTAATTGGTGGGTGATTAATGAGGTGATTGAGGATAATGTCGATTGGGTGGAGTTTCAGAGGTGCTTTCTGAGTGTAAGGTGTCCTTGGTTATTGTTTAGTTATGGGTGGAGTGTTGTTTCTTGGTGATTTTTAATATGTTCTTCTAATTGATTTCGCATATTTCTCGAGTTTTGGAGCACCGAGGTGAATTTAGATTTGCGAGGGAGATTCACGTTATTGTTATATTAAAATTCGACTGGTTTGATGTGCTAAATTAATTACATATATTTCTCAATTTTTAGAGGATTGAAATAAATTCAAATTCTCTTGACAGTCACGATTAATTATTCTATCAGACTTAAGAATTTTATTATTGCACGATAGTTTTGCTAAATTGATTTTTCAGATATTTAAATTTGCAGAAAATTTGGACGAACTGATATTCATAACAATTAAGATTTTAGTGGAATTAGATATTTGTTTGTATAAAATTCTGGATTTTAATAACACTAGCACACAGAGGGATGAAATTTACAGAAGTTATCTTCGGATAGGTTGTAAATTACGATCTGAAACAAAAGTGACGACCGCAGTTCATAAATCATTCGTAAGACTATGTCGCGCCGACCGAAAGACATGGGAATGTTGAGCGTATTAAGAGAATATTAAATAATAACCCACGAGTATAAGTTAGTTTTACAAGTTAGTTACTGCCGGCAATAAAGTGCGGAGTTAAAGGTGATACTTGCAAGTACGGCATGATTACGGGGAGCAGACTGTGCCATAAATTATTTTAAAGACCGCAAAGCTCGACTGTGCAGCCATCTGAGAGTAAAACAATGACTTTTCCCTCTGCCACCCTGCGCTACAAATTAATAAGATTTATCTTAGTCAAGTAGCCACTTTTTCCAAAGCTTACTTGTCAACGTAGAGTCCATCAACGTAAATGTACTACAAATTACAATTTTTAAAATTCACAAGCTTTCTTTGCAATTAAATCCATGGAAATCCGATTATTCTCATTATTAAAAGTTATATTTTTAATATTTTCCAATGTATTACCTTGAGACGTGATCAAGAATTTTGACTATAGAGGGTTGACAATTCCAAAATTGTCAAAATTGAAACCATAGACTGAACATTCTTCCAAAAACATTCTTCCAAATTCAATATTCATTAAACTAACATTACTTTTTATATCACAGAGGAATTTTAAATTAATGAACTTACGTTATTCCATCGGAAGCCACTTTTATTTCAACTTCGATATTAATTTAAAAAATGGAATATCGCCGTAATAGATTTCCCAAAAGCGATCAGCGGCGCTCGTCCAAGACAGAGACGATTAGTTTTAAAGGTGACACATTAATCTCATCAAGAAGTGCCTCCTTAAAAGTCCATGATGGTGTCATCAATCAGAGAATCGGAATTAATGAATTCGTGTGAGCACGATAAATCCAGGGACTTCTCCGTAGGTGTACGAATTTCGCAAAACCGTGCCGATCGGAAATTTGCATTCGTAAATTATCGAAGACTCGTTGGATAAGCCTGTGAACGTTCCCAGGGCAGAGGTGATCGAATTATCCCGAGGATTGTTTAACGTAATTGGACGAATCGAGCTCGTCTGAGGTCTGGCGGATGCTTTCTTCATCTTCTGCCAGACCTCTTTTCTCCTTCGCCTTTCAAGATTGTTGTATGATGAGCTTGCGATTAGGCAGAAGCAGTGAGCAGGTAATTGGGACTTTTGTGAAAGTTTAAGAATTCCATGGACTTTAATGAACATCGTATTATTAGAATTTTATGCTTCCTTTCTTCCTTCGTGTTGCAAGGTGCGACGAGCTTGCGAAGAAGCAGAAGCAAAGATGAAGAAAATAGAAGGTGTGCAAAATTTAAATTTCCGATGGTCTTGAATGGTTTTAAGAACATTATTATTTGAGAGGCTATGGTATTAGCACTTTATCTACCTCTCATTCTTCTAAAAATGTGAAGGAATACTCATTATGTCGTTTTAATTTCAGTTGTTCCGAGGCAGCGTAACTTTATTTTATTATCATCTGTAATAACAGATTAACCCCTTGCCCGACAATAACAAGTGACACTCGTGATGAGGTAAATGGGATTGGAAATTTTCAAGTTTTGCAAAACCTATCAAATTGAAAATATTAACACTAGATCTACGGCCGCCGTCAAATGGACGGGTTCCTATTTTTTTTTAAATTTTCTCAAATTGATAGAGAAGCAGTACAGTAAATATTTCGCGTGTATCTTATAATACACAAATTACTTAACTGATTGTATTTCTTACCGCTTGATCCATCTTTTTTCAAAGTATGCATTTAATATATTTAAATATATCAGATTTAGTGGTCGTAGATCTAGTGTTAATGAGACGCGACGCAATAATATTATTCCTGTAATATTAATTGTTAAATTATACGACATATCAATAATTACTGATCAATTTTTATTTTAGCAATTAAATGCTGAATTATTGCGAAGGCAGTTGCAAAACAAATCGTAGGGCAAGGGGTTAACACTAGAACTACCAGCGTTAAATCTATCATATTTAAAAATATTAAATAAGTATTTTGAAAAAAGGGGAATTAACAGGTGGAAAACTTGATTGATTCGGCAATTTATGTTTTATAAGATGGACGTAGAATATCTATTCTATGACTCTCATATAAATTTGGAGAATTTTTGGAAAAAATTGTGTACCAGTCATTTCGACTGGTATGGTAAATCTAGTGTTAATAGACTGTCGGCCAATGAGTGTTGATAAGCAGAAGGCCTATTAATAGGCTTCCGGTAGATGAAGTGTTGAGTTGCTGTTATCGTCGAAGCGCAAAATTTCCACCAGACGGGCTTCCGGTCTCCCGGAAATGCGATCCATTTTTCTCTTCGCCGGGCAGCTAGAGTCATTCTTCCTCTTTCAGTTTGCTCTTGTTTCCTGAATGCGGTGAAGCACAGAGGGAGGCCGCGACTTCCCGCGGCGTAGATAATTAGATCGCTACTAACCACCTCCAGTTTCACGCATCTTCACCTCCGCGGTTGTTGTTGCTTACGCACCATCGATTCCTTCCTCTTTCTTCTTCCGTCGGCTCTCTTCTTCTTCGGAGTTCTTGCAACGCGTTTCTCTTCTCTTCGCCTCTTAACTCGGCGTGATATCGCCGCAGAGGCTCTCGATGCACGATCTCAGCTGAAGATTGACAGTTTGTGAAGAAGAGAAACGTTGTTTTTTATTTTTTACTTCAACTGTTATGCTCATTTGGCACAGGAAGAGGAAGGAGCATTGTTTCAGTTGGGTTTCTATAGTATAAATATTATAAGAATTGCCAGAGGTGATTTCAACTTGAGAGGCAGACTTTGTTGGCCGGTGATAACGCTGGGACTTTGATCTTTTTGGAGGATTTAACCCTTATCGGTCGCTAGATTTTCATAAGTGACTTTTACTAGGTTGTACGTGGTTTCAGTAATTATGCGAAAAATTCTCAATATTGTAAGAATAACATTTCGTTAGAAATTATTTATTTTTTAAATAATTCTTATTAATTCGATTTAAAATTATACTATTGTAATTCTTTGAAATAATTATTATTTTAATAATTCACCATTGATAAATCATCATCGTCACTGTCGATTTCAATCCAATCATTATCTCAGTCACCAACATTTTCTCCTTCCACATAATTTTCTTCTTCAGTTAGATTTTGTATAGGTGTATCAATTTTTATTTTCTTAGAATGTAATAAGGAGTCACTGCTAGTCTCATTACTAGAATCAAAAACACTTTCAGAATTCTATTCAAAGAATTCACTGCCACTATCACTATCCAAAACCCGTCATTTAAACAGTGGAGTAAATGAAGTAAGGTACCTATTTTTATCTTTGAACTCTATTCTAACTCTATTCGACTCCACACACATAGTATTTTTATAGAAAACGATTCAGATCAGTGGAAATGATGACCATAGCGAAGTCTTCAGTTTTCTTCTTTTCCCCTTCTATTGAAACTTCTCGCAATTTTTCCATTTCAATTCTAAGTAACACTTCCACCATAATCACCACGTCCAACGTTATGAATTATTCCAAAACAATCCTACTCGCCATAAAAAAAAACATACAAACCCTATCCTAAAGAGTCGATCCTTTCGCGAAACAAGTTGCAGAAAAATATGAAAAAAAATGGCAAAATTGTCAATGACAAAACAAAGACCTAGACTCCTCCCAAATAAAACAGTCTCCAGACTTTTCTCACGTACATCGTGGGCCGTGCGATTCACCGTTAGGCAAATCGTGTTAAGATCAGCCGGTAGGACGGTCCCCGACGAAGTTCTTCTTTCCGATTCAACGCAGGTCGACGAACGTAAGGAATTTCTCATGTCACGGCGCGTTACATTATTTATCGACGGTGAACGGCGCTCATAACCTTTTACCTCGGCAAGTTAAAGGGCAGAAACTCGAGGTTCCTTTTTTCCCGTACGGCGCGCAAAGTCGATCGGCGGATCGACGATGAGCGGGCAGCGCTCGATCGACGAGAAGACACTCCTACGATTCGCTATTATCGCGGATGCCGCGTTAAATAACAGGTTACTAATATTTTACAAGAGTCCGGTTCGTTGGCGAGAGAAGGAGAGAGAGAGAGAGAGAGAGAGAAAGAGAGGAAAGAGTGGAGCGCGTTGAATCGCGCTAATGGAAAGTCTAACGGGTGAATGCAAATTCGACGATGATGTAAAGAAGATTTATCGGGTAGCCGACGACGAGTCGAGTATTTCTTCGGTTTACGTGTCACAGCATTCGGTATTACGTCGTATCACGACATTGTATCGTTCCGTGAAAATTGATTGGATATTGTAAAGTACCGATTGCACGGGTGTTATTATTGATTCTCTCGCTGGATCATTTTCAGCGTGGATGAATTACGCGGTGAAATGCGGAATCTGATGGTTTCAATGTGGACATTTTAGAGTGATGCGAATTACAAGCGAAGTTTGGGACCTGACACACTCGGATTTTTGTGAAACTTTGCATAAATATTTATTACACTTATGTAAGAAGATAGCTGGAATTTCTTTGTGCCTGTTTTCAACTTTGAGGGAGATATCAACCCCTTTGTTGGAACCACCCTTTCTATGTAGGTGCTTATAAGTCGTGAACAACAAAATATATAAGAAAGTGGTTGAAATAGAAGTTATACCGTTCCTTGAAATAATAAATTTGCCACTGGGAGTTTTAGTGCTAACATTAGAGCTGCCGGCGTTAAATATACTGCATTTAAATATGTTAAATAAGTACACCCAACAAAGAGAAATCATTGAAAAGATTATCAACACAGTAATCCATATTCTATAAGATTGACGTGAAATATATACTGCATGGCTCCTCTATAAATGTAGAAAATTGTTATATAACATTAAAAACTAGTCATTTAGACTGCCTTGGTAGTTCTAGTCTAAATTGAACATATAAAAACATATTAAAATACAGCGTTGACCGTCGTTGACCAACTTACGTATCACTTGACTATATTTTTCTATAAGAAAACTTGTAAAATTCCCATAAAAACTTTCAAGATAATATTGCTGAGTTATCCATCGCAATCTTCACAAATCGCCAAGCTGTGAATTCAAATATTGAATATTCATTTTAATTATGACTTTCAGCGATAACCTTTGTCGAGATTTCATTTGATTTTTCGCCGTGAAACATGTATTTCTAAATCTCATCGAACGAAGCAGACAATCGAAACGATGGAACGAACGCGATACCATCTTTCCTTTTAATGTCAACACCGCAAGGAGAACAACAGAGAGAACGCTATTTGCGCGTGCAGATTCTAAACGCAATCGGTCGGGATGAAATTAAACGGCGGTCGTTCGTTCGCACCGACCAAATATAGTTGTCGAGGTCGAGCTCCGAAATCGTTTCGAATGGAATTCCAGCAAAGATGACGCAATGGAATTCCGGATACAAGCGCGAAGACTCAATACCGGATCGTCGCTTTTAAAAGACGAGCGACAGAAGAAAGGCTAATCGTGTCTCCGTGCGATAGAAACTCACTCCACGTCGATGTACCAATTCTTCTCGAGTGAATGACAAGCCGTGATATTGATTTGTTTAAAAAATAACTTGCAATTGATTTCAAAGTCTATTTGCATCACTTCGAGTGCTATTGTTAAGTTGGTGCATATGAAATGTCAGATTAGTTCCATGCACTACATTTTAGTCAGATTTTGTAAATAAGTAGCCGCGAAATGAATAATTTTATAGTTGAAACAGGGTATTTGTAATATACACTCAATACTGAGTTTATTTTTTTGAAGATTCGTAATTTCTATAATAAAATAAACTTTTTTGTGCAAACTGAGTACTAAGGAAGTGCGAGTGCTAATCCGATATGAACTTAAAGTTGATAAGAATGCTGCTGCTGCAAGTCTTGAATAAACAGAGCATACAAGAGGCAATTGTCAATAAAAAAATCGTACAATGTCGTGTGCTATAATGACGTCCTAATCTATACGCAGAAAGCTGAACTTCCGTTTTCCAAGGCGATGAAAGAATTGCTACTGACAGATACTGTAAAAATTGAACTAATGCTTGCAGAATTGAAAATACTGCGTTCGGTTTCAATTAATTGACAGTGGCCTATTTTATTGTATGACGCAAGACCATATCCGTCAAAAGTGAGCTCAACAAAATTTCGTGAAGTGAAATATGAAATTTTACGCTACCCACCTCATTTGCCTGATTTTCCTTTAACGGATTATCACATTTTTATACACTTAGGCCACTCCATTACAGAAAGAAAATTCAATAATGAAGGTCCCCTTAAAAATACCTCCAATTCCATTGTTTCTAAAAACTCAGATTTTATTAAAAATCGTATAAAAGCCCTTGTGGATCTTTGGCAGAAGTGTACTGATATCGATGGAAGTTATTTTGCTTTATAAACATTCATTTTGCAAAAACCGTGGCATTTTAATTTCGACACTTTATATGCACCAACCTAATAATTTCTTTGCTACTGACAACGTTGTCTGTTCACACTGTATAAGGTGTTAATCACCAAATTCCCTGATGTAATAATTACCAGCATGATTAGTAGACAGACCAACATCCCAGAGACAGCAGAATCAACACGACTTCAAAAAGAGAATAATAGATATCAAAGAAAATCTGAAATTCTTCTCGTCTTCCCGATGCGATGGAAGGTGTGGGAGGAGAAGGCTCGACGTAGAGACGCCGATCAAGGAAAAGGAAGAGCCAACGAAGCAGCAGAAGCAGCATCAAAGGAAGAAGAAGAAGAAGAAGGGAAAGAAAAGGCATAAAGAGGGTTCAAAGAAAAGAGAGAAAGAGAAACACAGAGCGAGAGAGAGGGAGAGAAGAAGTGAGAGACAGAAAGAGAGAAGAAGAAAGAGAAAACCGTCCACGGTGACGGTCAGCGAGCGCGAGCTGAACCCTGACCCTTCGTCCGTCGTCGTCCATACTCGTTGCCGGTCGGGGCCTCTTTCTCCCACCCACGGGCCCCAACGACTCCGTGGGGCCCCGTGAGTGCCCAGCGTGGGCGAAACTCACGCGCGGGGGAGTAAGAGGTAGGGTACGAGGTGGGCTGCGAGGAGAGGAGAATAAGAAGACGAGGAAGGGGCGGAGGGGGTGACGAGTTGGCCCGCGGGCGTCCCGGGACCGTGAGAACACCACCTATAATATTATTTAGTCTGCCTCGGTTCACCTCTCTCTCTTTCTCTCCACCTTCTCCTCCACCTCCTCTATCTGTCTTTCTATCTCTCTTCACTTTCGAGTCTTCTTTTCTTCGACTTCTATCTCCGTCCGTGTCCATCTCCCGGCTTTCCTCGCGCCGATTCTCTCTTCCTTCTCAATGCCCTCTCCTCCGATCCTTTTCTCACTTTTCTTCCCTTTCTTCTTTCTTCACGGTAACTTTCGCGTCTCCTTTCTTCTCGGCGCAGCGCGTGCACCGAGGGGCCTCACGTACCTCCGTCTCTCTCTCTCTCTCTCTCTCTCTGCTCGGGGCCCGTCGTCGTGCCGAAGAGGCAGCTAACTATAGGCGCTATACACGGTTTACTCGCGCGCATTAATTGCCGTCGTAAATTGTTGCGGCTTTGCCGAGTCGAAACCAACTCGCGGCACGTAGGGCGCGGTGCCGCGAGGGAGTTTCCTGGCTGGGGCAGGTTTTTCCGCTTTCTTCGGGGACTTTTCAAGCGACGGAGATCGTGAGAGATGAAGTTGTGGTAGGATTTCGATGTAGACGATAGAAAATAGCGGGGAAATTGTTAGGATGTCGTGTTTTTGAGGCTTGGTGGAGCGTCGTGTAATATGTAGACAGTTTTGTGAGGCAGAAAATTGAGTGATTTGATTAACCGCCAAGTTCAATACTACTGATGTCATCAGTTTTATTTGAAAGTAATTGGTCAAGTGTTATTTCATCAATACGGGGCTTCACGAAAAACGTGGTCCTGTGAGGAAATTGTAACAATGACAGTGTAGGGTAACCCCTAATAATAATTACAAGTAAAAGTGGTTATATGTTCATTATTTTATAAAAACATTTCAGAAATCTGGCTTAACCATTTGCGCTCCGAATTATTCTACTGACTTTTCGGCAGATAAGCAAATATAGCCTTGGAAAATTGTCTATCGTTGATTATTCATTTTTACTTAATACTAGGAACGATTGTAGGTACCGCGGGATATTTATGTTAAGACGCAAAATTATTGATTTCGAAAAGTGGATAATTAGTAGATGATAAGTTAAGCGCCAAAGAAAGCTGTGTCGAGTGTAGCTCGACATAGGGGTGCAAAGGGTTAAAAAAAAGTTACGTTTTAACTCTTTGAGGCACGGGCATTTATAAAATAAAATGAAGAAAGTTGCCCACACATTTTTTTTGACTGAACAAAGTTGTTTTAATTTTATTAACAAATATAATATAATATAAATATAATGTAATATAATTTTAATAATATAAATTTTCGAGGTGGGACAAAAAATATGCCACCATGCATGTTCACGCCTCAAAAAGGTGGGAAAATTTTAATCCCGCCGTGCCTCAAAGAGTTAATCTGTAACTATTTTACAATCTGGAAGTTTCTGTCAAACATTGCACTCTGCATTAACGAAATCCCTGAAAATCTAACAATCCATCGCAATATCCAGCCGTTAATTCCCATTTGCCCGAAAACACGAGACCTTCGGTCGCCCTGATTTCAAATAAACAGAGCTACAATGACAAAATATCGTTCAATTAAACTCCCCTTAATATCACTACTCTGAAATTCTCTTCCCAATAAATAATCAGCATCGTAGCAGTATGTAACGTCTCGCATCGACATAAATAACGAAGTTTCGCAATCCCGTTTTTCCCTTCGGCTCCTAATGCCCGAGCGATTTCTTCTTTCGCGGCACAATGTGCTCTTAGATTCGGAATATAAACGTGCGAACGACCCGGTAAGTTGCAGGTAACGTCGCATTTACATTGTTTATTGCACCGGCGGACGTATCGCGTTGGTGACACGGTGCCGTGCTTGAATTTGCTGTTCATTACTTTCACGGCTCACGGTATGTTACATAAGTACCTCATAATTCTTAATTCACGACGTTTTAACGATAGCCGCGAACACAGAAGCACGGAGATTTACCGATACGTTGCGAGACAGAAACCAATTTAATCCGGGAGTTTTATCATTTAACGCCGCGCGAATGAATGAAACGTTTTCCAACTGCTTTCAGGAAATAACGTCTCGTTCGGGCTTTGAGGAATGACGAGACATTAATATGCCTGACGTCGTACAAGAAGCAGGCGCGTATGGAGCCGTTGAATAGTTATGGGGAATTTTGACGGATTTTTCTCCATGGTGAAAATTTCGTTTCGTCCGTGCTCGGGGAGACGGAGGATTTATGTATTGTTTTGCGGGTGGAATCTTGTATGTTAATTTCCTTCGGTAGTTGGAGGAATGAGGTACGATTGAGAAGTCACGTAACGTCGAAATGTGTGTTTGCCATAATTGCAAGGATTCGAAACGAGTTTGATCATTTATAATCTAAATGTTTTGACGTGTTGAAATGTTAGTTACACGATGATGCATCGATGAATGTTAGCAACTGTGTTGCAATGAAGAGGGAAAATTCATTTACTGGTGTATTGAGATACAGAAGGATTATATCCCCCTGAAATTAAACTACAGGTAGTTTGGAATGTTTAAACAATTATTTCATAGCATAAAAACACAGGTAGTGTGTTATTTTAAAATCATAAAGCTGTGTAGGGGGTTTGAGTGTACGAAAAAAATTCTGAGCGAAAATATCATTTGCATAAGGCGTGAAGAGTGTCCACTGAAAGTTGCAATGCCATTAAATTACTGATTGGTTTAATTATTCACTGGTGACTTTGTATTCCTTTAAACTTTGGCACATTTTATGATTCTCTACATTCATAACTTTAATAGAATTTCATCGACGATTGATTGAAGTTAACACAGGTCACGATTACCAAAAAAAAATTAAGTATTAAGTAATACTTGTCAAAAATTAGTTCTACTGCAATCGAAATGAGTACTAGACTGTCCTAGATCTCTCAAACGTTAATTTCATCACCCTCACCGCCACGAGAATAACCCTTTGCGGCCCGAATTATTTTGTCAATTTTGCAGTGAAATTAATTTCACGTTTTCCAACGCTGGCCATTTTTTTAAATAATTGCAATAAGTATAGGTACTGACGGATATTTGGATGATATTGCAAAGTCATTATGAATTTGGAAAGTCGATATTAAATTGATAGAAACTAAGATGAAGTGTAAAACTATATCGAATGTAGCTCGATATAGGACTGCAAACGGTTAACCCCTTGGATGGGAAATTTTCAAGTTTAACAAAATCTATCAAACTGAAAATATCAGCGAGACATGACACGCTAAAATTATTTCTATAATATTAATATTATGTTAAATTACACGATATACCAAGAATCACTGATGAATTTCTATTTGACCAATTTAATTCGGAATTACTGCGGAGCCAGTCACAAAAGAAATCGTCCGGCAAGGGGTTAACACTAGAACTACCGGCGTTAAATCTATCATATTTAAAAATATTAAATAAGTATTTTGAAAAAAGGGGAATTAAAAGGTGGAAAAGATGATCGATTCGGCAATTTATGTTTTATAAACTTGGAGAATTTTTGGAAAAAATTGTGTACCAGTCATTTTGACTGGTTTGGTAGTTCTAGTGTTAAAGAGACCAATCAGCACCCTCTGTAAAACAAAATCATTCACCCCACAATCAAAACCGTTTCTCCAGGCCCTCGGCATCACCTCAAGCCTACACCTTCCCCGTTACCATTAATTTCAATGAAGCACTTTCGATAAACACGAAAGTGCTCCGACGACTAACGACTTACATTAGAAAATTGCTTCCTCGACTACCAACAGCTACAAGCCTCGCAGCGGACCATGGACGCCGAAGGAGCGCAAGAACGTTTTCACCACGGCAATAAAACGCCACCGACAGGCACCCCATACGAGCAATTAAATCATAACACGTGGAAGGTAACAAGGGTTGCACGGGACCATACGTAATCCCGATCCCGCACGCGTGCGTGCAGGGACGCAGTCACGCAGGCTGGATTACGAACGGCGACGTTTACGCCGAAACGGCCTGCAATTGCGGGGCCAGCTGTGGACGGGCTCTCTCTCTCCCGATTCCGGGGCCCGTTTCACGCGGACGGTCCCGACTCGCCTCGGATACCTGCCACCAGGTGTCTCCACGAGCAGTGCCCAGCAGCGAGTGGCAGGAGCAGTCGTCGGGGCGCCTTCGCACCGCCAGCATCGCGCGCGTCTTTCCTCTTTGCCCGTTTAAACGATCGTTTTCCTCGCTGTCGGTGCTTCTCGTCTCTCTCTCGATTAAATCCGACGGATCAACCGACGGTATCATTATGAGGCTGCCGGAAATTCCCAGGATTTTAATCTCCACGTGAATCATCCTCGTCGACGTGAATCGACAGCACAACAGGAGGTAGAGATCAATAAGATCATCGTCGCCAATGATACCGGCAAAACGTCCCCAGCTCCTGAGCCTGATCCGGGACAACTTCAGCGACGGGGGAGGATGCAACAGCAACAGCAGGAACAGGAACAGGAGCGGGGAATCATGATGGTCCCGTCCTCCACATCGGCGGCTACGTCAGCGAGTACGGATCTACGTGATGTCAGCAGTGTCAACGAAGCTGGATTACCAAATCTCACCCTCCAGAGTGTCGCTCTGGGGTTGCAGGGTGCTCTGCTTGCTGCTCTTCAGAGGGCTGCTCTTCTACCACCTGGACATGCCGCCGCGGCTGCCTTGAATCTTCAGGCCTTGGAGACTTATTTAACTCTTCATCGTCTACACGCGAGCAGTTCGCCGGCTGTCAATCAGACAGGGAATTCCGGTCCGACGGTGATCGGTAATCAGAGATGTTCTCCGATCAACGTGGGAGGAGTGGAGAACGTTCTGACCTCGACGACGACGAAGAACGATCAGCTCGGTGCTGAGAGACTTCTTCAGCCTGTCGAGGACGAGGAGGAAGGTCGTTTGGACTTCATCACCGATCCGGAGGGGGATCTTGCTCTTCTCGAGGAAGAGGAAGTTCTTCTACGTGACAGCTCCGTCACGACACCGTCGTCGGGGAATCACGAGGTCCTTCTGCGACGGATATCAGAGGGGACTCGGGTGAACACGATAACCGTTACGAGCGGCGTATCGCAATCGTCGCCATCTCTGACGCAGATCACATTACCGTTTACTTCCTCGACTTCCTCTTCGGCGTGCTCCTCGTCCTCTTCCTCGTCCTTGTCCTCGTCTTCGTCGATTCAGGCTACCACGACGTCCGTGGAGACGAGTGTGGCAAGGACTTGCAGGGCCTCCAGGCCCAAGAAACAATTTATCTGCAAGTTCTGCAGCCGACAGTTCACCAAGAGCTACAATCTCCTGATACACGAGAGGACCCACACCGACGAGAGACCGTATTCGTGCGACATTTGCGGAAAGGCTTTCCGTCGGCAGGATCATCTGCGAGATCACAGGTAGGGAAGGTTCTTGTTGTCGAGGTGTTGGTTTATCCGTGGTATCGATGCACGCCTGTTGTTTGCTCTTGTTGATTCGTACGATCGATTAATTACGGTAACAATTGACTTTGAAGACGCACCTTTTTCGTATGGTCGTTTATTTTACGTTGACGTAAGAAGATTTATGGGATACTAGAAAATATTGCTGGCGGTGGGTGCTCGGAGGAAGTTTAGCAGACGCGTGTGATGGTAGGGTATACATCTTGCAGTAGATTTAATTAAATGTCTGTAACTACTTTTTGTGATTAATGGTCGAATGAAATTGCCTTTTAGTTTTTTGCCAACAGTCTCGCAGATACTTCAATGCGGGTAGCTGGAATATACTTTGAAATGTGTATTTAAGTGGAGGCTTCTATGAAATTTTAAACGGTCCAGATAGAATTCCGAGCTCTTAGATTTGTTTTTTCTTTAGTCATTAATTTTAAATGATTCTAATTTTAATCAATTAATGTTAATAAAGGTTACGGTTAAAACATTATTAAAATTTGACATATCGAACGTTGCAATTACGTTCGTAACTACTTTTCAAGCTATGAACTTGAAATATTAAATTTCATTGATTATTAATTGAATTTAACCCACATTCTAATTACTTAAATTTAACAGCGGTCACGATTACCAACAGAAATGTAGTATTAAGTAGACCCTATTAAAAATTTGTTCTATTAAAATTCTGCATGCCAGTTTTCAATGTTTGATTGCAGAATCCGATTATGCAAATGCGTTAATCGACTTCATACGATATCCCTCGAACAGTTCCAGATAAAAACTCATAGAATCTACCGTTAACAGTAATTACCTTTATCGAAGAATCACAACGGACAGAGGCGCTATTGTGCACGCTTAGTAATCCTACAAAGTACACTGTCGCGAAGATATTAGTTTACAATCAATCGCAGCACGTTGTAACACAATTTCTTTCCTTTCACGTTCGGCTGAATTGATTGCAATCTTCGCGAGATCGAAACGCAACAAAATAATATGCACGTCTTCGGCCGTTTTATAATTACGACGATAGCAAAATTACCGCGGTACATTAATTACGCGGATCAATGCGTGACAATTTATCGAGCTAATCTTAATCTTCAATCCCAGCTGCTTCGATCGATGCGCACGTGGTCCATCGTAATTAAACATTCATAGATAATTAAAAGCCCATAAATCATATTTCATGCCTGTAAGAAATTCATAACACGTTTTACGAGTTTTCATCGAGAAAGAAGTCTAGAAGTTTAACGTTATTTGGAAAGTAACTTAAAATTGATGTCTCGATGATGCTTAATGATGAAACGTACGCGTTCATGCGTCTGTATATTATTTTAAATTTTTCCGTTATTTAAATATCCATTAATTATATTTCCAATCTGCACTTAACATTTTACAGATATTGTCAATTGAATATTTCACATAATATTCCATTTCCAATTTATATTTAATATGTTTGAAGTATCTTCCATATTTTAATGCTCCTAATATTTCAATCTGTTCGTCACCATTGCATGCAAATTTCCAAATCACAGTATCTCGGAGATTTTAAATTATTTTATACAACTTACACTGTTCATGCCAGAACGCAATTAAATTCACAATAATCCCTATTATTATATCGTACGTCTAATATTTTATTCATTAATTTTCCCTATATTTAAATATTCCTAACGTCCCAACACCTTCGTCATACACACACCTACAAGATCACACAATTTCTAAGATTTAAGATTCTAAGATTCCAAATTCCCTCACAAAATTCCAATTCCACCTGAACATTTCACGTCTTCATAAATCTTCAACACCAAAATATTCCAGATATCCACACACCCTCGCAATACAACGTTCAAAGTCACGAAACTTCAAAGATTCCATCATCCATTTACCGCTACATCCTTCCACTCTCCAAACATCTTCATCGTCACCCAAAAGAATACATCTCGACTCAACACCTTCAACCGTACAGAACATCACGGTGATTTAAACATCCAAAAAACTTCCGCTGTCGCAGGTACATCCACAGCAAAGAAAAGCCTTTCAAATGTGCAGAGTGTGGCAAGGGATTCTGCCAGAGTAGGACCCTGGCGGTTCACAAGATCCTTCACATGGAGGAATCCCCTCACAAGTGTCCCGTTTGCGCGAGGAGCTTCAATCAGCGTAGCAACCTGAAGACTCATCTCCTGACGCACACGGACATCAAACCGTACCATTGCGCCTCCTGCGGCAAGGTCTTCCGGAGGAATTGCGACCTGAGGAGGCATTCGTTGACGCACAATTTGGGTGTACCGACGTCGCCGCCACCGCCAGGAATCCCTGTACCTGGTTCGAGTAGCGTTGTACTTCAGGAGACATCTTAGGGTCTCCTTGTCTTCGAATCTCTAGGATGTCTGCGCTGTGTTGGCGAAATTTATTCAGAATTTTCTACGTTGTTCTTTTTCATGGATTCATCGAAGGATAATGAGAATTCTGTTTTGTTCGTGATGAAATATTTAAATGATTGATTTTAACGACTGAGTTTATTAGGCGTGTTTTAGTTGGAATTTGTGGATTGGCGAAGAGAAAGTTTGATGGTGTTGCTGAGGAATTTAGTTGTAGATGGTTTTTAGTGGAGGGATTTGAATTTTATTCTTGAAGGTGGTTGAGGTTGGAGATTATTGAGGAAGGTTTTGATGGAATTGGTTAAATTTTGGGTCGTCGTCATCGTTTTCCTTTTTGAGGTGCTCGGTGAAGTTACTGAGGATTGTCTTTGTGATTTGAAATTTCGACTTTGGTCGAGTCGAAGTTTTTAGGTGATAGTTTGGTTATTTTTTATGTAGATTCGAATAGATTTTGCTGAGATAGTGCGCAGACACCAGCCCTGTACTTTCGTCCCTGAGTTATTCATTCATCTACCTGCGTACGTATCTATAGTTGTTAATATTAGAGTATAATTATTATTGTATATCAAGATGAGGTAACTCGCGAATTCATGCTCGTTAGATCTGCAATTATGTTACGTATGACGTATATGTATAGGTACCCACGAGTAGCGCATTAAAGGAATCGTTTCTCATTTAAACTGTGTACCTACGTGTCCGTTGTGTTCCGTCTGTACGTGTAAAATAAACTTTTATTATATTATTTTTTAAACCACGCTTTCATTCTGTCGATCACCCATCTACACCTTGATTTAGCAAAGACGCAACGCGCAAATTAATAATGTTATTAAAGCTCAAATTGAATACTCACACATTTCCAAGTCTCACAAGGGAATTTCGGGGACTCATACAGTTCGATTTTGATGAAACTTTGCATAAATATTTATTAGACCTACCTAAGAAGATTGCTGGAATTCGTCTGTGCCCGTTTTCAACTTTGAGGCAGATATCAAGGGGGGCTCCTCTTTAAGGTAGGTCCTGTCCGTCTCGTACCTGTCCTCCCTCTCTTCTGTCTGTCCTGCCAGTTCCCTGTCGGTCTCCTGTCTGTCCCTTCCAATCCTGTCTGTTTGCTGCCTGTCCCTTCCAGTCCTACTCGTCTGCTGCCTGTCCCTTCCAGTCCTGTCTGTCTGCTGCTTGTCCCTTTCAGTCCTGTCTGTCTCCTGACTGTCCCTTCCAGTCCTGTCTGACTCCTGCTTGTCCTGTCTGTCTCCTGCTTGTCCTGCTTGTCTCCTTTCTGTCCTGCCGGTCGTACCCAAAACAAAGGTTTCCTCCAAAAGATCGTATTTGAGCAAATTTACATTTTCGTGAAGCCTGCCGTTAACACAGGGGTATCTTGAAGGTCATTTAAAGGTAAAATTTGAGCTTGCAAGCTCAACCCTCGTCGCTCAAACTAAAAAAGCTCATTTTGGCAGACAAAATTTCGCGAATAACTCGGAAAAATGGCTCAAAAGCTCAACACTGCGGGCTCATAGCTCAAAAGCTCATTTTTGATGGAGTAAATTTGGAATTTAGTCGAAATTCTGATCGAGCTTTTAGTTTGAGCGATCACAAGTGAGCTTGCAAGCTCAGTTCTCGCCGCTCAAACTAAAAAAGCTCGTTTGGAGAGGAAAAATTTCGCTGAGAACTCGGAAAAATGGCTCAAAAGCTCAGATATCTCTTGAAAGCAGGCACGAACGAATTCCAGCTAGCTTCTCAGATATATCTAACAAATATTTATTCAGAGTTTAATAAAAATCCGAGTGCGTCAGTTCCCAAACTTCCGTCGTGTGTATAATTATCTAAAATAAAATTAATCAAACAAAGCGGACCTATCAACCACCTAAATCAATCTATCGCGCAAACAAAAATGACCAGGAGTAAAGAATAATCCCAACCATCCAAAGAAACCACTATCCAAACAAAAGCATCAGAACGGCGAGAGCCTCGTTTAATTCAGCGTCAGATGAAAACAGAATTGACAATCGGAATCTCAATCGCATTCTTCTCTAATCCCGCGACGTTCTCCAAGAAGACACGGCGACCAGGATGAAAGTGACATCGAAGAAGAAGGCGAAAACGACGACGAAAGAGGAGGACCAAGAAGAAGAAGCTGCGCCGAAGACGAAGAAGAAGAAGAAACGCGTGTATCGTGTTACAAAGAACGAGGCCGCCAGGTGCGCGGGACATGACACCGCGATACGTCTAGGGTTACGTTTCTTTTTCGAAGGTAGGTGCTGGACGGACACGAGGTGGGCCCGACGACGCTATTTCGGGCCCACGAAGAACCCGAAGAGTCTCGGCTGCTCGCGTCGATAAGGAGAATCTCGCACAACCGGTCGACTTCCACTCCTTCCAAAGTCTCCTCGACTAGGAGTCGGATACAACCGAACTTGGAAACCGTTCTCGAAGAAGTCCCATCAACAATGGGACCGAGAGGGGGGAAGTTTCGTGAAGAGATGCTTGGAGAACGTGATCGTCGGGATTTAATGAGACTCGGCGATTGTTTCGAGGTTGATGGAAGATGATTTGTTCAATGAGGTTCTACGGATTTGAAATAGTGTGGTTATTGATGTTTCATGGTATTTCGTGATCGTTGTAAACGGAGGTTTATCAAATTATGGGTAATATGAAATATAATGTTGGTACTGGTTGCAATAACTGTCCGGGGATTCGGTTACGGTTAAGTAATGGCGGGAGAGGATTTGATAAATTCGTGGGAGGACTAAAACGGTTAGATAAGAGAGTTTGCGGGGAGGATGATATAAAAGATTTGCTGAGTCCCAATTCCATCATGTGCAGGGTTGAATTTGAGGGTGGAAGTTGCTAACATTTCAATCGGCTGTGCTACATTTCTTAAATGATATAATAATTATTAATTATATTAATTATTAAAATTATTAAAATTATATATAATAATTAAGTTACAGATTCAAAAACTGAATCTTAAATATTATGTATTTACACTGCTGTCTATTAAAGCCATACTTCTACCATACTTTCTCGACTGATCAATCAACAAATTTATTATTATCCTCGCCACCTACCACCATCCCTTGAATTTTCTCCACCACACCAATCTAACTTCCAGCTAAAAACATCCCCTCTAAATAAAAAACACAAGAGTTACTTCCCAAATCTCTTCCAGTTCAACCAACCCTCAATAATTTACCCAATTTTCTTCAACCCCTCAACCAGAAAACTCCTCCTCCCCCCTTCGCCTCACGACCAGCGTAGCGCCACATGCGCGAACATTAAATCGTGATATTAACTCTGTCATTTACCCATTTAAAAGCAAACAGGCAAACCGGTAGGATCGGAAGATCCAGGTACGAGGCGAAAAGGAGAGAGAAGGTGGCCTGAAACGGGCCCGGAGAGTCCCCTCGAGCATGGTGGAAGAGACGAAGGAAAGGATGGGAGTTAAAGGGGACATAGAAGGACCACACGCACGCGCCGCCCACAGATACGCTATCACTTGGCTACAACCGACGTGATCTGCATGCGCATGTCCTCTCTTCGTCACGAGTCCGAGGGAAAAAAGGAAGAGGATCCGGGGAAAGGGAAAGGAGGATCTGCCGTTCGCCTCTTCCTCTTTCTTCTTCGGCCTCACCCTCCCCCATGGCTCACCTACCTCCGCTGATTTAAGGGGTTGGCAGAGCGTCGATAACACGTCTGCTCGGGCCTACTCTGCTCGTTCGGGACTTCTTCTTCTTCTTCTTCTTCTTCTATGTTCTTCTCGTCGTTGCATGGATATCTTTACACGCGTGCCGTGAAAGAGACGATTGGGTTACTCTTCCTTGGCGATACCAGTGTCGCGAACGTTTTGCGATTGCTCGATTTTTGGGTAGGCGAGACTCCTCGGGGGCTCGTTTAAGACGGTGATGCTTTTAATGGCCGATGGGGGAATCGGCTCGAGGTTGTAATGAAATTCATTGAAACGTTTTGGGGGAATTGTGGATGTTCTTGGGGGATAAGAATGTGGTTTGGAGTTGTAGATAGTGTTTGTGACGGTATGTGGGTGAATTTCATAGAATGCTTTTGTTCGAGGTGTCCGATGAAAGGGGGGTTATGGAAGTAGGGATTTTTGAGTAATTAATAATAATTCGGTTGTAGCCGCTGGTTAACACTAGATTTACCATACCAGTCAAAATGACTGGTACACAATTTTTTCCAAAAATTTTCCAAATTTATATAAGAGTCATAGAATAGATATTCTACGTCCATCTTATAAAACATAAATTGCCGAATCAATCAAGTTTTCCACCTCTTAATTCCCCTTTTTTCAAAATACTTATTTAATATTTTTAAATATGATAGATTTAACGCAGGTAGTTCTAGTGTTAAAAGGGGTGGATGGTGAAATTTATGAACATTTTATTCACATTTCTGAGTATAATTTAATTTTCTGCTTCGTCAATTTTATTGCTCTTTTTGCAATTAAAAGTGTTACTGTTGGAAATCATATCTAGAAATATGTATTTTTAAACTGCGATTAGTATTTTTATGTATATTAAATAATTTATCTTACGGTGTTTAGATAATCTTTAGAATGGTTATTTAAAGTTATGCGGGAATTGGATACTTTATGATAATGCAGTGAGATAGTTGGTCGCGATAGAAATCGTGAGATGGGTGTAAAAATATTTAATTTCCATTATTATGCTAATTGCATTAGTGCGATCTTCAAACCGTACACTCGAATTTTTCTTTCTACTTCTTGATTAAACCTTTCTATTAAATGTATGCATAGGTAATTTCTATTGAAGCCAGTTTCGATTTGAACTTTCGATAACGCATTGCGCAAAACTATAATCGCGTGTCGATGCTGTAATTATTTCCATGCCAAACGCTCAAATCGTATGCAATTCATATATCAAAGTTCAAGATACCCACATGCGGTGCACAATTTTTCGATTCTTCGTGAAACTTGTTCGTCTTCGTCATTCGCTGCAGTTCACTTCAAAGGCACTTTTACAATCTTCAATTCAACCTTTGCACTCTTGTCACTTCGATTACATCTTCTCACTTCGATCATATCTTCTCAAACTCGAATTAACTTCGTCTGAAACTCTTCAAACTTCAGTTTATTTCCATTAACACATTATTCACAGTTTCTCACATTCTGTCATGTAATTTCTATAATCTCCAATTACGTCCATCAAACGTTTAGAATTTTGAATTTCTTTCAACCAAACATCCTCCAAACTCAATACAATTTAACAGAATTTCAATTAGCTTTAAGTAATCTGCAACAAACTTTAACAAGAATTTAAACACCTGCCTTTTTTATTTTTATTTTATATCTCAATCACCCATATTTTTCAAAATGACGTCAATAATCTTCAATATACTTTAACCAAACACCACCAATCATTATCAAACTTCAACCAAATCGCCTCAATATCCAACCCACTTCAAACAATCTTCCCAAACTGGCCCACTCTTTAATCAGGCCTCCAATTCTGCCCAACCAAACTTCCTCAAACCGCAATACACTTCAGCAACCCGAACCAACGCCACACATTTCCACAATGAGGCCCAAACCAACCCCACACATTTCCACAATCAGGCCCAAACCAACACCACACAATTCTACAATCAGACCCAAACCAACGCCACACATTTCCACAATAAGACCCAAAACAACACCACACATTTCACCAATCAGGCCCAAAACAACTAAAGCCAAAGACACGAAGTATTCGAATTACTCAGACGTCTCACCTCGATTGTCATTCTCGTTCCACCTTCAATTCTTCTCGTTTTCCTCCGTTCGAAATCGGTGGCCAATTAAATCGCTCTCTCGAGCGAAAAAAGGCCCGCGAATTTAATGGTCAGTCTGGTTCGCGCGAATTATTATCGTAGCCGGTGCGATCGCACGCGAGAGGAAGGTCGTTCCGTGGAGATTCTCTCCGACGACACGACGATCGGCGCGTGTATGCATGTATGTTTTAGCGCAAGTGGGCCCCGTACGTGCACCGGGCATAACGTCTCCATACCCGGGAGAACGAAGTTGTACTTGCCGATATACGATCGGCGGATGCTCGCGCGGAAGGTGGCCACCCGCAATCCTGCAGGCGTGTATCGTTTAGCAGCTGCGCCATGGGCCCGGTGCGAATCACTTTCGCAAGATCGAAAGCAAGCCGATCGATTTACGGCACAGTCTCGAGACTCTCCTCGTTTTTGTCGTAGACAGTGGAAAGGTGGAAAATGATGGTGGTTGTAACTAATCGGTGGTGTAGGATGTGTTGGATGATCGTGATTGGTAGACTATGATTTTTTGCAAGTTTTTCAAGGCCACTGGTGAAAGTTCTTGCACCATTCGTATAGGGCTTGTATAGAGTTGATATTGTGAAGTTATTATTTCTTTGTTATTTGTATTTCACTGTATTTGATATTACAGTGTCCTGATTTTCCTTCTCCTTATCTTTCTGCGCCAGAAGTTTGCAAGCAGCTGAGTGAAACAAACGATTTCTTCACAATAGACAATACAATATTTAATCCAGCACTCCTCAAAAGGGCAAAAATCATTCGCCATAAGAGCCGCAACTAGTTCGTCATATATCATTGCAAATTAAAAACCTCAATTTACCAAACTATCCTGTAATCGACCTCGCCGATCGTAACTCGCCATTATCAGCCAATCGCTCGCCCCTCGTACATGCCGCAAGGAAACCTGCAGAACGAAGGGACAATTAAAACAAACTCCTAATGGAGTCGTGATTTACCGGCAAGCGAAAGAATGAGCGAGTAAATTACAATACGCCCGTCCCTGAATGTGACACTTTGAATGGGCAAAAATCGCGCGCTGCGCGGCTCACGTTGGCCCGTGATTGGCGGAACGGTAAGACGCATGCACGCATGCTCCCATGCTAGGTTGCGTGCACGCATGCGCGTGTGCTAGTGCTCGTTTGGCGGTGTGTTAGCCCACGAAATACGGACGGGCGGACAGGATGACGGACGGCAGGACGCCCTGGGCCCTGGGCAACCGAGTGGTGACTCGCGCGACACAGGCTCACACTCGCCCACGTATTTGTGCCTTTAACTTCGCCTCCTCCACCTTCTTCTGCCATTTCTTTCTTTCTCTTCCTCGCCTTTCCTCTTGTTTTTCTCATCTTCTTAAACGCTTTTCCTCCTCTTCCTTGTGTTTTCATTCCTTCCTCTTTTTCTTAAACGCTTTTCCTCTTCTTCCTTGCCTTTTTTCTTCCTTCTGCTCTTTTCAAACGCCTTTCCCTGTTTTCCTCGCGTTATTTCTTCTTTCCATGCTTCTTAAATGCTTTACGTCCATTTCATTGTCTTTTCTCTTCCTTCTCTTCTTCTGAAGTGAAGAACTAGTTCTTCTAAGGTTTATTTCCAATTGTTCTTCCTTTCTTGCATTTTTCTTTTTTTGCTAAATGGGCACTTCCGCTTCCTTTTCCTTCCCTCCATCTTAGACGCTTTCTTCCTCACCTTCTTCTTTTTTTGCGTTTTCTTCTTTTGCTAAATTCGCGTTTGCTTCTCCGTTTCTTCTAGTTCTTGCGCTGCTCTTCTTTCAGCTTCAGTTTCTGATGTTTCTTCTTTTCTTCTTGATACTTTGCTTCGTTCTTCGTAGTAAATAAATTTAGTTCTGATGTCTATTTCTCTCCGTGTTTGTACTTCGTTTGCTTCGTCGTCTTGGCGGATGCTGTTGTCGTAATATTGTGCAACTTGTACTCTTCTTCACTTTGAAGTTTGTACTTCTTCTTCCACGGGTCTTGTTCCTTATCATTCTTCCTCGTTTTATCTTCTCTCTTCTCGAGTACTTCTTCTTTTATTTATTTCTCCTTTGCACTAACTTCGTCTTCTTTCTTCCTTTTCAGCCGCTCTTTCCGCATTGTCTTCCTGCACAACAGCGTTCTTTTTCAAACATATTTCAAGGATCAGCCGACAAGTCGCGACGGACGACATCGAGGCGCCTCTCCGGCGATTCTCTGACACAGTCTGAAATAAAAAGCGAATAGGACGATACGCGATTAAGGTGGATATCATCGTATTATATTCCTGGTTCGTTGGTATTCCATGTTGATTCACGGTGACTCCTTTTTATTCCGTCTTTTATCGTCCCTGAAAAACTTCGGTGCATCGGAAACTATGGTAAAACGCCATTGCTGCCATTTCAGTTCGAAGAAACTGTTCTTTATGCGAAGCGTGCAAACGTGGACTGATAAAAAATTGTGAATTGAAATTACTACAACTTGTTCAGCCGATGGTACCAAACGTTTTTTTCATATATTCAACGAATTTCACCAATTTTAGATTCTCCCCACCGACCGGCGGCCATCAGCCTCAAAATAAAACCTATCTCTTCTCCAAACGCACGACACGTCAAGAACTTAAAGAATGGCGTACAAGTGTCCGACGAAAGTACCGTTCTTAACCGGTCGAAATAAAAGGTTGAAGATATTATTTATGATTTTCTTCCTTCGTTCTTCGGACTCACACCGTTCTTTTTGCCCTTCAGGACTCTCTTCTTGCGGGCAGCCGCAACTATACACGGCGACGCGTAGCCATCGTCATCGTCATCGTCATCGTCGTCGTGGTTGTCGTCCGAAAGGATATTCAGGAACTGCATCGAGGGGATCATGGCTGGTCGCATAAGCGATCTCTCGCAATACCTTACATCCTGCGGTCACTCTTTACTTCTCTTCGGTCTCGCTTCGTTCTCTTGCAGCTGAAACGAATCGAGGTGAAATCGCGCGATGCTAATTCGTCTACGCGCCGGGTCGGTTTTAAAGTTTGACAAATTTGCGGGAAAGTAATTCGGGTTTTAAAGCCGTTTAGGATATTATGTAGGCTTTTATTTGACAGACAAAATTTAAGCTTTTATTTGACAGTAAAATAATATGGGGTAAATATATTATTGGTATTCGAATGATGATATACTGAGAATATCATTAATTTATTATATAATGAATTAGTAATTTCATTTCGGAAGCTGGAAATTGTACTTTAATATAAATGAATTACACAAAAGTTTCTTGAAGGATTCAGAGATAATTGTCTTCATTTCCGGAAATATTTGTAATAATAAAACCTATTAGATACTCTGCAAATTAATATTTCGTAAGGGAGTCTATGGAACAGTCAAGTTTTTTCAAAAATAAATTGCAGCATTACTCGCACTATTTGCAATATAAATTTTTCACGATTTATGTGATTCGACCAGCAGGCATTCATCCAAGTAAGTTTCTTGTTTACAATAAATATGAATTAAGAAAAATTTTACATTCTTTTTACAATTCTGGATTAAAGTTTAAAAAATTCACCGTTCCTACTCATATTTATGTAATTACGAGTATAATTTTCTTATAATCATTTCGTGAATCGGTATGGACAACTAAATATTCGCTTTACGATTTTCACGAATCTCGTTTAAACTAAGATTTCAAATAGTACTTCTAACTATATAAAATACGCGATGTAATTTTATCAAGAAGTAAGACGAAGTCTTGTATTCCTTTAAAACGACTGCCATTTGACGACAGCCGTGTAGCCGCGCAGGTTTAAAGCACTAAATCGTGCATTAAATCACCCATCAGAAATGTACAGTTCGCAGTTATTAACGAGCCAGTAACGGCGAATTCTATAAATTTCGGAAATTATGCTACGTGGTGGAAAGGAGGAAGTAGTATCGTACTTTAATGGAAAATGAGGCGAACACTTTGCCTCTTTCCTTTCCTGTTGGATAGAGTCTGAGACGCAAAATTAATGAGACCAATTTCTAAATTGATCATCTCTGAGAAAACTTATTCTAAATTATTATTAAATAAATCATAACCTCGGTTATTCAGAACCCAAAATACTAGGTCCCAGGTAAAATCACCATCAAAAACAAAATGTCCCACAATAATTAACTCATTCCCCATAAATCTAAAATTACTCCATCGCCACACTGCCAAACTGTACTTAAAACCTACGATACAACACAGAAAACAATTACACTAATGCAATATTCCAATCGTGCACCGAAGCAAGAAAAACTGCAGAAGAAACCGTGTACGACTTTCCCCACGGTAGTCTCAAATTACACCATCTCGATAATCGAAAAAGAAGCGAGTTTCATCGAGGAATAATATCCACACGGGAAGACGTCGAAAAGAATCCGCTTACTATGCGCGAATATTATTACTTACGTTACATCCTCAGGATAACCGGAGACCGGTGTGTAACATGGACATAAAACGATACTAAATCTCGCCTGTTTATTCGATCGTTTCTCCCCGTTCCATCTTTTTTTTCCAGCCTCGTACGACTACTTATTATATTACCGATATATTCCCCCGCCGCGCAATGTTTCATTATTTTATTGTTTCGCGCGTTTGCGCACACCTTCCTGGATATTCCTTTTAACCGTCCCGTTTCACTGTACATACGATCCGACTACTTATTACGTTACCAATATATCCCGCAACCTCTCCTTGTTACATTGCTTCATTGATTTACACCTTTTACAGTTTATATTCCTCCTTATCCTCCTCCATTTCCTCTTTGAACTCCTTCTCCATGGGCTCCATCACGGCATCGTCGTCGGTCTTCGTTCGCCATGGCGAGATTGGGCTGGAACATGATATTTGCTTCGGCTCCTATTGAAATATCGTCGAACATAGTTAACCTCTTAAGTCAGGACAGTGAATATATTCACCGTGACAAGCCGTTCGTCCTGTGCATAAACTCAGTTAAGAGGTTCAAACGTGCACCAGCAATATAATCGTCCTCATGGGAGAGTGTTTTCGACGTACGGATCTTCAGGAGATTCTTTAACCCTCTGCGTCTGGAATTCTTATTCGATGTTGTTGTTTCGTGGAGTTTCCGATGGAAGAGATCTTCCTATAAGATTTTTTTTATTTTGGGATAGAACTTTGAGGTGGGCCTGTGAGATTTGGAAGCCTGGAGGGGGAAGAAGTAACCTTATTATTTTCTAATTTGTGGCAAGGGAAGATTTTTGAGGGCTGACATTGGTCAATTTCATTTACCTGTTTGCTTTTTTTATTTATATGTAAGTATGATTCATTTTGAGTAATTCTTGTGTCAATTATATAAAAATTTCAAAAAGAAGATTGAGGCAACTGCAATTTTTGTTTGCGAGTTAGAGGGAAGTGTGAGAATACTTAAATTGTTCTGGAAATGTGTGTAACTTTTTTAAAATTAGAAATATAATCAAGTGATTACGTTATAAAAGATTGCCAAAAATTCTAAAGTGGACTTGTATTCTTGTTTCAATTTTTGTTGAGCTGCAAGTCATCGTATCGAAATATGATGAGGACTCCAATATAAATTACTTATGCATTTTAAAATGCATGTTCCAAGAAGGAATTGCAATTTCAGCCTGCATCCAGATTTTCCAGATTACTTCAATTTCTCTCTGCGTTCCTAAGAAATATTAAAATATTATAATTTCTCCGAGCACACGGTTCAATAAAGGCACCCACATCTTTCACATATGTTTACTGTCCATTAGAAATCGCTGCCATGATACGGAACGTGCTAAATATTTATTTAATTACCCCTGCTCCTGCTGAACCGCACGTCATGGAAAATCACACTCATTAATTCCTTTACATATTTATCCGCTACGTAGAAAAACATAAATTAGTCGTGCGGTAATAATTGCAATTTGCCGAGGAAGCTTCGATTTCACAGTAAAGGGGTTAATCTTCCGACTACTCGCATTTCGATGGCGAGAGTCAGTTCCACCGGGTTTTGCGGCCGTAAAATTATTAATGTACAGTAATTACAAGTTCCGTTGATGATCATTAACCCCGTGCATCCGGCATGTAGAGGAACGGCGTTGGCAATTATGTAGAAATTTTACAAATCGTTCCATAGAAGTCGAATTTATTCGTAAAAAAGCCCACGATGTAAATTCGATCGAGTTGCATCCAATTTCATTTTGCATATCATTTTATCATGGCTCACATTAACGAACAAATTGTTTTATTTAATTAAAGGAACCAACGATACTTTTACTGAGTTGCTGCAATTTTAACTTACACATTATTTTATCACGACTTACATTAACGTTGTAGATTTATTAAATTAAATTATTTAATTAAAGACACACGGTGCAAATTCCATCGAATCGAATTTCAGTTTGCATATTATGTTATCGTAGTTCACATTGACGTTGTAGTTTTAACAAATTTAATTATTTAATTAAAGGAACCAATGATACAAATTTTACTGAGCTGCTGCCATTTTAACTTACATATTATTTTATCACGGCTTACATTAACGGTGTAGATTTATTAAATTAAATTATTTAATTAAAGGCACACGATGCAAATTCAATTGAATCGATTTTCAGTTTGCATGTTATTTTATCGTGGCTCATATGAATGTTGTAGTTTCAAAAAATTGAATTATTTAATTAAAAGACACACGACACAAACTGAATTCAATTTTAATTTTCATATTATTTATTCGTGGCTTACATTAACGTCGTAGCTTCGACAAACGTGATCTTCCCTATTTATTGAGCAAGCGTATTTTTAATTCCGATATCTCTGATTTCGAAATTGTCAATACTTTGCACTATCTTTAGTTTCCATTCTTTGAACTGCACCTTGGTTTATTCTCGTATTATGCACCTCGTTCCATTACACTTAGGCGCGGCATTCGCTTCACCTTTCCAAGTAATATTGTTAAGTACATTTAAATCAGCTAATAGCATTCTCATGGTGGTCGAAGGGTCAGACAGTTTTAAGCAACCCTCGGAATGCTTAAATCCTCGTTATTCCAACGACTCTGCCATTTCGCTTTATCAGCCGTTCATAAATATAAATACGAAAAATGCACAATGGAAAGTCACAAGTCGCATTTGAGGAATGGCAAAAATTCTCGCCCTAAGAAAAAATGAATATTACAATATCCCACCTCGCCTTTCAATCCCATTTTTCCCCATAAAACAAATGATATACAACGTTTCCATTAAACGTGTCATTGCCTATCAGTATAATCTCCAACAAAAAAAATACAACACACACATACTTTATCTCATTATTAGTCTCTTATCCGAAGCAATACAGAAAACAATGCAATTGAATTCACGATAATTCAACGAGTCACTTGAAATTTCCCACGACAGAGAAACCCCATGAACGAATGGACGATTAATTTTTTTCTCCATCCATAAGACCGCCAATGCAGAACAATAAATTCAACGTGTAAATTTACATCTTCCAGCGCGTACGACGATCTCTCCACCTTCTCCGTCCTCTCGCCCTATGTGTGAGCGTGTAATTGAAACGATATTTTCGTGATTTCATTTTCAATATCAACGTCTAAAAGCATTTATCCCCTCGGTCCACGGTGACATTTAGCTCACCTTTCCGTGAGACATTGTTAGGCATAGTCGAGGAGGCCCCTAAGAGCGTACTCATGGTGGTCGAACTGGAAGATGGTTTCCTCGTCTGAGAGCCTTCGGGCCGCTTAAATCTCAAGAGTTTATGCGATCCTGCCGGTTCTCTCGATCGTTTTACGCGCGCCTCTACGTACCCGTACGACGATCTATCTACCTGTATCCGAGTACTACTCTCGGGACGTATCTTTTCGCCTCCCAAGAAACCTGGAGATAACGTAATTTTACGTGTGAATGCTTCGGGGCGTGTGGATGAGAGCAGGTACCTGAGCACCCAATACCACGTCGAGATAACGACGCTCGATAATTTACAGGGCTGATTCATCTACGGGGACTCTCTATCTTGCGGTCAGGTATATGTGTGCCCTTATTAATTAAAACGCGCATCGTGGAACTTTCCTTGGACCTTCGTCGATTCGAGGACGTGTCGCTTCCATCGTGCGCGTTTTGATGTCTTATTGCTCGTTGGCGGAGTTTGTGGATGGGGATGATTAAACCTTTCGGTCCCAATGGGTTACATAAGTCCCAGAAGACGTTTGGTGAAATAGAGGGGGAATTACGGGGTGCAATTTTAATACGTTTAATAACATGGGGTCACTGGTGACCGGCGCTATTGAATTCAATGTTTCATATGACTTTTAAATTGTAATATTTACGAATTTGTTAATTCAGTTAGTATTTACTCGTTGGTTTCAAAAAGGTAAAGTCCTGCTGTCTACATATCTCTTCGTGTCTTTAAAGTTTCTGCTTTGTGCATCGTTACAAGTAATTTACGAAGTGATTTAGCTGCACGTCTTTACGCGGAAAAAATTCCCAATCGAAGGGTTCTCTTTCACATGCTGTTCCAAAAACTTCACCGACATCACCAACTTCAGTAGTGAGTCAATTATGATAATAACAAACAAAAATGTTTATATCTCAGAAACGGTTGACCTTCCGACCGATGTTTATTAAAGTTCTTTTACTCGGTACAGTTTATCCTATATACCATATAAATATTGAATGTTTTTTTAACACCCTGTATATCTCTTTTTGTCTTTAACATCCCTGCTTTGTAAAGATGTGACTTTAATAGAGAAAGTTTCACTTCAGTAGAAATGAAGAAATTAGCAAAATACCGGTGGCATTCAGCGTGATAATATCCAGTGGGGTATTTACTTGATATTAACATAACAACACAGAACTGCCAAACCAGTCAAAATGACTGGTTACCAATTTTTTCCAAAAAGTCTCCAAGCTTATAGAAGAGTTACAGTGTAGATATTCATTGTCTATCACATAAAATATAAATTACCGAATCAATTATCTTTTCCACCTCTGAATTACTCTTTTTTCAGCGTAATTATTTAAAATATTGCAGTATAATAGATGTACTTATTTAAAACATTGCAATATAATAGATGTACTTATTTAAAATACTGCAATATAATAGATGCACTTATTTAAAATATTGCGATATAATAGATGTACTTATTTAAAATATTGCAATATGATAGATGTACTTATGTAAAACATTGCAATATAATAGATGTACTTATTTAAAATACTGCAATATAATAGATGTACTTATTTAAAATATTGCAATATAACAGATGTGCTTGTTTAAAACATTGATAAATAATAGATGTACTTATTTAACACTAGAACTACCAAGGCAGTCAAAATGCCTGGTGCCACATTTTTTCTATTTCTCCAAATTTATAGTGGCGCTACATTTAAAGTAGATATTGTATGTTCATTATATAAAACACAAATTACTGAATTAATCATCCTTTCCACCTTGAGATTTCTCTTTTTCTAAAGTGTTTATTTTATTCATTTAAATTTGATAGATTTAACGCCGGTAGTTCTTTTGTTAAAGTATTGCAATGTAATAGATGTACTTATTTAAAATATTGCAATATAATAGATGTACTTATTTAAAATATAGCAATATAATAGATGTACTTATTTAAAATATTGCAATATAATAGATGTACTTATTTAAAATATTGCAACGTAATAGATGTACTTACTTAAAATATTGCAACATAATAGATGTAACGCCAGTAGTTAAGTGTTAAAAAGAAACAGCCGCGGCCATTGAAGAAAACGCGAAAGAAGACGAGGACGCCGAAGAAGAAGTTGTCTCCGCAGCAAAGAAAGCGAGCACACGATGCCCAGGCATTTAACCGGCATCCTATCTTTTTATTCGTCTCGGCAGCGTGGCTGTGCATTCAAGGGAGGATTAGCGGAATTAATAAACGTAAACCTTTTAACCTAACGCCGCCACGCCGCCGATAAATTCTTATTTATATTATAATCGAGCTACGAGGGCCCGAACGAGGATACCACGAGCCACCATTATGGATGTTTCACCGCGTCGTCACTTCGTAAACCTGTTGAATAAATTCCAACGTGGCGCTACGTCGTTCTAACCCGATGTTCACTCGTTACGACGCATAGGGCCGACTTAGTTTAAAGTCCTACGATGCGTCTGCCCTTCTTATGCCACGATTAGGATGCCCTTTTTCGGACGTGCAAATATTCACCGATTACGCGAGGTTGATGGCGAACGTTAAAGGGTGCGTTCGCGCTAAGAGGAATGCTATGGCTTTTGCAGCCCTCGTGGAGAACGATAGGTGAAGAGGTTTTTCGTTTTATGGTTATTGGAAGACATCTTGTCGAGGGGAATGCTCTGTGTGTGTTCGAGGTGCTTGTGTGAAATGTGGATGTTGAGATGGTGATTTTCTTTGAGTGGTGTGGTGATAGGAAAATGTAGAATTTCCAGTGTATTGTTCATATTTTAACATTTTTCTTGGAGATTAGAGAAGTTCGTATTGCATGAGTGTAAAGAAGGAAAGGAACTTAGAAAATGTCCTAGGAGTTATAGGCATCAAAATGTTGGATCAAATTGTTACTAAATTCATTATAAAAAAGTGTTACAATAGTATGAATCCCTACAAGAAGTTACTTCGGTTGAATTATTCACATTGAAAGAGATACACATTTAAAAAATATTCATGTGTAACAAATATTAACCCCTGGAGGTCGAATATCACAATTCACGTGATATTCATCCTTCTACTTAAATTAAATGTCGACCCACAACTGACAAAAAATAATTTCGTTGCATAAACTCATCACTGCATATATTTATGAAAATCTAGAGCTAAGAAAAAAAAATTCGACAAGTTAAAAATCACTGGAAAATTACAGTTAAAAGTTCTCACACGCAAAGGTTTAATTTGTATAATAGAGAATCTAGGCAGATGAGTTTTTCGATTATCCTGAATCCAATTAGCTCAAGTAATCGGAGTTCTGGAGTACTGTCGTACTTACATTCTCAAACGCAGTAATCCCACATATTTTAATGCTCGCAGTGCATCGCGCAACGTCAAACAGTAACGAACAAGTCCCATAATAAGTCCCGGAGAATGAGCGGGCCCCGGCGCGATCGTTTCTCAAAAATACCGGTGTCCGGAACGACTCTCGGATCGACTTAAGAACCGCCTGAAACCCGATGCTTCCTCTCTCTTCATTTCTTCCGTGCGACATTGTCGTGCCGTTCGGATTCCAAAACGCATCACGATTAAATCCCCCGAGGAATTTCAAAGTAGACACCTACGTCGAAAAAGTGGAAAGTGTTAACACGATGCCGGGACAGCCGGTGGGCGCAACTAGTTATTAATTATCAGTCGCCTTACTGTTACTGGATTTTCTCGATGTGTACACACGCCGGATTTAAATAACCACCTGTCAGCGTGTTCGATGTCATAATTTCATTTTACGTTGTTTTCCAAGCCGAAGAAAATTGGAAGATCTTAACGAGCTGGTATTTTGGAATGCGGCTAAGCCGATTCGATTCATTCCTTTATAATCTAGGCAACGAGAAAGATACTAATTGGAGCAGATTAGCAGACAACTCTTTCAAAAGGCTTAGAGTCCACTTTACAATTTTGTATAAGGCTGAATATACAGTATATAATTGTACAAGTTTGCCACTTGGCAAATAAGGTACCTAGTTTTGATATTGAATTTTATCACAGTGAAAATCAGCAAGGATAATTTTTTACAAAATCACGCAAATTTAAATCACCGCAATTTCTTCAATTTTTCAGAACATGGACTACGGTACGTCGTAAAGCCGTAAAGGGTTGATACAATGGAAGTTCTATGTCGGCAATCATGCAGTATCAATTTAACAACGCAGACAAACCCATGGAAACCGACATGCACGCACACATCCATGTTCATTGGCATGTACACCAGAAAATATCGATCGGCATGAACTTTAGTCCTTGTTCGCAGCCCTCTAGGAAATCATCGAAACACCGGGACGAAGAAAAAGGACGAAGCGAAGGGGAACACCCCGAAGAAAGAGGAGAAGGGTACCTACATAGGCATATTGTATGGTCTCGAAGCCAGGTCCTTTGAAGTGACCCGTACGAGCCGGCTGGATGACAGGGAAGAAATCGAAATATGCGATGACTGCGCAGATGAAATATCCGTGTCCCTTAATGGCGAGCTCTTGGCTCGTCTCGTGGGTGTACGAGAGGAGGGAGATCTCGTCGCCTTCTCCTGGGGTACCTCGGTTCACCAGGTACAAGGCTGAGCATAGAGGTAAAATCTCGTGCGTGCCGACTGCCGCTCTCTCGCCCCCTTCGACGTCGCTCGGCAGGAAAATGAGGGGAGGGTAATGGTCGAGGTATAAGAGCATGTATTTTCAGTCTGAGAGAAAGAAATGAAGAAAGGGATGCTGGGATGTTGGAATATTTAAATATCGAATGCATTAGAAAATTCGCGAACATTACAATTTGGAAGTTATGCGAAATTTTATTTAATTTAATAGCGCCGGTCACCGGTCACCCCATGGCATTAGACGTGTTAAAGAAGAAATAAACGATATGGTTGCGATTTTCTGAAGGAGGGCTGATAGATAGAAGCAGAATGTTTAATATGGAGAATATGAAAGAAGAAATGTTATGTGGTGATTGAAGGACTTGGAAAAGAAAGATTTTGTAATGTGAAAGTGGAGAAGAGGAAAAGAAGGAAGAAGAAATAATTAACACGTTGAACGCCGCCGATATTACGCTGGTTTCATCATTTTTACAGAAGTGAAATTTCTTCTGTTAAAACTACATCTTTACAAAGCAGATACTTTAAAGACTCAAGTAGTTATATAGACAGCAGGACTTTAGTCTTTTAATGCCAAGATTTAAATATTGAATGCATTAGAAAATTCGCAAATATTACAATTTAAACGTCGTAGAAAATTTCATCGAATTTAATATCGCCGGTCACCGGTGACTCAATGGCATTAAACGTGTTAAAGAAGAAATAAACGATATAGTTGCGATTTTTGAAGAAGGCCTGGTAGCTGGAAGCAGAATATTTAATATGGAGAACGTAAAAGAAGAAATTTTACGTGGTGATTGAAGAACTTGGAAAAGAAAGATTTTGTAGTGCAAAAATAAAGAAAGAGGAAGAAATAGACGATATAGTTTCAATTTTTCGAAGAAGAGCAAGGAGCTAGAAGCAGAATATTTAATATGGAGAACGTAAAAGAAGAAATGTTATGTAGTGACTGAAGGACTTGGAAAAGAAAGATTTTTAAGGTGAAAATAAAGAAAGAGGAAAAGAAGGAAGAAGAAATAGACTATAGTTTCAATTTTTCGAAGACGGACAATTAACTAGAAGCGGAATACTTAATACGGAGAAGAGAAGAGGAGTGCAGCAAAAGAAGAAATATGTTCGTCTCCAGAGAACAATAAAACACATAGTTACAATTCCTAGCACATTTACAATTCCTCACAAAGATCAACAAGCCAAACGAAACACATACCAATAATAAAATTTCTAATTGAAACAAAAACCCCAAGTACAAAAAAGGAAACGTCTTAATCCCAACAGAATCAGAAACCCATTAAAAATACCTTCTTATCATACCCCACCCTCCACCCTCGAAATTCACTCGTTACCAAAAGCACCTCTTCACCAGCACCACCGTAAGAAAGCACTCGTAATGAAATCAGTGCAAAATCGACCCATACCCAGTCTGCTGGACCGATCGGGAGGAGGTAGCCGAGGGAAAGTAAGAAAGAAAAAAAAAAAGGTAAAGGAAGACGAAGAATCCCAAAGGAATCCCGTGGAGTGGAGTGGCGTGCATACGGGGGTGTGCCGCGTGCCAGACCCGAGGCCCTCTCGGTATACGCTTCACAGGGGGCCCCTGGATGGGGGCCCCCTTCACCATAAGATAAGGCCTCCTGGTGCGAGCCGACGACGCGCGACCGACAACCATGTCACATTATTACCATATAGGTACCAGTCGCGTCGTCACAACACCGCACGACGAACGTACCACCGCCGTTATGTCCTGGATGGAAAGAGAAGAAAAAGGGAAACGAAGAAATCATCCTCTATTTTAGTTACGAACCGGTTCGATATCTTCCTTCTTCTGTTCATTCACGACGCTTTAAAGGCAATGATCGTATTCTCCGCGAACGGCCGATAATGTACGGATCTAACGATCCCGATAATGATTGTTAATTTGAAGGATTTCCGCATGGGGTGGGATCGGACGATGAGGAAATTTGTGAGCCTACTACGGGTAGATCCTTGGCGCGCCGTTATCACCGCGTTAATCACGACGTTAATTTTTCGTCGGCCCGGAAATATCGCTGTCGTTACACGAGAAGGGAGGAGAGGAGGGATGGGGACGACCCTTTATTTTAGTACCGAACCGGTTTAATATCTTCTTCTTCTTCTCCTTCATTCAACGTCGATTCCACGGACGATGATCGTATAACACTTGGTGGGTCGATAGTGCGTGATCGTAATGAGAGCGATGGTGATTAATTATTTGTGGACGGTATCGAGTGATTCTCTTCCCCGGATGTATCCATGTTGATCTTCGTTGCTAAAAGGTTCGTAATTTCAGCCGTACTATCCAGGTGGTAAAATTCACATTTTCCAAATAAGATTCTCGTATCTTCTACCGTTCTTTTCTAATCTTCTACAAATGAAATTAACACTAGAACTACCGGCGTTAAATCTGTTATATTAAATAAGTACTTTGAAAAAAGGGGAATTAAGAGGTGGAAAACTTGATTGATTCGGTAATTTATGTTTTATGAGATGGACGTAGAATATCTACACTGTAACTCTTCTATAAACTTGGAGACTTTTTGGAAAAAATTGGCAACTAGTCATTTTGACTGGTTTGGGAGTTCTAATGTTAATATCAAGTAAATACCCCACTGGATATTAATACGCTGAATGTCACCGGTATTTCGCTGGTTTCTTCAATTTACCGAAGTGAAACTTTCTCTATTAAAGTCACATCTTTACAAAGCAGGGATGTTAAAGACAAAAAGAGATATACAGGGTGCTAAAAAACCATTCAATTTTTATGTGGTACATAGGATACACTGTATTTATTCTATTTTTGTTCTATGACTCTCCTATAATCTTGGAGAATTTTTGGAAAAAATTGTGTACCAGTCATTTCGACTGGTTTGGTAGTTCTAGTGTTAAATCTGTTATATTTAAATATATTAAATAAGTACTTTGAAAAAAGGGGAATTCAGAGGTGGAAAAGATGATCGATTCGGTAATTTATGTTTTATGAGATGGACGTAGAATATCTATTCTATGACTCTTCTATAAACTTGGAGACTTTTTGGAAAAAATTGGCAACTAGTCATTTTGACTGGTTTGGTAGTTCTAGTGTTAAATCTGTTATATTTAAATATATTAAATAAGTACTTTGAAAAAAGGGGAATTCAGAGGTGGAAAAGATGATCTATTCGGTAATTTATGTTTTATGAGATGGACGTAGAATATCTATTCTATGACTCTCCTATAATCTTGGAGAATTTTTGGAAAAAATTCTGTACCAGTCATTTTGACTGCTTTGGTAGTTCTAGTGTTAAAGGTCAAACTGCACCCGATTAAAATCCTCTTGAAAGAATACCATCGAACATCACCGAAATCATCCCCTTCAGACTTCGTAACCTCACGAAGTCGAGCTACCGTTCGGATCGCTGGTAAAAAGCCACATTTTACCAACGACACTGTTCTCCACGGAGACGATTCTTAGACTAATATCGTCCGATCCCGATGGAGAAGTGTGGTCGTGTGCTGTAAAATCGGCTAAATCATTGGCCGGCTGACTCGCGCCTAACCGCGCGACGTTGAATTCAACTCCCTCGAGGAAGGTGTGGTACCGGCTCTCTTCCCTCCGCCGTTCCTCGTGTTCCTTCCTTTCCATTTATTTCCCTCCAGTCTCCGTTCGTTCCTACGGCATCGTCACACCGTATCGTCCTCACCCTCGCCGCTCCCTTTCTTCCTTTATTTCTCCATGGCTCCTCGCCTTTCTCTATTTCTGTCGTTCCGACTGTCCCGGGTGTTAGGTGCATATAAACACGGGCAGGTATGGAAGTCGCAGGTAAAACCCATGGTGGTCGGTGGCGCACAACTCGCGAGATAAACTTTACTGCGTACAGGTAACACCGTACAGGTAGGTACAAGGACCTCGGATGCCGCAGGAGTAGGTATTGTGAAATGCCTGGCTCTTCTTTATCGCGACGATGATTCGGAACGTCCACACCTTAACGTTACCGTCCCGTACGATCGTATGGGGGATTTCTGCGAAATTCACGGGAGTCTGTGTGTCAGTATCGGCCGACACGGATGGATATTAGCGAGATAGCGTAGCGGGCGGCAGTTTGCCGAGGAGATACGCGACGTTATGTTATGATTTTATTGGAACGCGGAGAGGATAAAGATCCACGAAGGGTGCCGGTGACCGGTGCTCGTCGACACTCTCGCAGGGATTCCGTGGAACGGTGAATGGAGAGCTTTACTGCAGGAAGTTAGCTGAGAGTTTGCTGCTTTGCTGTGATGGAGAACGGTAGATGGGCAGTGGAGAATGTGAGGATAGGGAGAATTGTTGGGTGGAAATAGTAAACCAGTTTATTTGCAAGGTAGTTTTGAGGATCTCGATGCCTATCGGTTTGTTGGGGCTATACGTCGAAGAAATGTGATTTGGGGTCATTTTTGGTAATCTATGTTTTCATGGAGGATTAGATAAATTGAGGCAAATGTATTGAAATTTTAGGAGGGAGATAACTCCGCACGGTTTCAAAAGCTGGTACTTTTTGCAAAGTTCGTTAAAATGTGCAAATATAAAGCACAGAATTCATTGCAACGTAATAAACTTAGCTGCTTTTTATGAAATTGTATCTGTAAATAAATTTGATTTATCGAGATTATTGAAAAAATGACGGAAGGCTTGCCAATGGCACCAAGTTTGTGTCATTGGACATTAACCCCTTGCCCTACGATTTCTTTTGTGACTGCCTCCGCAATAATTCAGAATTTAATTTCTAACACAAAAATTAATTAGAGATTCTCGATTTATCGTATAATTTAATGTACTAATGTGTACTAATATTATAGGAATAATATTATCGCGTCGCACCTCATTGATATTTTCAATTTGATAGGTTTCGAAAAACTTAAAAATTTTCTATCCCATTTAATGACTGCGGTTAATGAAATTGTACAATTTATATTTTTCTTTATGATTGATGTTTGTTTCGCTGCGAGTAGTACTGCTTACAATTAGAAAGACTTTTACTTCACGTCGTCATTTAAATAGTGTTAATTGCAGTGAAGCATATTTTGTACAAACACTAAATCATTATATGCAAACAAGTATAATAAAAATCCGTTTAATTACACCGTGCACCATCCACAAATGTTTTGAACCGACAAATTAAGCAATAATCAACGTGTTATAAATTATTCATGCATTACTCCTCGCTGCAAGAGCAACAAAATTAACAGACAGCATTTCATCATTAAACACACTCGTTCGACGTGTTTCAATCATCAAAAACGTATAAACGACACTTTACGATCGCATAATTCCCGCAAAAACTTCCCCGTTGCAATAAACGTTATCGAACTTTGCACCACCATTTTCACGATTTTTACGAGAATTCGCGGAATCGTCGTGTAAATTACGAATAAGGACTTCCAAAGTGCGTTGAAAAATTTGGTAAATTTCAAGGGAATGATACAAAAGTGACGTTTATCAATACACAGGAATTTAACGATGATTGCATCATGATAAAACTGTGCTTCCCCGTTGAACATCTCGTGAAACGAATTACTGCATCGCGTCCGTAATATCGTAAACAAGATGTTTCCATGGTTAATATTTCTCTTCGCACGGATAACGAGACGAAGTTTACGTGAAATTTATCATCGTGTATTACTACGCTCGTCTACGCGGCCGTTGCATCCGCAGCATCCGTTGCAGCATGAGATGCAACATTGGAATGCATCTCCTCCGTTTTATTCGGAGTTGCAGCGATCAGTGGTTACGGTAGAATTCTTATTGGGTGAATGAACACACGGAAAGTTCAATGAATAATTGCGAAGAGACGGAGAATGTGATCACGATACTGCTGCATTTTGATTTTGTAATATTTACTTTTTGGAGAAACGGTCGACTAGTTTGAATCATTAATTTAGATCATTGTTTGGTATGCAAGCAGTTCTTGACGTTAAATAAATAAAAAGAATGTTTATTCAATGGAATCTTGCGAGGTAAAAGTTCTTATGAGATTTTTTTTAATCGAGAGCGATGATGTTAAAGTTTTGGAATGAGATTTGGCAGAATATTATCTGGAAGTTTTGTGAATATGAAGGAAACAGAGACTGTGATAATTATGATGGATTATTGCGATTTTTTGCTCCGTCTTCCAAATTACACTTGACGCTTGGAAGTAGACGAAATAAGAGAGGAAAAAAGACGCAAAATTGAAGAACAGGGAAAAGATAAAATCCAGAGTTGTTATATGTTGGCAATAATACTGTGAAAATGGAGGAAGATCTTCGTTGCAGCATCTGTAATTAATTTTATGGCCCTAAAGTCGGCGGAAATAATGATTCATCTGAATTCAAAACGAAAACTAAGAATCAGAAGCCAAAAGAAGTAGACACATCCATTGATGTCAAATTTCTACAAACACGTCAATAAAAATAGCAAAAAAATCAGCCATTCATTCTCCTTACAATCAACTCCTGCATCGTAAACACACTGAAAAACATCAAAGAATGGTAAACACTTCTACGAATATCTCTACCCTGAATTATTTTAATTGGCGTAACCTCAACCGCTACTTTACTTTTAACAATTAAAGAAATAATTAACCCTTATGGGGTGCTAGCTTTTTATACACGATTCTCACTAGGTTGTAGTTGTTTTCAGTTGTTTGACTTTAATTCCTCATTCTGTGAGGGATTTTTAAAACTAAATTCCACAATTAACTGGTTAAGGGTTAATATTTCTATTAGCGTGACCGGAAAGTAATGTCGCTTTTTTACATTAAACTCAAAGAAATAAATTTGTAACAAGTTTTATTTTTAATGAATGATATAATCACTCTCGTTATCAACAACCTTTTGTCATCTACTGTTCAACTTTTCAATGCCTGATCGATAATAATTAATTGCTTTTTGAGCAAAATTCCTAGAGAAACGACATTACTTTCCGGTCCCCCTAATAATTAGAGCATCCTAAAACGAGGTATTCATTCTATCTCACTTTCCTGCTGACACGATAAAACAAATGCCCACAATCAATAACAAAAATCCTCCACCATTCCTCAGAAATCCACGATCCCCTCGTTCAAGAATAACATCTCCCCATAGAACTCCATCCACTTACTTTAAATCGTCCATGTAGCACCACCCAAGCTATAAACCCTTTCGTAGAAGTACCTCGATGAAGGTTTCCCACAAACCTCCCGTTCGTTTCAACCCCCGGCACATGTAAAATCCTTGTCAACGCGGAGGTGAAGAGTCACCGTGAACAAAGTGGGCGATGAAAAAGATGGAAATACGTTTCCACGGATAGGCAATCGTCTTTGGATGATGGTCAATGCGTGTCTCCGAGGTACGTAGCATGCATCGGCCCAGCGAAGACGAATCCATTAGCCGTGAGCGCGGATTGAGCAATAAACCAACTGGGAGGTAAGTCGACTCCAGCCCCATCCCCTGGAGGAAAGAGAGAGAGTGGCTCCTCTCGTCCCCGCGCGGGTTTCGGTTCGCCTCTTATTCCTGTTGGGCCCGCATTCCCATACAAGATGTCGCGCCGATAAAAGTCCCCGAAGGCTCGTGGTAGGGCCCACCCCGAGCAATTCATTTAAACATTCCCGGAGGTGGTCGCACGACAAATTACTCTCACGAAACCTTCGCACGACAGCCAAAAGCTCCGTCGGACCTCGTGACTCCTATCTCCATTGAGAGATCTTCTCTTTCTCTCTTCTCATCTCGTTTCGTCCTTCCTTCTGGAATAGTTCCATCCTCCTCCCTTCTTCATTGGTTCTGCGCCCGTCTCTTTTCGTTTTTTCGTCCCTCTCGTTTCGACGTTTTCCCTCTCCGTCTCGACGCGACATAAAACCTGGTGACACTTCTCACCCTTCTTAAGGAGCAACTCTACGGGCACGAGCTGGCAACAGGAACGAGGGGGGGACCAGCTTTTCGGGATCTTATCGAACACCCGTGGGGTTCGGAGACGAGAGAGGCCATGGGAAGTATAGTTTCGCGGCTGGGGATTGAATTGGATAATTCTTTTAGGGACGATTACCACGGGCGTGGGTGAGAGGTGGATGTTCCGCGGATGTTGACAAGCTTGTTGCAGAGGAATGACGATGGAAGGTGAGCTGTGAGGTCTGATCTCCGAGGGAATTTTAATTGGTACTTGTTTTGGTATGAAGATACATGATGTTCAATGTGGTGGGTACACCTGCCAACGTGATCGACAAAAATCGGCCTTGCGGTATTCAATAAAGACGTTAATAGATCATGACTATTTGTGGAGAAATAAATATTAACCCTTTGCAGTCCTATGTCGAGCAACACTTGACATAGATTTTCACTTCATTTTATTTTCTAATAATTTAATATCGACTTTCCAATTTCACAATGATTTTGCAATATCACGTAAATATCCGTCGGTACCTATAGTTATTCCTATCGTTAAAAGAAACGAATAATCAACGATAGAAAATGTTATGAAATTAATTTCGTTTAGTTCATTACAAAATTGACATAATAATTCGGACCGCAAAGGGTTAACAGTAGAACTACCAAAGCAGTGATAATGACTGGTACATCATTTTTTCCAATAAGTCTCCAAGTTTATAGGAGAGTCATAAAATAAATATTCCTTAATTCCTCTTCTTTCAAAGTACTTATTTAATATATTGTTATATTATAGATTTAATGCTGGTAATTCTTTTTCCAATAAGTCTCCAAGTTTATAGGAGAGTCATAAAATAAATATTCCTCAATTCCCCTTCTTTCAAAGTACTTATTTAATATATTGATATATTATAGATTTAACGCTGGTAGTTCCAGTGTTAATGAACGCAATGAAGAAAAGGAAACAAAGATCAGTTTCGGTCATCCAACATATTGTGCGTACTTTTGCACTTTAACTCTTTGAGGCACGGGAATTCAGAAAATAAAATGACCCATGTAGCACAGACAATTTTTTTTGATTGAATAAATTAGGTTTATATTTATCAACAAAGTTATATAATAATATAAATTTTCGAGGTGGGACAAAAATGTCTTCATGCACCAAAGGGGTGGGACGCTTTTAATCCCTCCGTGCCTCAAAGAGTTAAGATATTTCAGACCCACAAAAATCCTCATTCCACTCATTACGACAACCTCTATCGATACAATTATCCTCCACCTATCAACACTAATCCTACAAACCCTACAAAATTCCAAATTTCGAAAACTATCAACAAAACAAAGAGCCAGATCCAAAACACTCGCAACAAATAATCCAGGAAAAGTGTCAGGTCCGGGGAAAACTGGAGCACGTCTCCCGGTAGATCGGTATCGAAGGAAAATTTGCCAGGAACCCTCGTGTCCTCTAAAGTGGTTTCAGGGGGAGGGTGACGGTCGTGTCACCTTGAGGGCCCTCTGGAATCGGAGATAGGGATTTCTGTGTCCTGCATGGCACGAAGGAACGTGCTGTCGAGCCCCATGGGATACGGACAGCTTCCGGAAGCATGGAGATCCGCCGGTCGAGATTGCAGGGGCGTCGAGTGTCTTCCTCTCCGTTAGACGTAGGCATCCCCTCGTAAATAAAGTGTCGAGAGATCCGCGCCGAACGGACCGCAGGGTGGCTAATATATCTCACGACTCGGTTAATTGACCCAGCGAAGGCTCGCACGGTTCCGCTCGTGTATCCAATTCGTCTTGACACCTCCGACTCCTTTTTGGGATTCTTTTCTATAGTCTACAGGTGGAAGGAATGCGTGGTTCGTTTGCGTTATGCGTGAAATCGCCCCGGCGAGACGTGTGCTGAAAACGAGGCGCGGGAGGATGACGGTTTGATACTTTTTAGAATTTCGTGGGAATATGGGGTATGCTTGGCGCAGGTGGATTTGTGGGGTTTGGTCTGTGTGATTGCAAGTCTGAATTTATAAGTTAGAAGGATTTCAAACATTGTTCTGTTGTTTTAGAGGAGGAAAAATATGTTTCTGTTGGTGTCTGACGATTTTATAAATACTTGGGGGAGTGAAATTTAATCTACGAAGTTTTTCAGTCTGGGAAATAAAAAATATTGACCTATGACATCGTTTTTATCTTGCAAGGTGAACGTGAGACATTTTAGCAAATACAATATTAGAAGTTTCACTGAATTTAACAATAATTTCAAGGCAGATCATTTTGGCTACTTTGGTAGACCAAGTGTTGAATCTTTGGAGAATAATAATTTTAATATCTGGTATGCACAATCATTTCTTTGTTATTCATGATAACGATAAGTAATTAATAAACTACAAGAATAAATATGAATTTCATATTTGATGAAAATGGACCACATGCCTTAAAATAAGACATTACAGTTACCTTCATAAATTGATTAGTTAAAGAAGTGTCCTATAAAGGATTTGATATTTGTGTACATATACATTTGCATAAATTAAGAATGTTTAAAGTACAGTTGTAAGAGATCCTCACGAATTCAATTACCGTTTCATAGTTTCTCGCTCAACGGGCGAGGAGTCGCGGGTAATTAATCACTCCGTGATCTTTTCTCCTCTGTCGTTCGACGCGTTACACGCAATTGTCTTTCCCGACGGAGAAATTGCAGGTTTCATCTGCCAAGATGTGGGTCGTCGTAGAGAGAAGTGAAGTCGAAAGAACAGAGTGAACGCGTGGGGACAAGAAAATGCCACCTGCGAGGAAAACCGGGAGGTAGTTTATTGCTTCTTTGTCAACTGCAAAGACACCGAGAGAAATTGGATTTTGTGGTAATTGTTTTTTTAGTTGCATGAAGCTTGGGTGAAAGTGACTCGGTTTCTTTGAGAAATAAAATCTTGAAGAAGCTCAGCGATTGAGATGAAGATATTTGGAACTTTAAATGACAACCAAAAATCTATATATTTTACGCATCAGTAATCTCGATTCCAAACACAATGTCAAAAGCAGCAGTAGGTTTAGACTTGCAAGAAATTATTAATCCCATTAATTACAGCACCACAGAAATAAATTTTTTTAAAAACCACTACCTCTTTATTCCCACAATTAATTCATTTACCATCAAACGTCGAAATCAATAGGAAAACAAAGAAAAACAAGTAAAAAATTTCACACCAACGAAACTGAGCCCTTAAAGAAACCCATTAACCCCTTGTTCAATAACGAGAGATACTCTTAACGCTACAAATAGAACTGGAGATTTTGAAGTTTCGCAAACCCAATCAAATTAAAAATATCATTGCGACACAACACGATAAAATTCTTCCCATAATATTAATATTACGTTAAATTATACGACATCCCAAGAATCACTGATAAATTAAATCTGAATTATTGCGGAGGGCGTCACAAAATAAATCGTACATCAAGGGATTAATTACACCCTTACAGAAATACATTCTGCCAAGAACCACTACCTCATTACTCCCACAATTAATTCATTTACCATCAAACGTCGAAATCAATAGGAAAAACAAGTAAAAAATTTCACACCAGCGAAACTAAGCCCTCAAAGAAACCCATTAACCCCTTGTTCAATAACGAGAGATACTCTTAACGCTACAAATAGAACTGGAGATTTTGAAGTTTCGCAAACCCAATCAAATTAAAAATATCATTGCGACACAACACGATAAAATTCTTCCCATAATATTAATATTACGTTAAATTATACGATGCCCCAAGAATCACTGATAAATTAAATCTGAATTATTGCGGAGGGCGTCACAAAATAAATCGTACATCAAGGGGTTAATTACACCCCCACAGAAATACATTCTGCCAAAAACCACTCCCTCATTACTCCCACAATTAATTCATTTACGATTAAACACCGAAATCAATACGAAAAGCGAGTAAAAAATTTCACACCAACGAAACCAAACCCACGAGGAGAACCAGTCGACATCTTCCCCATGCGGCGACGAAGAAATCGGTAATTTCAGGTGGCGATACTTATTGCCCCGTGTAGATACGCGAAAGGACACGAGCATACGTGATCCTACACAGGGGAATCTCCATGTACGTGGGTGCGCCAAGACGTTAATTACGGGGGGACGGCGCGGCCTGTCCCACCTCGGAGAGCACGAAGACGATACCACGGGGCCGCCTCCGGCGGTGCGAGTTTGTCGCCGGTGTCGCCAACCGGTGCTGGAAGTCCTTCGAGACACCCGTTATTATCTCGCATATATATCGCCGCGTGTGCCCTGGGAATGGGCAAAATAGTATTTCGAGATATCAGGTTGTAACGAAGGAGCCGGGCCTCTTGCCGGTTGAATTGGAAATCGTCGCTTTTATCGAAGATACCTGGTGCGATATGGTAGGAGGAAATTGGCGGAGTTTTTAAGGGGTTTGTTGTGCTCGGTATGCGATGGGATATGAGAGGAAAAGATTTTTTGTTGTTTCGGTTGAAAGGCGAAGCTGGAATTGATGAGGGTTTGTTGGGTAAAGGTAGCGGAATTTGTGAATGGAGATTGTAGGGAAGGGGAGAGGTGTTGATTAATTTGTGGGTTTGGATTAATGAGGAAAGTAGCAGTTGAAGAGGTATACTGTAAATCTTAGATTTCTATTAATAGTTATTAATGTTTTTCCTACGTTGCATTTTTTTTTCTTACGCCGGTAGTCAAAGTATTAAGGGGCGGCTTGGGAATAAATTTTAATAAAACTGTCGAAGTAAATGTTTTCTGCGTTAATACCAAAACTACCGGCGTTAAGTCTACTATATTTAAATTTATTATAAAAGCACTTTGGCGAAAGAGGAAGCAGGGGGAGAAAAAGAAATATAAATTTAGAGAATTTCTTCAACCCCTTGCCCCACGATTTCTTTTGTGACTGCCTTCGCAGTAATAGAAAATTAAATTGCTAAAATAAAAATATGTTAGTGATTCCTGATATATCTTAGAATCTAAAGCAATATTAATAACATAGGAATAATATTATCGTGTCGTGTTCCACTGATATTTTAAATTTAAAATTGAGAAGTTTCAAAATTTCCTCTTTCAGCAGCCGCATCACGAGTGTCACTCGTATGGCAAAGGGTTAATAAAACATAGCAACAGTCGGTAGTTCCAGTGTTAAATAGTTATCTATGAAAAAGTGTCTTGAAAATTCACAATCGACGAATTAATTCCGAAGCATTTACGTACCCCGTTACACCTCCAATTCACCCCTGAGGATTCTCATTTCACGCTGAAATAAAGATCCACCAAAACAATCCACAAGAAGAAGAATCCCAGATACGAAGCCCTACAGCATTCCACGTGCGAGAATGCCGCAAACGAGCATTATCGAACGCCATTCGCAGCACAGTCGCGCATTCCGTGCAATCGTGAATTCCCCCGAAACAATTCGTCGTTATTCTAATCCCAACGGAATCAGGAAGGCAGCAGAACGATTCATTCTCTCCTCGTGGCATCGAGCTCAGCTACCCGGGGCGAAAAATCTCCCAACTACCGGTGAGGAAAGATTCACACACTCGGTGGAACGTTGAAAGGCGGGAGGTCGGGGGTCACGAGGCACAGGGAGAAAAATCTGATTATGCAACGAGTGCTCGTCCTGTGTGCACCGGAACGTCTTCGGCCGAGTGGCGAGGAGGACGGAGGAAAATAGAGTGAGAGGGAAGAAATCCAAAGGGTGAGAGAAACGGAAGAAAGACAGAGAGAAAGAGACGAAATAGGAAGAGATGCTGAGAGAGCGAAAGAGAAGAAATAGGAAGAAAGACAGAGAGAGAGATAGAAGAAATAGATAGAAAGACAGAGAGAAAAAGAGAGAAAGGGGGCCGAGGGAGGAGAGCAAAAGGGAGATGGAGAGGCAGAAGGTAGACGAAGGGGGCAAAAGGTGACGGGGGCGGAGGGGTGGAGGTGGAAAGGGGTCGCCCACGCACGCGTAGGATAATTGCACGCGTGATTCTCCCTTGGTGCGGGCTCCTCTCCTTCTCTTCGTTCGTCTTCCTGGCTCGCACTGGATTCCCTCGCGAGCCTGTGTACGCGAGTTAACATCTGCATGCGAGAGAACCTCGCATAGGGGAACCGGAGGAAGGTGGAAGGAGTGGAAGTGCTCGAGGAGGAGGTCAGAGGTCAGCCGCACTCTCGACGAGGCAGACGCGACGCCCACCGAGCGACACCCACGCGAAAATCCTTCTCGAAGCCCTCGTCTTTTGCCTACTTCCTCTTCTTCTTCTCCTTAAACCTTATCCTTTTTCTTCTTCCTCCTACTTCTCCTCGTTCAGCTTCATTTTCGTCTTCCGTCCACCGTGGTATTCTTTTCCTTGTTCTTCTTCGCTTTTCGTCTCCGTTTGCCTTGGTTTTCTCCGTTCTTTCTTCATGCTCGTCCTCTTCTTCTTTCAGAATGGCGGCTCGTTGATTTTTTACTTGGACCGCATCCTTTGGAAAGCCGCGCCTTCGACACCTCTACCTCCCTTGGAGGAAGAGATGTTTTAGGCAGTCGGTTTTGGAGATTCTGATTTCTCAATTTACGGGGATGTCGATGGTGGCTTCTGCGTCTGCACGAGCTGGTGAGTTTTATTTAGTTACAAAGTCGTTTCGATTAGTTCGATCTATCGCGATCATTTAACATCTACTATTTTTATCACGTTTTTATTTCAGCTTTTTAACCCTTTGCGCTCCTTAATTTTTTATTGTCCCTTTATTAGCAACCTCTTTATTAATTTGCAAAATATATATAAAAGAGAGCGCCTCTGTAAGAAGGTGTATGGCAACAGAAATTGTTATTATTGAATTATTATTATTACTTATCTATCGCGATTATTTAACATCATCTACTATTTTTATCACGTTTTTATTTCAGCTTTTTAACCCTTTGCACTTCTTAATTTTTTATTGCCGGCCAGCAACCCTTTAATTAATTTGCAAAATGTATCAAAAAAGAGCGCCTCAATAAGAAGTTGTATTGCAACAGAATTTGATATTATTATCATTATTACTATTATTTTAGAAAATGGGTTGTATAAAGTCGAGTCCAGTTCGACATTAAAGTTAGCGTAAGAATAGTAATGTCGAGCCACCCTCGACATAGGAGTGCTAAGAGTTAAAATCGATGTGGTAGAATCACATTAACCCTTTGTGGTCCAAATTATTTTATCAAGTCTATAGCGAAGTAAATGAAATTAATTGCACATTTGCTGTCGTTGATTATTCATTTTTTTAAATGATATTAATAACTACAGATACTGTCGGATATTTATGAGATATTACAAAATTATGATGAATTTGAAAAGTCGGTATTAATTCGTTAGAATCTAAAATGAAGTGAAAAAGGTGTGTCACGTACATCTCGACAAGGGTTAAAAATTTCAAAGGGACATTTTCCCTAAAGGAGCCACTTCTCCGTGAAATCCTCAAAAGAAAGGCGCGTCAAGAGCGCGTAACGCGCCGGCTAGAAGCAGAGATACTAAATCAAATCGGCGGATATTTATCGCCAATATTTTTCCGAGCGAGCATCTAACTGTCCCGCGGTCGTTAGCGCCGACAAAAGATTCGAAATTTATCGGGTTCCCGGTTTTAACCGACCTGCCGGACTCTCTTCCGCCAAAGTTTCCATTTACGACTTTCTCGACGGATCGTGAAGATTCCCTTTTGTGCAGTCAGAACGTGTACGTCGTGGAGAGCTCATGCACTTCCTGAATTCGATTACATGCTCGTTTAAATCGCGCTGCGAGCCGCGCAAGAAGAGAGACGATTATTAACGATCGGATGCCACTCGATCGAGGCGTTTCCGGTCGAACGAAGGCAATCCGCGTCGTCGCGTTAAAAGGCGATTAATACCTGGCAAGTTTAACGAGAAAATGAATTAAACGATAGCACACTAAAAAATATCAACAACAAAATTATAATAAACAATCAAACATAACTTAGAAACACCGTGCATACAAAATGGATGAGTTCCAAGTTTCTAATTAGAAACCTCACCGTATCACATTAACCGCTCGCCCTACGATTTATTTTCTAATTAAATGTGCAATAACACAGAATTAATTCCTGAAATGAAAAACTATCAGTAATTTCTAATATAACGTAGAACTTAACACAATATTAATACTAGGAATAATTCCATCGTCGCGTGATCGACTGATTTTCAATTTAATAGTTTTTAGAAAACTTCAAAATTTCCTATTCCATTTACCGCGTCACGAGTGTCATAAGTCACTGCAGGGAAAAGGGTTAAACGGAAGTCAGTAAGGAAATAATCAAAACACATTAACAGAATGCTTAAATCATCATCTATTAACCCCATCGTCAACCTCACCTCGAATCCTCCACGTGAGAACAGCCCTTCCCCGCGTATATTTAACGTCGGCCATCCGAAAAGGAGGACCAGCGATGAAGGAAGAGGGACCGGCGGGCATTACGAGGGATTACACCGGTAAGCCTCGGCTAACTGGCAGCCTGACGTCATAATCTTAGGAAATATTCGGTCGGCCTGCCAACCGATTATTCCCTTCACGCTTTCTCCCGTCCCCATCCGATCATCTTCTTCCCTTCCGCCGTTTTTCGTCTCCCTTCGTGCCCGCGATCGCGCATCTTTGGCCAAAAAGCCACGGCGGCGTGCAGCACGGTGGAACGGTGGAGGGGGAAAGGCCCCGAGAAAACGACAAGGCCCAGGGGACCGAGCGCAAAAGAAGGCACCAGGAATTTATTATACTCCTGAGAATTCGAGAGCGACGGGGTAAAGACCGGCTGGACGAGGAAGATCTGGACACGATCTACGGTAAATGCTCGAGCAGATCCTCCGAGTGATCAGCGAGATTTTCGAATCGATCAATTAAGCGGCGTGTGGGAACCGTCCGGTCAGCTCTCGTCCGTCCATCCGTCCATCCGATCACCACCGAAAGCTCCGATCTTGATCTCTCCGCAAACCTGTAATCCTCCTGGAAGGAACGAACCGAGCGACGACGATCGGCGGAGGGAAGATCTCTCTTTCTCGTTGGTACTCTCTTCTTCGTTTTTTCCTCCTCGGCGATCGGGACCAAACGAGACGAGAGAGGGTCGAGGGATGGTGGTGTATTGGTGGAAACGAGAGGGAAACTGCCGCGTATTATGTATACTCGAGGTGGTCCGATATTCCCTTCGTGTCACCCTCGTCAAAACGGTGCTTTTTGCAACCGAGATCGAGAGGTGAACGTTGCCGATGACGTTTCCTCCGTTCGATCGAGATAACGGTAACTATGTCGGGGAACGTTGACGGGGATTTGTTTGACGGCCGTGGAAAAACTTGCTGATAGAATTCGAGACCGGCTTGGGACTTCTGGTATTGGGAGGCAGGCTAATTTTGCCAGACGTGGCGGAAAGTTTCACGGATGGGAGAAGAGGATGATGCCGATTTTGGCGTTTTTGTGGCTGGCTGTTTGGACCTTTCTTTTTCTTCGTGTCTTTCGTCGTCAGAACTTACCTGAACGGAGTCGCGGCTGTGCAGCAAAAAATTCAGATTCTTAGTCGATTTGATTTGCAAGGAGGAATTGAGGTAACGATGATCTTGCGGTTGGTTTGATGATGGTTTTTGGGCTGCGCTTTTTTTGTTCGGTTGGAAGTTTTTGATTTAATTTGTTGGAGTGAATCGAAGATGAGTTGTCTTTGCTTGATTACTAATATGCACCTGGATGGCACGAGGAAGTGGAGGAAAGAGTTGCCCTTTGATCTTGCCTGTGAATAATATTTTCATGAAGAAAATTGTACATAGCTTTTTTTATCCATTGCATGAACCAAACTGCCATTCCTTTCAGTGTTTTAGTTTAAGAAACTATTTTCAAAAGGAATAGAAACGAATAGAAGGAATAATTGTCTTGCACGAATTGAGATATACAATCATCCAATTTTAATTTCAAGTGAAAAACTTTCTAATCATTGCCATTTCCTTCTCCCTCATTCGCAACAAAGCTACGTCCACCCCTTTCATTATCACACTGAACAAACTTTCGTTTATCTCGCTAAAAACCTGCCTCCTACAAAAATACCCTCACCACTCCATGATTTTCTTCCGAAAAGACAGATTTGCGAGAAGCAAGTCAGGTACCTGGAATCATTGAATTTTAATTCCAAGTTACAGTACGCTAAGAATCGCCATTCCATCGTCCCCATTGAAAACCAATAAACATCCATCCCTCCATCACTAATTAAAACAAAAAGTTCCCCATCCCTCTAAAAAATCAACCCATTTCGAAAATACCCTCGCCGCTCCCCGATTTCCATCCGAAATGCCGGATTCACGATAAAACAAATGTGGTGTCTACAGTCATTGAGTTTTAATTCCAAGTCACAACACCCTAAGCATCGTCATTTCATCGCCCCCTTTAAAACCAATAAACATCCATCCCTCCATCATTAACCCCTTGCCGTACCATTTCATCTGTCACTGAAAGCGCAATAACTCTGAATTAATTGCTGAAATAAGACTCTATCGCTGATTTCAGATACAGCGTATGACTCAACGCAATATTAAATAGCATAGAATTATTTTTATTTTATCCTGACCAACTGATATTTTTAATTTAATAATTTCTGGAACACTTCAAAATTGACCGTTCGATTTATCGCGTCGCGAGTGTCCCTCGTTATTGCACGGCAAAGGGGTTAATAAAAAAAGAACGTTCCCCATCCCTCTAAAAAGTCCACCCATTTCGAAAATACCCTCGCAGCTCCACGATTTCCATTCGAAAAGACGGATTCACGAAAAGCAAGCGAGGTGTGTCTGGTAAAAGCGACGTCTACCCTCCCCGATCACGGGAGAGAAGAATAAGCAAGAGCGAGCGAGAATCGAGGCTTAATCTCGCGACAACGTGGCGGGGCCTAAGCGCAAGAACCTGGATACGACGATCTTAAATTCTCGCGAGGGCCCTACTCGATTACCTGCCCACGCGATTTCTCGAAGCTAACCCGAGCGTCAGGACGAAACACGGGGTAGGAACATCGGAAGAATACGAGATAACACGAAGCCAAGAACGGGCGAAACGAAGATGCAACGAGGTGCAGCGAAACGTGGAAGAGAGAGGCAACGCGTATCCGTGACAAGAGACTAGATCTACGCCGGTGGGACCACACGTGCGACGACGAGGAGACGAGAGCGGACACGAGAGTGTGCTTTCTGGGCCCTGGATTTTCGGGGGCCCCATGGATATCTCGATGCTGCAACGAGGCGTAAGGGAATATGGCCAAGTGACCAAATATACTCTCGTCCTTTTTCGTGCTGAATTATTCGCCATGGAAGGGAGATAAGAGTTAAATAAGGATTCGACGGGATGGCTGAGCTTTCCTGAACGCGAGCTGAGGGTGGGGGGATGTTGAGGTTGGAGAGAAGTTGCACGCTTGAGGATTTTCGGATTGGGATGCTGAAATGTGAGGTACTTATTGAATTGTGGTTGAGAATGATTTAAAATGTTCACATTCGATGGTAATTTGATCTTTTATAATCAAATTCCTATATTCACAATTTGGGCTTCATTTTATTTATATGGACAAAGTTTTTTACACCGCCTCAATTTTTGTGACTGAAATCTCTGTATTACTATGATAAAATATTGAGAAGGTGTCGTTAATTGTATCAGTAAATGTTTAAGTAATTACCTAATTGTTATCTAGGCCTTTTTAAATGTCTATGGAGACAAGAATTATAAGGCGTAGAATTTTTATCAAACTTAACCCTTACAACACTACTGGGATATTTTATATCACAAACATTATCATATAATTTTCATGTTATTATTGTACAATTTATTTCCACATATTATTTTGTTTATATGACAATTTTTACTGCTGGGATAAAAATATCCCAGCAGTAACATACTACTGGGATCTATGCTATCCCAGCTGAAAATCTGAAAACTCCTGAAATATAAAAATTATATTTCATTCTCAGTCGTATTTGTATTCCATTTCCTGTGTCACAAAATATACACAGTCAAAAATTAGTCATTTTCTGAAGAAATAAAATTCAGTGCTGAAAGGGTTAACTCTGACATTCATCTAATTAAAATTTCCCTACCAATTCAACTCTCTCTCTCCAACATCTCTTCAAAACTTCCAATTTTCCTCCACCTTGACAAAAACCACCATGAAATATTCCCGTCAACTCAACTACTCTAATCGCCGTCTCCTCAAAACTCACAATTTTCCTCCACCTTGGCAAAAACCACCGTGAAATATCTCCATCATCCTTGAAATTAATCTCCAAAACAAAAACTCCAAAGTGACAGCATCTGGTCTGCCGATATTCGAATTATTTTCCTCGTCTTCAAACCCGGCAAAAAGTCCTCGTCGACGACGTTTACCGGCGTCAACACGAAAGCCTAATTGTTTCTGACCGGTGACAGTGGTCCAGCAGATATGCGACTTCGGAGCAGAGTTTTTATTCTGCCGCGTGTCCCTCCTTCGTCCGAGAGAGATCCTCGAGGCCGGTGGACGGTCCCGAAGGAGGATAGGGAGAGGAGGACCGCCGAGGGGCCCGAACGGTGGTCCCTCGTGTCGTCCTTGACGTTTTATTGTTGCGCACTCGATCGGCCCGAAAATTTGACGAACTGGTTCCGCGCTCTCTCTTCTTCTCGCTTCGACGACGTCGCCGGATGCACCTCCTGGGGGATAAATCCGGATAGATGGCTCGGACGCGAGTGCTCCTATTACTAGGGCGAATCGATGATACGACGATCGCTTTGGAGAATCGTGAGAATCCAGCGGGATAGGACAAGGTGAAATTTTAATCCGGAAACTGATCGTGCGACGAGGAATAGAACTGTGGATCGGTCGATCGAAGGGATTAGTATCGGTGAGCAAAGTTTACAATGTTACGGCAAGTTGAAATTAGAATTTGTTTGAATAAATTTGAATAAGAACTAACCATCGTCTGAGACTGATTATATATTGTTACGCAACACCCAGTAGTTTTAACACTAGATCTACCAAACCAGTCAAAATGACTGGTCCAGAATTTTTTCCAAAAATTCTGCAAGATTATAGAAGAGTCATAGAATAAATATTCTACGTCCATCTGAAAAAGCATAAATCGTCGAATCTATCATCTCTTCCGCCTCTCGATTCCTCATTATTCAAAGGGCTTATTTAATATATTGAAATATAATAGATTTAACGCCGGTAGTTCTAGTGTTAATGTTACTGGGTTACGGGACATGTCAGTTGTTTATAAATAAATAAGTGATTCTATGGTCACAGCTCATCATCTATGGTCAGTATTAATCATTTTACTCTGTCCAAAAGGACTTTGCGTGCGCGGTCGACCCGTAACGATATAATATCTCATATAAAATAGAATCACAGATATCACCCTGCTTCAAGGACTATTTCACCCTCGCCGTTTAACGTCCACGGACCCGACAACTTCAAATTTCACCTTCAAGGCTTAAATACCCTCTGTATCCTATAACTCCTGAACTTTTATCGCCACGATAAATTTCATCGTTTACGATCCAGCAGTCCCGACTGTACGATCTAGTTTCTCCCCATACGAGGTAGCCATCGAATAGCCCGCTACCAAAAGCGTAAACCAAGTTCGCGCGCCAAATAAAACCAGCCATTTCTCTCGGTCTCGCGGGCAACCTCTTATTTTTTCTCCCCGTGGAACAACGAACCGTCGAACTACCGCGTGTAGGACGGAGTAGATACATAAAAGAGTCGTTCTCTCGAAAACGAGACCTACCGAAGCCGCGAGTGGCCGTCGTTAACTCCCTCGAAGAAGATCCGACCATCGTTGCGCTCCTCGACGGACAATGAGACTCGACGGGGCACGAGATGGTGGAGCGAAGGGGGATGGAGAGGGAGAAAGAAATCGCGAGGGCGAAGAAAGAGGGAAAAGAGGAGAGAAAGAAGGTTGTCGCCGTTCGGGGACCACGCAAGACCCATTCTGGTCCGGGTGGTCGCCCGTCAATCTGCTGCTCATGCCGCTTTCGGCGCAAATATCCTCCAAGGATGTACTGGGTCCTCCCTATACTCTCTTCTCGTGGGTCCTTTGCCTTCTTTCTTTTTCTTATTTTCTCCTTTTCCTTTTTACCTTCTTTCGGCGCACGACGCACACGTAACGGGCCGTCTCTTCCTCTTCGCGTTGCGATGGAATCGAGAAGAAAAGGTAATGCGGTGTGGCGATGGTGAAGGAAGAAGAAAGGCGGACGTGCCGGACCGGCGTTTCCCAATCTTACGTCGTCGGACCACCACGAAAAATCGCTCGACGGCCGGAGGGGAGGATTTCGTTCGCTTTCTTTTAACCCCCTCGGTTGCGTTTCGATCGCTCGCGACATGGCAGCATCGTCGAGCCGTTTCTTTTACGACGTTTTTCATGGGACGTGCAAGGTTTCGCTGAGATGAAGATGTATTCGTGGATCTTTCGCGGATGTGTTTATTAGGCTTCATGGAGGCCCGGCGAGTGAGATGCGATCAAGGGGGATGAGGAAGGGGTTACGTAGTTTGAGGAGCGTAGCGATTTTTTCGAACGATGTTGTTAATGGTAATTGGTTGAGGTTTTGTTTTTTTTTGGAGGACGGGTTGTATTTTTTTTTAAATGTTGCTGGTAGTTTTTTGCTTGATTTTGCGCGGTTGGCTGCACGAGATTGATTGTGAGAAACTGTGATGTCAGATTGCGAAAGGTGAATAGGGGTGTGATGCAGAAAATTGGAATTTTGAGGTAATTCTGTGGAATTGTTTTAAGGTGGGTTTTAAAGAGAGACGGCGATAAGTTGTGTAATAATGAAGATTTTGAAGTAGGTGAAAGTTAAGAATTATAAGTTTTGTAAAAGAGAGAATATAGGAAAATCGTGTTGTGATTTATAATTGAAGAAATGTGATGTAAATTTGAATGCGGTATTTGCCACTGAATAAAAGCTTGAATATTTTCATGAATCATGTCCTACGCGTTTTGCTATATTTCTTGAATGTGTCGGAAGAAACGCATCCCACGTACAGATTTCTATAACGTCCTATAAATCAATTTATGGCACACTATCAATTAATTAATACGTACCTACATTTATCAATATCGCGGCCCACCGCCTGTCAGTGATATTAATTATGAATAAGTACTTTGACACGTTAAAATGGCACTAATAGAAATTTCTCTCCGAAAATGGCGAATTTTAGAAATCGATTCCGGACAGTTGCTGTTAGTTTTTCAACCTTCTTGAAACTCTTAATCAATTTAACTTATTCATGCCGTTCCCTTAAACTTTCGTTAAAATGAGAACAATCACATTACGAATCATCCCCCAGCGACTCAAACAAATTTTAAAAATTACATTCTCATAGCACTATTTCCCAAATAAACTCTCAAACTGTAAACATCGAGAAAAGAATTTGATTGCGATTCATCCCCCGCACAGCAGAAAATTTCTAAAATCACACACTCTCCCAGCACTATTTTCTAAATAAAATCTCAATCTCTAAACATCGAGAAAAGAATTTCATTGCGAATCATCCCCAGTGTCTCAGAAAATTTCCAAAAATTCCAGGACTGTTTCCTAAATAAACTTTCAATCTCTAATCATCGAGAAAACCATTTGATTGCGATTCATCCCCCGTACCTCAGAAAATTTCTAAAATCACACATTCTCTTAGCACTATTTCTCAAATAAACTCTCCATCTGTAAACATCGAGAAAAGAATTTGATTGCGAATTATCCCCAGTACCTCAGAAAATTTCTAAAAATTCCAGGGCTATTTCCTAAATAAACTTTCAACCTCTAAACATCGAGAAAACAACTTGATCGCGAATCATCCCTAGTACCCCAGAAAATTTCTAAAAATTCCAGGACTATTTCCTAAATAAGCTCTCAATCCCTAAACATCGGGAAAACAACTTGATCGCTAATCATCCCCAGTACCTCAGAAAATTTCCAAAAATTCCAGGACTATTTCCTAAATAAACTCTCAATCTCTAAACACCCAGAAAGAACAATCAAATTGCGAATCAACCCCCTTGCTTCCAAAAGTCTCATATTTTCCCTGTAGTCTTTTCCAGAAAAACTCGCAATCACAAAGCACTGAGAAAAACGAAGGGGTGCGCAGAGGGGTAGGTTGTTCACTTTTGGAGAAAAGCCGAGCAAGAGGATCGACATCGCGAGGGATGCATACGCGGGTAAGGTCGCCAGCGAAGGAAGGAAGGACAAGACCCCGTAAACCAGAAGATTAGGATCTGAGTCGACGGCCACCCACTCTGAAGTCCGTCTCCTTCTCTCTCCTTCCCTCGTTCTTGTGCATTCTCGCGTCCGTCTCGTCGGTCAGTCACGTGAAACTGTCGGCCCTACGTGGCGATAATTAACCGTAAAACGTCTACCAACTTATTTATTTCCCTTCCAGTATACGTGCGGCCTCGACGATCTGCCGGAGGATCGGGCCCTCGGAAGTCTCCTTGGTTTCTCCAGAGCGGAAGCCGGACCTTGCATCGGTTGGCGAATTGCGCTGCGACTTCGTTTGGAATTGGATATTACGTGGTAATTGTTTATTTAAATAATTTTTTCCCCTAAAACAATGGGCGGCACTCGTGATGTGATAGGAAATTTTCAAGTCCTGCAAAACCTACAAAATTAAAAATATTAATGAGGCGCGGCAGGATTAAATTGTTTCTATAATATTAATATTACGTTACATTATACGATGTGGAGAGAATCACTGATTGATTTTTACTTTATCAACTTAATTTCGAGTTATTGCGAAGGCGGTCACGAAAAAAATCGTAGGGCAAGGAGTTAATGGAGATTTTTGAATTGGTAACACGAATAATTTGGTGGGGATGATTGGAAGATGGAATTTTATGTTGGGTGTTGCTTGGTTGAATTAATTATTGCAGGTCTTTTTGTTTAATTGGGAGAGAAGTTAGTACTGTGCTGTGTTGTGGTGAGGATGTTCCTACCGGAAGGCGATTTGAAGATTTTGATTGCGATGATGCTTAAAGGAATTCTATCTTCGGAAATATCTCACGAAAAGTGGCAGTAATGGATATGAAATTATAATTATAATAAGAACATATTTCGATATCATAATATGCTATATTGCACAGGAGATTTATAAATGATTCTAATTATTGTTTTATTATAGACATATGAGAGAAATAAATGTTTCTTTTTAAACAGGAAATATAGTTTCGCGCAGGGAGAATTTCAGAGAAACAGAGAAATCCGCATAGCTTGTAAAAAACGAAATCCATATTCCAGAGAAATCGTTACCTTAGTTTTACTTGAATCTGTTGCCATAAATTTCATAGACAGCTACGACTAGGCACACCAAGTATTCACCTCCCTCCAAATCCTTTCAATCTCTGTACATTTTGCACTAAAAGTGATATTACAACAAATAACTCAAAAAGCCACAGAAAATCATAACGTAAAAAGATCAATATTAACACCAGAACTAACTTTTGAGGAAAAATCTCCAAAATAGGGGAGCCATACAGTAGATATTCCATATCTATCTTATAAAATATAAATTAATGAATTGATATACAGCACTTATTTAATTTATTTAAATATCATAGATTTAACTTCGATAGTTTTAGTGTTAAATTATAAAGTGATCCAAGCTCTCTTTCCTAATTCGGCCATCGACAACATCAGCCCAATTTTTTCAATGATTTTAAATCGCTAATATGAATAAAAAGAACGAAAGTTTTCAGTATCTTCCCTCGTAGAAAATTACTTTGTTAATTGCAGAGGCAGATAACAATTTCATACTCGCGGTGTCTTTCGACACGTGGAACTTGTCCGACGCCTAGGAGTTTAACTTTACAGGAGACCTTACGAGCGAGCTCGAGTGTCGGTTTTCATGCCCGTACATTCGTTTATAAATGGCAGAACGAACGGAATTTAGTATCTTTCCTCTTTCGATGAACTGTGCATACCAAATAGAAATACGACGGTGCGCCGTAGTAACGTATCCATTTTGTGTCACCGCGCTTTCCTGCCATTTGCCATCGAAGCAGAGGTCACGGAAAAATTGTGAAACCCAGACGAATGTTGTATAATTAACGTTTCAGTGGTTCGAATATTTGTTTCGCTGGAATATCAACAGATATTACAATGTTCGTATGAATATTTATAAAATATACAAGGACTCAGGGAGCCTCGTTTCTTTTCGTTGCAAGAATTATTTGAAGGCTAGCTACTCTTTTTAAATAAGGATAAATTTCAGAGATTTTTAGAAGGTTAGATGGAATAGGTAGATGGAATAGGAAATTTTGGAAATTCCCAAAAATGATGAAATTAAAAATATTAGTGGAACACAACACAGTAAAATTATTTCTATGTTGTTAATATTGCGTTAAATGGTAAGATATATCAAGAATCACCGATTAATTTTTCTTTTAGAAATTTAATTCTCAATTATTGCCCGCACAGTCGCAAAAGTAATCCAAGTGCAAGGGTTTAACCCTTTGCAGACGGAGACATTTTTCAATATTGAGAGATAGCCATTTTGCCATCCAAAAGCACCTTTTGTCAGCAAGTTATACTGTTAATCCATATACATTATAAATTACTACTCGTTTAATCATATTTCAACGGTTGTATTTCAATTTGTCAACTCTAACTGCGTATATAAGCGGCTATAAACTATAATTAAATTTTTTCTCAGGCCGCATATATGCGTCGCTAGTCCCCAAAGCGACTTTCTTCAAACTGCCCCGCCATACATCGACCACCACGTCCATTATTGGCGAAACACGGACGGAAGTTCCGACGAGTATAAACATTTTAAAAGCCTATTACAGTTATCTGTCAGAATCTACAGCCAATAGAGTTCAGAGCCGCAGGTAATACAATATTTTCTCAACTCTCTCTGCCGTAGCACGTCCTAGAGAGAGCGGAAAGGTGTCGGTGGTTGGATCGGTCGCGAGATAAGATTTCCTCGAGATCGATCGATCACCAAGGGGTTCGTTGTCTCAATCGACCGAGTCCCATGGAGATCTTACGGGTATAACCCAGGGGGATTTGTATGGGGGAGGCCCATGAAGCGCAAGATGGCGAGGTGCCGTGCTAAATCGGGCACGTGTGCCGTCGTGAGGGCGCCGTTGAGATGAAATAAGGGGGATTCGAAGAGGGGTGGATACGAGTACAATACCATGGTGGTCTATGGTGGAAAGGGGATGGGTTTATGTTCCTATGTTGCGTATCAACTGTGTTCTGATGGAAGGAGGAGCAGTGGGTTGCTGATAAATGGTGGATGATTAACCCCTTGCCCTAAAACAACGAGTGACACTCGTGATGCGGTTGCAGTAACAGGAAATTTTGAAGCTTCTCAAAAACTGTCAAATTGAAAATATCAGTGAAACACAACACGATAATACTATCCCTATGTTGTTAATATTGCTTTAAATTCTAAGATATATCAGGAATCACTGCCATATTTTTATTTTAACAATTTAATTCTCAATTATAGCGGAGGCAGTCACAAAAGAACTCGTAGGGCAAGGGGTTAAGATGAAGGGGTAAATGATTCGAAGAATTGCGATGGCGTACAATTTTGGTATTTTTCAGTGATAGGAAATGTTAGTGGAGATATTCAGAAATTCTATGGAGTTTGTTCGAAATTATTAATTGATATATCATAGGTGATTCGCAGCCCACCTAAATGAGTAGGTCTTAGGCAAAATAACCGTACTAGTATAATAAACATTAACGGATATTCAAAAGAAGTAACCGAAGGACGAAATTTTAAATAGCTCTCACAATTGTAAAAAAAAACTAAAGGACCATTACCATCGTTCCGACGTCATTACAAACATCATTCCAAAGCAATCGCAAATAACAGAAAGAGACTTCTGGCACATACGCGAACAAAAGCCAACGAAAGCTCAACCCCTAAGCGGCTTTCAAGGCATCGCGCGAGAGGACCGAGGATCCTGTCGCTTTTAAACGCCGCTTCGACAAAACAGTCCGAAAGCAATGGGGATACAAGCGAACTGCAGTAAAACGTCCCTTCCATCGATCGAGCGATGCATCGTCACGAGGAACAACAATAACGGAAAGAGAATAAGAGGAGAAAGCCGAAAAAGGTTGACCGACGCAAGAACGAGACGCGAGAAAGGAGAAGAGGAAGATGAAGAAAAGAACCGCCTCAGCTCTTGCTGCGTCTCGATCATTTTCGTGCAGAGGACAGAGGGGACGTCGAGGGAGAAAGAGAGAGAGAGATGTGAGAAAGAGAGACGCACGAATACCGAGGGCTTGTAGTTGTAAATAATGCATTATAAATATAGGCACGCAGGTCGCGCGCGCGCAGACGCAGGCGCGAGCGCTCACGCAACACAAGGGACGCGTGCTTGGCATAGCAGCGCGCATTGTGGGCCCAGCACGAGGCCTTGTGGGGCCGTATGGGCCCACACTGGCCCCCATCTCGGAGTCCGGCGGTATACGGTACGACAGGGCCCCGCTTAGACAACAATCACATTCATCGAGAGACTCACAATGCTAATCGTAAAGACGCCGCCTATTATGGCGGCGTGTCCACGAGGGTTCAAGAGGGCCCTCGAGGAGGCGGGCTTTCCTTCCTTTTTCTGCCAACGAGCCGCGAGCCGAGTTTTTATTTCTTCGGACGCCTTTGAAGCGCCGTCGAATCGAGACACTTGCATACACCTTCGCTTTTTTGATTTTCTCTTTTCCTTTATTTCTTTAACGACCACCCTCTCGTTCCTCGTCCCCTTCGCCGCTCTCTCGCGCTCTTTCTCTCCGTTCCTCGCTTTTATTTCACGATCTGCCCGTTTTCTTTTCTGCCTCTTGGCACCGTCGTCCTTTTCTTCCGTTTCGTCTCCATCCTCCTTCTTTGTACCGTATGTCCTTTGAGGGAAGATTCTCTTCTCTTTCTTTAAAGTTCTACAACCTCTTCGTGGTGGAATACGTATGGGGAGTCGGTGGTGCTTTGACAGGGTGGTAACATCGATACCTCTTAGAATTCTACGGGGACTCGTATGTTATCGTGGAAGTCTACATCGTGGCATAGATCCATGGCGTACATCGTACGATCGTGTCCTTTAATTTTCCATTGTGCATGTCGATGGTCGTGGGGACCGTGAATGACACGGTGGAAGGGGGTTGTTTAGTTTTCATAGGAGATCATAAATTTTTTAAAAGAATGATCGCGAAGTTACTATTCCTATTGCATCCATATTGTTGAAAATAATTTTCATAACCGTGAATGAACATATTTATACACTCATCACTTAAATTAACTACAGTCGACTCCCGCACAACGCGGGGGATACGTTCCGCGTTATAGTAAATCGCGTTATATGGGACAAACTGTAAGCGCGGAGTCGCCGCACTGAAGCTGATAATGAGTCACAAGTTGCAAACGGAAAATTGTATAGTGAGGGACCAGAAACAAGACTACTGTACTCTCATTTCTAATTAACCCGCTACGGGCCCCATTTCCGGCGCAGTTCTCAGCGGTCGCAGTTACGCCTCATTGCGACACATTTGCTTTGACAGTGTTTTTCGAAAAAAAGATCTTTCTTTCTAATGCCACATGTCCAGATATTCGATGCGCAATAACTCGTCGTATATACAATACGCTGCATTTTACGGAGAGCGACTATAGTCGCACGTAGTATGTCAGTGGCATTTTATGAAAAGCGACTATAGTCGCTCGTAGTATGTCAGTGGCATTTTATGAAAAACGACTATAGTCGCCCGTGGTATGTCAGTGGCATTTTATCTAAAGCGACTATAGTCGCCCGTAGTATGTCAGTGGTATTTTATTAAAGCGACTATAGTCGCCCGGAGTATGTCAGTGGCATTTTATCTAAAGCGACTATAGTCGCCCGGAGTATGTCAGTGGCATTTTATGAAAAGCGACTATAGTCGCCCGTAGTATGTCAGTGGCATTTTATTAAAGCGACTATAGTCGCACGTAGTATGTCAGTGGCATTTTATCTAAAGCGACTATAGTCGCCCCTAGTAGTGAAAGGGTTAATCTACCTTTCCCAAAATGGAAAAAGATACGTAAAATACGAGCAACTATTCTAAGCAAATTCCATCAGCCATTCTTCCGCAAAATCCACGCGCAATCTTTCGACATCCCCTGATCCCATTCTCATCCCCGGTCGAACGCGACCCCAGAAATTTGTCACGGCCACTGTCCCTGAAACGCGTTCACCGCTAACGATCTTTTGTGGCCGAATTCCTGCGAGAAGCTAGCGATCGAAAAGTGGCAGCGAACGAGAAGAAAGAAACGACAGACCCCCCGTGGATGCAGCCGCACGGTAGCCGACGAGAGTGTCTCCGCCTCGGCTGGACCACCGTTGACGTTTCCTCTTTACGAGATTTACCCATGGCGCGGGAAACGGCTCGGCGGCATAATGGGAAGAAGAGAGAGGCAACAGAGAAGTTTTGTCAACTGCACCTCCTCGGCGAGACTTGGCTGGTTAATTCCTAGGTAATACCTGGCCAGTGGTCTGTCAGTTACGGTTGGTTCTTTTAAGATCGATCTTTTGTGCGCGATTACCGCTTACAAATGGGGGATCAACGTCACGGATTGGAAGAGTTTTTCGTCCTTTTGCGATCGCTGCTATTGTCGATCTGCAAACTCGGTTTTACCGCGATGTCGGGCAATTGAAAGAATTTTTTTTGTTTTTTTTAGTGTGTTATGTTTTTAATGTTTTTAGTAGTAATGTTTTTTTATTACAAGTTGGGGTTGCCGAATACTTTTTGCGGGGTGGGTTTTGTGTCAGAGTTTTCGTAAAGTTTGAAATGTATGATAAGTTGAAAAAATTACTTTGTTTAGGCGAAAGTTACACGTTTCTTTTATTAACCTAATTTTAAGTCTTTTTATATTAATTGTAGGAAAGATTAGAGTCATTCGTGGACAGTCACGAAGAATGTATGTAATCTTCAAAATATAAAACGACGTGGTTGAAACGTAAGGCAAATTTTACAAAAGTCTGAACAAATTAATTTTAATAATTATTAAATGTTGTTATTCTCGTGTGTCTAAATGGCTGCGATTATTTTTTTCAGTCCCGTCGTAGCAAAAGAGTTAACTCGTTGACATCAACGAGCGATAATGAGGAATTTAAAGGAAGTTGGAAGTTATATTGCGCTGTCGGTGTTAATTTATTGGTAGAATTTTCTGTATCTTATCTCGTGCAGTCCTAACCATAACTGGCTGGCCTTTTGTCACTTATGGCGTGAGGTCCGAGATAACCCATCCGAGGCTATCCATCGAATACAAATAAGGGATGCACGGACGGCAGCTTGATGTTTTAATAAATCTAAATCCTTATCGTAATTTGTATGTTTTCAATAAGGACTTATTTACAGATTTAAATAGAAATGAGCTCATCTTCTTTCGTTACAAATTCCCATGTACCTTTCTTTCAACATTTGACAAAGATCTGTCCGAAGCAAAATGTTAATTCAATACAATTTTTATTGTATTCCATTATATTTGCAAACGTGTGCACCATTTCAATATTATTATTCGACGCAATGTTCACCTTTTACGTCAAAGTATGCCTATATCTGCACTACACATAGAACTTTTCTGATTGCTAATTTTATTATAAATTTTATTTTCTCTTGATTGATGTCAAAGTATGCCTATGTTTGCACTTCACATAGAACTTTTTCGATTGCCAATTTTATTATAAATTTTATTTTCTCTTGATTGTCAATATCAATTCTATAAACTTCCATCTACAAAAACCCATTAAAATGGAAATTTACGAAGACTAATATTAAATTCAGAAACATCCTATATAAAAACACAGATGGCAATTTACAATATGAACGTTACAAAGCGAAAATAACAAAACTAGTAACATCAACAGCTCCTTCACAACGGCTGTTCTAAAAGAGCTTCGAAATACATTAAAGTAGGTATGGAGCTAAATCTCCCGCTGCCAGCTCGTTCGTTTCAACGGTCCAATAAGTCAATACCATCGGAGGTATCCGTATCCTACCAGAATGGTACTTGTCTATTTATCCGACTTCTCGAGTCCTTGAGAAGGAGGACTCTAGAGACACTTGAGAGTCCATTGTTGCATCGAGTGCCGGCTACCTACCTATCTACCTGTCTTCAAAACTCCGTTCTCGTTCTCGTGCCAATACAAGGACCATTCAGGGTGAAAAAGAGGCTTGCCTCTTCCTCCCCCTCTCTCTTCTTCCCTTCTTTTTCCTTCCTTTTCTGTTTCAAGAAACGATCATCCTTGGGCAGCTTCGCTTTTGTCGCTATTGTGAACCCGAAAGACTCCTCGTCACTTTGTGTCGCTGTTACAGAACAATTTGCGGGTTTTAGTATCTACCTCGCGCGGTGGTCCCGTGTTCGTTTAAGAAAAGGGTGGTTTCTGCGTGCCGAGGACATCGGGCTTCGTAAAACTGTGTTACTTGTACAGGGTGCTTCAGAAAGTTTCACTATGACCTCCCAGGCGTCATTCTAGATCTTTGGATCGGCGAACATTTGCAGAAAGACGTGCCACAAATTTGTCTTTGACCTTGAAATTTGAGTTTTCAAAGTTGGCTAAAAAATTAAATTAAGAAAGGAGTATTTGTTAAAGTGTGAAAGAAACCAGCGATCAGAAATAAACAATTTTCTTGCAATTGCAATTGCTTGTAATTTTAAACACTAGAACTACCAAGGCAGTCAAAATATCTGGTGTTTAATTGCTGTGAAAAATTCTGAAAATTTCTAACTCTTCTACTCCTTCATTTTTCTTTTAATTGCTAAATGAAAGGAATTGGATCGTTCAATTTTCTTTACCCAGTTATTCCTTTTCTTTTAATATATTTATTTATTATACTTGAATATATAGATTAACCCCTTGCCCTATAATAATAATGAGAATAGGAAATTTCAAGTTTCGTAAAACCTATAAAATTGAAAATATCAATGAGACGCGACACGATAAAATTATTTCTATAATATTAATATTCCGTTAAATTACACGATGTATCAAGAATCACAGATCAATTTTTATTTTACCAATTTAATGTTGAATCATTGCGGAGGCTCTGACAAAAGAAGTTGTAGAGCAAGGAGTTAATATTGCGTTAAGTTATATGCTGGATCAAAAATCAGTGATAAATTCTTATTTCAGCAATTAATTCTGAGTCATTGCGCATTCATCACAAAAGAAATTATAGGGCAAAGGGATAATCATCGGTAGTTCCAATGTTAACATTAAGAAAAGAGCACATGGATATCTCTTATTGACCGAAGGATACAAACAATTAATTCATTCATTCAAGATATCCAGTTTATTGCTGAAATTATTATCTGCCTCTCCGTCCTCTATACGTCATAAAAGAATTAAATTAAAATGAAGTCTACCGATGAAAGTTCTTCGCGGAAACGATTTAAATTGTCACAATCCAATGACGGACAGCACCATGTTTGGCACGTCGAACATCTGCAGAACGTAGACGTTCTACCTGGATAATCGTACGAAAAGGAGAAGAAAGATGCGATGGAGTCCGGGGGAATTCAATGAAATAGACGCAGGATCGTGTGAGTGAACTCAATTGTCGACTTGGGGTGAGTCGGAGGCGCGTAGACTTGTGGGAGAGGTCAGAGCTGTCACTCAAGGGACCCGATGTGTCTAGCTACCCTCCCATTAGCCCTCCTTCCCCTCGTTAATTGCTAAATTGAAGGCAATTTCGACGGACAGCTAATCGGAATTCGACGCAATATATCGCGCGAATTGAGGCCCTGAAATCAAGAGAGGATTACGTGGGATTTATGGAGGCGTCATTCGGGCCCTCGTTCTACGTTATTCCTGAGAAATTCTCAGCAGAATGCTTTCGTTTCGTTGAAGCATTTTGCTCGAGATTTCTTCGACCTTTTTCTCGTCTGTAGATTTTCCAAAATTTTATTTTTTGCAGCATCTCTTTAATACTCCTTTAGATTTCAGACCCTTGGCTATTTAATTAAATTAATAGTCCAGTTTCAGGGGATGAGGTCATTCTTAGAATTCCTAATTTCGTCACATTAACAAGGATGCTTAACACAATTTTTTCATACTTTCCAAGTTACTGTCACCACTAAACCTTAAAAAATATTTTTCGCAGTTTCGTAGGCCTGAAGAAACTATATAATTGATATTTCAACCTTTTGGCCGCAGAAAAATATCGTTAGCTAGTCATTTCAACCCCTAAAGCCGAATTATGACGCAAACTAGAAACATATTTGCCTTATGCACTAATTATACTACTCGTTTTCTAAGTTTTACAGTTTTCTAAATTTTCTGCTTTTCACCCCTTGTATAAAATTCTCAAACACGATCAACCACTTGAATTAATCAGAAAAAACTCAATGACAGCCCATTAAACATTATAAACACTAACCAAACCGACACTCTACATCTATCTATTCTTACCAGGACCAATCATCTGACTGGTAACAACCTAACGATAACACTTTTCCAAAAGACGTACAAGAAATTCTCAACTCAATACTAAAAAGAACGCAAAAAACATCTTTCATTTAATAATCCAGAAAATTACAAACTTCCAATCCCTTGAACCAATCATATATCCGCGCATGGTACGGTTAATATTCTCTCCAATAGCCACCATAACAATTCCACCTCGCAATCTGATATATCTCATCCAATAATACGAAACGGTAAACCGCAGAACATGGAAGCCATAAACGAATAAACAGTATCTGAAACTTTCTCGCACGATCCGCTGTCATTTCTCGGAACGAATGTATCTTCGACGTCGGAGAAAAGGCGAAAGGAAAGAGGAAGGTGGGCAGTCTTCTCATCAAGAATCTTCGGTCAGCTTCCGCGGACCGAAATGTATCGTTCCCGAAAAACGACCCGGGCCCAGCTCGTAACCCGGCGCCCTGTGTTTACGACCCGACGGGAGCAACGTCTCTAAAAACCAGGTACGCCCAACGATTCCACCGGTCTGCAGCAACCGCATTTCCACTGTACGGAACTCTCCTCGCCTCGGGCTTTCAACCAACAAAACATTCATTCTTCTCGTACAAGCTCTAGCTGGCTTCTTTCACACGTTTCGTATGCAGGGGCAAGTTTCGAAAATGTTTGCTGCAACTTGGAATCTTAGGGGGATGCATTAGCGTGGATGGTGGTTTCGATGATTGCTGCTTTTAGACGGTGAAGTTTTAAGACTGTGTAATCATTGGGATTTGAAGGTAATATATCATGGATTTAGGAGGTGGTTTTGTATTATTTTTATTTGCGGTGGTTGCGTTTTTAAATCTGGGGGTTGGGACGGTGCGGCATGGGGGGATTTGTGGAGGGGTTGCATTAATTCTGATAGGGGTTGTGGGTTAAGTTACAACTTAACTTAGGTTTTGAAATAGATTTTGATCTTAGGGTAATATTTTATGTAATTGAAATTCTGGTTTATCACTTTTTTATCACTGGGGATGTTAATTTTGTTTCGGAAATTGGATAAATGTTAGTGCACCACTGAATTTTGAAGAAATGTATGAGCACTGATAGTGGTTGCAAAAATGACTGTTTTGAGGCAATCAAGTTAAGACTGTAATTATTGTGTCTTTCTCAATTACGTTAAATTGAAAATTTTATTTAATAAATTTCCTATCGGTAGATCATTGAAATTAGCTGCTCTTTTTAATAATATAATAAGATATTTGAGAGATTAAGTGCACTACGGTATCTTAAAAATTGAGAGGATCATAAATTTTATTTTTGTATAAAAAATAGAGTTGTAAGTTACTGACAGTACTTTCTTGACAATTAATTAAGCATCCACGAATTAAATGGTGTGTAAACATATAGAATAATTTAACGTCAGGTATAATTTAAGTTGAAATTTAGCAGTCATTTTTACATAGAGCAATATCTGCGTCTGAGGTTCAATTATGCGCAACTTGGGTGGTACGTAACACATTAAGATTAATGGTTCAAGTACAAAATTGGATCACGGGTCGGTGTTATCGAAGTCATTATTACCAACTGTTTGATGGATCGATTAATTAATCTTGGCAGTCGTGGATTTATGTGATAGTTCATCTAAATTACCAAGTATTCAACTCTTCATTTATACTACTGTAGAAGGATACGTTTAAATTGAGAAGAGATTAATTTTCATCAATTTTTTCGCACACTTAGCATTTTTAATTTCAACTATATTCAAGCATTAACGGAACTGTGACAGGCTCATCGAAGAAGTCGAAGTAAAATACAGTATATTATTTCCCTAGTTCTACTATAACCAATGTATCTTCAATTTCAAAACTATTACCATAAAATTAGAATAATTAGAATTATCTATAATTAGATATAAAAGTTGCAGACCCTTAAATATAAAGAAATTCTAAATAAAACGATACAGGAAATTCATTATTTTTTTCAAATATCTGCAGGCAAACATCTTCAAACACGTTGCAATAAAGAACCACAAACTTCCCTATCAAACTTATCAAAAAAACATCGAATAAAGCGCAATAACTAACTAACTCACTCTATCCTAACCCCATCAAGCCCACACGATGAACAATACAAAGCCATAACACTCGTTTCATCTCACAGAGTTAAACAGAAGTTGCAGTCTTACAAAATCAACTTCATAGAAGCAAAACATGTCCTTGAAGTTTCCAGGGGTAGTCGTAACCCCCTATGCCACGACCCACGGGGTAATTGGCCGTTTGGACTTTTAATTGGCTAGCCCGGTGCTCTCGGGGTCGGTTGTTAGGTGTTATATTGTGTTCCGTTGTAAACGTTTTGCTGGAAGTTGGATCGAATTTTTTTTGTGGGTCAGAGCAGAACGGAATGGCCGAAATGGCCTTTGTCTATGTGTTAAAGCCGCACTAGAAAACGGGGGCTGACGGTGTTTACGACCGGTGGACTGGGCGGGACTGATCAATGCCCAATTATATACGCGTTCGCAGGGACCCAACAATAATTTCCGAAATTGATCCCTCTGGTTGTGCTTCTTTCGCCAGAATTCCTATCCGCCGCGAATGCCGAGAAGGTCCGAGGGATGAAGAAGGGAGCACGGGGGCCAAAGGTAGCGTAAAAAGATGATAAGGGGTGACAAATGACTTCCTGACTGGTTCGAGGTGTATATTTTTATGGAATTATCTCGATTGAATTTAAAACGGTCCTGAAGCCATCGTTTCCTTTTTTTTCCCTTCTCTTCGCTTCACGGTTCTCTGATTGCTACCTCCACGTTTCGGTGCGCCGTAGAGGATTTTCAACTGTGTTGGAGAAGATTTTAGTGGAGACGAAATGAGTGTGTTAAGTATCGTTTGATGGCATTTATACTGGTTTATGTTTCAACCCTTTGGCCTCGAATGTGGCTTTTATGATGACGAAGTAAAATTGTCTTAAAAGTCGTGCTTTGATAGGCGGGAAAAGTCTTGAATGCCGCTGTCAGACATCTGATGGGGATACATTGTCCGAAGGATAGGAGGATGAAGGGGTTAATAATTATCTGGAAGCTTGACGTTTGAATTTTTTTCTTCAATTAGTATTTATCTGTTATCTCAAATTCTCTTCCGGCAATATTTCTCAATATTATCATTAAATTTTGCAATTGAAATTGTAAAGTTTTCAGTCGGATTTTAAGTGACAGAGTAATTATACTTCAAAGGGACAATATTTCTTAATTGTTCCCTATAATCAAAGCTATAGTTATTAACTTCAAAGTTGAACCTTTCGATATGTATAGTTCATTAAAAAAAAAGATGACCAGAGACGAAAAGATGAAAGAACAAAGCCGAACGGCGCACGAGTTTCGTACAACGTATCGCTTTGTATCGGTTGGAAGCTGCAGCGAATATTTTAACGGACCTCAAATCGGTCCCAGGACATCATCCTTGTTATATGCCGCCCTCTTTGGGACCTACGGCCCACACGTTTATAGCCGTTGAACTGGGAGGGTCCGATCGACGACCAATTATATACGCGTTCACAGGGACCCTGCGATTCCCGAAATTGGGCCTTGCGGCCCAGTTTTTGTTCTTTTCTTTCCTGCCAGACTTTTCTCGGTGTGCCGTACGACGGCGAGAGAGTGAAAAGCAACATGAGAAGAGAGAGATGAAGAGAGAGGGAACGAGGGAAGTACAAGGAGGGCGGAGAAGGAGCCAGAAGGGTGAAGATAGGACCGATGAGGCCCAATGGGCCACGCGGTTTCGAAAGTCTAGTGCCTACCATATAATTGTTACGTTATTAAATACCGCTTAAGTTGGACTCTTCGACGGAAATTCCTGTAACGCGGGTCTCCTTAATTAAGGGGCACCCGTGGCAATCCGCCCTCGTGCGTTGTCTAGGAAAACGAACTTTTAATAGGCGCTCTACTCTTTGCCTCTTTGTTTCGCTTCTTGTCTTTTTAGATTACCGTCCTCGTCTGTCCTTCGCCGAGGATGAGACGCGAGAAGACGGAATCGGCGGAGATAATTAGTGGCGGGGATATATAGAGACTTTTCGGGCGACTCGGTATTTATAGCGATCAAATCCATGCCCCTCGACTGGTGATGTAACGGATCTATTTCATGGTTCGCTTGGTCGGTTACAAAATAACAACCTTTTTGATAAGTTGCGAGAGTGGCTGTGAAAATGTAAGGATTTGGAATTACTGTGGGACGTCGGGGAATAAGAGGTCTTTGGGGAATTTATTATAGTTATTGATAAAGTGTGGTATTTGATTTGTAATTAAAGTGACTTCGTGTTGAAGAACAATGTGAGGATTTGTCGAAAGATTATTTCTGTACCTATATCTTTCATATTTAGGTGCATATTTGAAAATGTAAGTAATTAGAAATACGAAAAAATTAAGTTGGGGTATTTAGTTAAAATAAGTTATGAGAAAATAAAGTTAGGACAAAAGGATGCAAAGTATTTAATAAGTCCCATGCTGTACTCTAATGATAGTGAAATATTGCAAAATTTAATACTGGAAAATGAATCAATTTAAAAAGTTACTTTAAAAGACACTTCATTTAAATATTTGATCCTAGGCACATCCTTAAATAATTACCGTAACATTTAAATTCCCTGGGGGATGTTTTCACCCCAAATTCATTTTAAACAAGAAAAAATTTTAAATAAGAAAATTAATCTATCGTTAACATTGCGATTATTACAATTATGAAAGTTTAAAATTATTTAAAATTTTCCACTTGCAATACATCTCTTGATCACACTGCACAATGCAAAGATACTTCGATTTTATTCCGTAACCTTTGTCATTCTCATTGTAATATTGAATTTTCTGAAATTCCTGTTCGCCATGAAGGATGCTTTCGGTGCTCGTCTCTGTTCATCTCGATAAATGTAATTTGCAATATTTTGTTCTATCAGAATCGCCGTTGGCGGTTCACCAGGGCGTGGACGAGCATTGTTTCGGTGTTCGAGCAAGAATATTTGCATACACCGATGTATATGCACCAGGTGTTCTTCGGAGGGACGAACGAACGGCGGTCTGCCTTGCTATGTAAATGCGCGTACAATAATTTATTCCGATTTAAGACGGTCACAGACTTATCGATCTGAGCACACGTAATTCTTTTGTGTCTCGTACGATGTATGGTCAAAAAATTAATAAAGCATCTTTGGAACGATGATGAATTTCGTATCATGCCTTTCTGTCGGTTTAAAATCATTTTTTCTTTTGTATCGTTAATACAGCTAGGAAATATAGAATGGAAGGGAAGTGAAATTTTGTATTTTCCAATTATCTAAGAAGTGTAAGAATTTGAATCATATATATTTTTGGAAGAATTTGGGGGGAGTTTGAATTTACTTGTTGGAAATTTGCATCTTTGCTTGTCTTTCTAAAATAATTTCCCTGCTGTATTAAATACGGAAATATAAGAAATTAATTTTAAAACAGCTTCTACCGCACTGAAAACTCAATTCAAAAATATGAATATCAGAAATTGAAGATCTTACGTATCCATTAACTTTAAATTTAATTTACACTCTTTGTACAATTTTAAATAAAATCTACGCAGCTTATAGTATTCACCCACGACGACAAATAATCTAAATAATTCTCTACTTCTTAAATTCATTAACACGTTGAATGCCATGGGGGTTACTGGTGACCAGCGCTATTGAATTCAATGAAATTTCATATGACTTTTAAATTGTAATACTTACGAATGTTCTAATGCATTGAGTATTTAAATATTGGCGGTCAAAAGTTAAAGTCCTGCTGACTATATATCTATTTGTCTCTTTAAAATTTCTGCTTTGTAAAGATGTGATTTTAATAGAAAAACTTTCACTTCAGTAAAATCGACGAATTTAGCAAAATACCGTGGCGTTCAACGTGTTAATGTCTGTCATCTACATACCTTTTTGCGAAATGTATAGCAATACTCACTAACAATTTTTCACAAGAGACTTTCCAAAGCACATCCTTGCAATTAAAACTTGCAGTTTCGCAGTAATGAAAAAAATCTGAACATCGCGAAACACGAACCTCTTGGACACGAAGACGGTTAAGTTTGCGAATCGACAGAAATAAATTGAATATCACCGAAAAGCGATCAGCGTGATTAGCGTGTCGGACAGAAGGGAAGACCGAGAGAATCCCTCGAAAATTGAATCCTGTAGGAGCCGCGAGGCTGCGTCTTTAAAAACACATAAATTAGAGGCAAACGGCCAAGTGAGAAAGAGAGACAGCTTGAGAGAGACAGAGAGAGCACACCATGAGCGGTAAATTATGGATCGCTGACGCTGCTGTGCGCTCCTATACCTAATGTCCTCAGCTCTCAGCAGCCTCGCCGTTCTCAGGTCGAAACGGCGATTCTTACGCAGGAGGAGAAAGTGGCGGGACAAAGCGAATAAAATACACACATCTGACCTGTCCCGTTTCAGCCTGAGCAGATAAAAAAGAAGTCAATTTTTGTCTACGTCTTTTTTACGCAAACCTGAGACACCGTACTGCGTTCTCCTCGTGGAAATGTTTCGTGCGTTTAACGGGTTCCTTGGCCTTTTCATTTTAGGAGTTTTTTCTCTGTGAGGTTGGATAATTGTTTGACAGCATTTAAAGTATTTAAGTATTTCAAGTAATTTAATTTAAAGTAATTTAATTTAAAGTAGTTTAATTTCAAGTAATTTAATTTAAAGTAATTTAATTTCAAATAATTTAATTTAAAGTAATTTGATTTAAAGTAATTCAATTTAAAGTAATTTAATTTAAAGTAAAAACTTTGTTTGTATGAGCTTCATTTAGAATATTGAAAAAAATTATGTTGAGTGTGGAAAAATATGGGGAAGGTTTCAAAGGGTGGAGCAAAGATCGAATTACAAATTGTGTAAAATAATTATAGGGTGATAATTTATCCGAATGAAATAGAATTATTTTCCTTCGTGATTAGGTAGAATGTAGGACATGGAAGAGAAACTGTCTTGGTATAAAATATTTAAGTTACTTGCTGCTAATGAATGAAATTTCTATGGTGCCTAATTACTCGAATGAGAGATTCGTGAACTTATCCTTGTACAGATGAACTTATTTTATCATTTATATCAATATTATTGAAAGAGTTATTGAAATAAAATCGAAGAAAATAAACAACGTCGACATTTTGATTCTCAGACATACCGACACGTTTGTCCCATTATTTCTTTATCTGTACTAACAATAAAGATACTTTGCAAAAATGAACAAATCTGCAGAAACGTAACGTCATTAAAAATTCCATATCCAAGGAGCAATTCCTATTGAATTCTCAAAAAACAGAAAATTATTCTTCCCATCCTCTCAGTGGCCCACGACGTTTCTGCCAAGGCAGAAATCACTTTGAAAATTCTGCATCTCAGGTAAAAGGTGATTTAGAAATCCCGACATTAATGACCCAAAAACTCGGCCATCGTTGAATTATTCGCCGGTGGCCAACTGCTGTAAAATACAACTCCAGTCGTATCCGAGTCCAGATTTTAATTTTATGCAAACGAAGTCCGTCTCCGAAGAAGCTTCGCATGCCTCGACCTCGGTTTGCCTTCTTTTTTTTCTCTTCTCTCCTATTTCTTTCGACAATAGAGACGACGATAAATAAACAAATAAATAGGTTTACGAGCGGTCGAGTTTGACCACCGCGGCGATGATCGCGCGTCCTCAAGGCCGCGGGAAGAGGCCCTCCCGTCGGGGAGGTGAAGTCCCAAGAGGCGAAAGAGGGGCCTGATTTATACGAAATTACGTTAACCCAACGCGGCCATCCGCGAGACCGTCGCGCGTTACCTAATTGAGAAACGCGATGGCCGGTGAGTTATCGACGATCCTGCGAATAGTTTTTATGGTCTTGAGGGGAGCTATTATACCAGGGATAAGGAGATGAGACGGAAATTTGAAGAAATGGAAGATGGAGGCTTGCTGAGAAAGAAAAAGTAGCGAAGATCCAAGCAAAGATGATCGGAATTGAGAGATACATTTGAGGCAAAAATGATTCATGGCACAGGAAGTTTTGAAGCTTCTCAAAAATGATCAAATTGAAAATATCAGTGGCATATGACAGGATGATATTATTTCTATGTTATTAATGTTGCATTAAATTCTAAAATATATAAGGAATCACTAACATATTTTTATTTAAGCAATTTAAGTTTCTATTGTTGCGGAGGCAGTCACGAAAGAAAGTTTAGGGCAAGGGGTTAATAAGGATAGACTGCAGCTGCTGTAAAGGAGTTGTGCTTGACTGAGAAGTGGCTAACAATAGAGATATTAATCATTATTGCGAGAAATGGAAGATCAAGGTCTTTTAAGAAAGAGAAAAAAAGAAAACTGGCTAGAAATAATCAGAGTTGAGAGATACGTTGGAGAAAGAAATGCCTATTGATAAGAAGAGTCTGACATTGAAAAATCTGTAGTAAAGAATCTTAAGTACTGTTTGGCTGAAAATTTGCTAATATTAGAGCTACTGATAATTAATTTCTCTGAACATCCTAACAAATCTGTTCGAAGAAAATGACAAGAGAAGAACAGACAGCCAAAAACTTAAAAAAATGGCAAACCTAGATAATGACACGTAAATAAAAAAAAAAATGACAAATGCACGTGCGAACTCCAAAATCATAAAAAAAATACAGCAATAAAATCAGCCGCTCATGAAAAGCACTTGCCACTCGTCACAAAACAAAGATTCTAATTATAAAAAGGAAAAGATCCTTAACCAAACGACAATTCTAAAGGCCCTCTCCGGATTAAGGGTCAAGCCCGAACGCGGAAGAACGTCGTAGGGATCAGCCTCTATAACCACTCCCTCGATCCCCCTTTTCCTCCCTTCGACACAATTCCCTGAGCGTTCTCGTCGAAGGTGAAGATACCAGGGTTAAAGGAGGACAACAAAAGAACATTAGAAGCCACGAGTCCAGCTTTCTTCCTCCTTCACCGTCGTACTTTTAAGCTCGTTTTCCTCGTTCCCGCGAGTCGCGACTAAGAGGAGACGAAGGTACGAGCGAAATTCAACGCGAGAGGAAGAAAAGGACGGCTCGAGAGGCGGAGGTCCGCTTCTTCTCCTTTTCTGGCCTTTCCTTCCTCGTCCTCCTCGTCGACCGCGACATAACGCGCCGTCGGCCACACGCGTCGACAAGTAGATAAACCGATTGATATACGACCTACATCCTTACCTACCTACCTCCTCTACCTTCGTCCGCACGCTTACTCGCGAGACCGTGCGCTCGTCGATTCGGCGAGTGCATCCTCATCGACGGCCACCTTCTTCGTTGGCTGGAGAACTTCTGCTGCTGTGAAACTGCACGGCAATGTGTGTATTTCTTCCCATTCTTTCGTATTTTTTCGTTTTAACTGATACGGTTATTTTGGGTGGGACCTCTAGTTTGGATGGACTCCGAATCATCGAGGTTGGAAGATGTTAGATGATAATTTTAGGAAGAATCTTGTGAAGATGATTTGCGTTTGAAGTTGGGCTTCAATTGAGGAGAGATAATTGAGGCGAGATTTTAACTTTATGGTTGCAGATTTTTGTAGGTGGTTTGTTGTTGAGTCTTGATCGGGTGAAGTGTGATTTGAGGCCACCTTCTTTTTGGCTGGAGAACTTCTGCTGCTGTGAAACTGCACGGCAATGTGTGCATTTCTTCCCATTCTTTTGTATTTTTTCGTTTTAACTCATACGGTTATTTTGGGTGCGACCTGTAGTTTGGATGGACTCTGAATCATCGAGTTTAGAAGATGTTAGATGATAATTTTAGGAAGAATGTTGGGAAGATGACTTGGGTTTGAAGTTGGGCTGAATAATTGAAGTGAGACTTTAATTTTATAATTGTAGATTTTTGTAGGTGGTTTGTTGTTGAGTCTTGATCGGGTGAAGTGTGAATTTTGAAGGGGGTGAGATTCGAATTAATTTTAAATCTGTATTAAAAATCGTTTGAGTAGTGGTTAATTATTTTGTGGTTTGTTCTTTGGTAGTTGCAGAAGTTTATTTATTTTTGTGGGCAGATTTGGGGAGTGTTTGTATGTCTGTGGGAGGCCTGGGTTCTTTCATTACAGCAACAGAGTTATATGATGTTTCAAATATTAATTCTTTCTAATACTTTGGTTGCCACTGAATCTCTTAAAAAAATTGCAAGAATTTTATTTCCATTTTGGATGCAGAGCTGTGCAGTAATTTTTAAAGTAACCCTTGCTGCAAGCAAAAGAGTTACATATTATTAGCAATTATCGTGTTCTTCCTTATTTCTCCACAACAGAATTTAAACATGGATGAAGTTTTCCAAAAAATTCGAAGTCTCATTAACAAATCCCTCGAACAAAAACCGGCAGAGAACCATTGAAAAAGATCAGAATCCCAGAGAGGCAATTAAGAACGACCTGAAGGGCGATTTTCTCCTGGGAATTCGCTAAGAACAATATCCGCGGTTGCGGCTACCCATTTCAGTATTCATAATCACCCAAAAAGCGGGTTCCTTCGGAAGAATCCTGCGATAGCGCGTCTCGAAGGCGACGATTTGTCCAAGAAATGGTAATCGGGATCCTGCTGAGCCCGGTAACGAGATTCGAGTGGTCCCAAGAGCTTTCCTCTCCTTTTCTCAGTGGGGCAGGATCGATTTAAACGTTCGCAGGAAGGACGAGATTCCTCGGCCCTCAGGAGTCCCGTCAGTGTTCCCGATTCAGGCGAAAGATTGCGACAGCAGCTCGTATAATATCCTATGGTGTGCGAGCTTTTAAAATGCGTGCCGACGATGCTCTATGCTCGTTGACAGCGCATGTCCACGTGCCATCAAACAACACGGTAAAAGACGTTGTCGTTGATGCAGCTGCTGTTGATTCTTCATCGATGATGAAAATGTTGAGGTTTATCGGTTTGTTTCGATGTAATTATAATGTTGAAATAAAATTGTCTTTGAAAAATGGTCCAACATCTTCTGAAGATTTTTATTTAATGTTATCAGTGATGTGTCAAAATTCACCGTGATAACAAATCTCAGGAGCAAAATTATCCATAAATATCAAAATCAACAAGTGCTCTTCCTACCACATTGAAAAATGGTCCAACATCTTTTGAAAATTTTTATTTAATGTGGTAGGAAGGGCACTTGTTGATTTTGATATTTATGGATAATTTTGCTCTTGAGATTCGTTATCATGGTGAATTTTGACAAATGACTGACATACATAATTATTTTAATCGAATGAACTCGTATTTTATGCAGGAGCACTTCAGAAAAATTGAGGACTAGCTATTTGAACGATATGGCAAATGTAGGGTGAATATTAAATCTACCAAGATAGTCAAAGCGACTTGTTCCGAAATTTTGGCAAATATTCTTAAAATTTCTAACGCTGCTTCTTTTTCAATTTTCTACGTCTGTTTTGTAGACTGCGAGTGATTAAATCAATCAAGTATTTCGCCTCCTTCATCTCTTTCCTTCTAACGTATTTATCCGGTACTTTGATATGTATTATATTAACCCTTATCACTCCAACCGGCAGTAATACTGCCAAGTTTTAGTTGGTAGTGTCACTGCCAGAATTTTGCAATTATGAATATTATTACTAATAAAAAACTACCTCATAAAACGTATGGAACGTCTTTTTAATCACTTCAAAATGAACAAAAATTGTCTGGAGTTGGCCACCAATCATTCTGGAGTGATAAGGGTTAATCATCGATATATCTAGTATTAAAATAACCACATAATCTCTTCACAGTACTATTTCTTATTTTCTGCACTTACTTTATTACCATAACTTGCCGCTCAAACCATTATTTCACCACCCTCGAAAATCTCTTCCCGAAAACACCAGAAAAAAAGGATCAGCGACGACCTCAACCGCAAAACGACTCCAAAGATCCTAGAGACCAGAACACCGAAAGTTAGCCAACAGATAAAAAATTCCATGGGGTCTGGAAATCGTGTTTGTGTCATCGCAAAAGTGTCGGTTCGCGTGTCGCATCCGGCATGCAGTTCCATGCATGCATACGGTCGTAAAGGAAGAGAAAAAAATCTGGATGTGTCTCATCCCGGATTCAAATGCACACCCTCGGCTCCCGGTGCCACATAAATTCAGTTCAAGCCGGTGTAAAGACAGCGATGCTACGCATACCAAAGCGTTTCTGTTCCGTGTTCTTCATGGTTAACAAAGTAGATCCTTGTAATCTCATATTTCGTAATCTAGAAGCGTGCATCGACGATTCGCTGGTGAATCCGTCATCCACATAACGAATAAAGCTTTCCTCGGCATGTCTTCCGGTAAGTTCTTCATGGTTTTCGTTGGATGGTGTGTTTTATGGAATTTTTTGATCCTGGTGGTGCAAATGTGGGCTGAAGGGTAATGGGGCTGAAGACTGTTCGTTTTTGGGGTTGAAGGTCAAGGATAAATGGGAGAGGGATGTTTTGCTGGGTGAAGTTTATGAAATATTCTATATTTTCTGTCTTACAGGTGAAATATTAGTTTGGAAGAGTTAATAGACTTTGCGTATATTATTTGCATTTTGACTTTTGTATTATAAATATTTTTTTATATCAATTTTTTGATTAGTTTAGCGTGATTTTTTAATTGAGATAGCGCTTCCATTTATTAATTAGTAAAGGATTAAGAAACTATGGTATTGTAGTAGCAGAAAAAATTGTCAGAAGAATACAGGCGAGTGATTTTAAGAGTGTTGATAATTTGTGCGTGATAAGAATGTAAGGTATTTAGTACGAGTGGGATGAAAAAGTATCGTGTAAGATTTAATTGACGGCAATCGATTCGTGTCGGCGCGACATTGGAATTAACAGTGACAGGTAAAGTGTCGTGTTCTGTTAGAGATACTGGTTTGATCCCTCACCGTATTTTACAGTCTCATAAAGTCATTTAAAAATGAAATGAGACTGTCTGTATCAATGTACAAGATACCTTTTGAGTCAAAAACAAAAGCGATAATCGTATGAAATATTTATAATAATTCAGCTTGTGAGAAGAAAATTGTTTGCGTACTAAGGAAAAATCCCACAAAATGAATTTTATATCTCACTATTTTACCCAGCACAATCGTCATCCAAGGAATGAAGAAATCAGAGGCACCGAGAAACATCCTACAAAACAGGTCAGACACTTAAGTAATTAATTATTCCTTTTAATACGATCCCCGGCGTCTTTTTCCAGGAAAATGGTCACATTTCCATGACATCATCGTCCCGGATAGGGCAATTTTCGAGTCTTTCATAAAACCAACGGCCTCTAAACGCCGGTAACAGCGAATGAGTACAACGATGGGGAGGGTGAAGAGAGCGGAAGGGTGAAGAGGGAGAGAATATAAGGCAGTTATTTACGAGACAGCGCCGCGGCGTAACGAGCGTCCACGAGAGGCCAATGAACGACTAAGCGGCGCGACACCGATTTGTTCTGGGCACATCGTGAAATTTCACGCAACAAATCCGATTGTCCTGGTATCAACGGTGAGAATAGACTCCTTAACCGGCTCAATTCGTTAAACGACAAGCTAAGAATCGACGATTAATCAGACTCTACGATTGTATCGAGGGTAACACAGCTTTATGGCTTCTGTGCAACATGGTGTAGATGGCAATTTTATTCTGACGTCTGGGTGGTCGTTTTTGGGCTGAATTCGATTTTGTTTGCTTGGAAGCAAGTGATTTACATTTGCGTATCTTCTGATAGGTTCTAGGGGGCAGATTTTCGAGCAAAATGTAGTTTTATGTTAGTGAACAATATCGAGTATAGAATTAACTTTTATATGGGTGGTACACCGCTCAGAATTGCCAACTTTATTAAGTTTGTCTGCTTGGGCGGATTTTATTAATATTTAGGTGCCTTTTGAAAAGTTATGGGGTGCAGATTTTCGAGCCAGCAGTAGTTGTATGTTCGTGAACGATATCGAGGATAGAATTAACTTTAATATGGTTGGTACACCGCTCAGAATTGCCAACTTGATTATGCTTGTTTGTTTGGTAGGATTTGATTGGTATTTAAGAGTCTTGAGACAGGTTTGTGGGGCGCAGATTTTTGAGCAAAATGTAGTTTTATGTTAGTAAACAATATTGAGGATAGAATTAACTTTCATATGGTTGGTGCACCGCTCAGAATTGCCAACTTGATTTAGCTTGCTTGCTTGGGAGGATATGACTGGTATTTAAGTGTCTTGAGACAGGTTTGTGGGGCGCAGATTTTTGAGCAAAATGTAGTTTTATGGTGGTTGTGAATATTGAGGAGGGAAGTAAGTTACATGTGGTTGGTAGAGTGCTCAGTATGGCCAACTTGATTATGCTGGCTTACTTGGGAGGATTTGATTGGCATTTAAGTGTCTTGAGACTGGTTTGTGGGGCGCAGATTTTTGAGCAAAATGTAGTTTTATGTTAGTAAACAATATTGAGGATAGAATTAACTTTCATATGGTTGGTGCACCGCTCAGAATTGCCAACTTGATTTAGCTTGCTTGCTTGGGAGGATATGACTGGTATTTAAGTGTCTTGAGACAGGTTTGTGGGGCGCAGATTTTTGAGCAAAATGTAGTTTTATGGTGGTGGAGAATTTTGAGGAGAAAAGTAAGTTACATGTGGTTGGTAGAGTGCTCAGTATGGCCAACTTGATTATGCTTGTTTGCTTAAAAGGACTTAATTGGTGTTAAGCTGTCCTTAGGGAGCCTGCAGGGGTGCAGAATTTATTGTGAGGTGTAATATTACGCTGGTGAAGGATGTCAAATGTAGAATTATCCTAAAAAAATTTATTAAGTCTTCGGGATTGCTAATTTGAGAAAATTGGTTTGCTTTGGAGGATTAACATTGAGGATTCTGCTCTAAATATTTAAATGCCCCGTTAATACACTTTGAACTTCTACCTTCAAGCGCAATAAATACTATTTAATCTCTAAACCTGAAACTTTCTGCGATCGAGGTGTCCTTCATACTTTTAATTAAAGTACAACAAATAACCCTACGTCTTCAACGTAATCAACCACCACCCAGCATCCTCTTCACCAAAATTCCACCCCCTTTTTTACCTTTCCAAGAAAATATATATCCAAGACAAACCTGCACGTGCCCGAGCAACGGATCAAACATCCTCCCGACAAAATTCGCAGGATCTCTCTTCGGGAAGAAAGCGAGCGTCCCTAATTTATCTCGTCCCGATCGGCAAAGCGAAAAAATGCATTCCGGCTGGAAGGGAATCACGAAGGCGAAGAACTATTAACACCGGGAGTAAGTCCCGAGGTGGGACTCCGTCCGAAAGGGACTTTCGAATGTTACACCACTCTCGCTCTCGGATATTTATTATCAGGCGTCGATCGCATGAATCGCCAATCGATATGCCATTCGTGGCCGTCCAAGAAGCGGGACACCCCGCGGACGTTCTTGCGATGCGCTTGACACGACCTAACAAATGGCTGTTTTACATCGGCCAGAAAATGAAGCGAGCATGACGAGTTGATTTTCGGTCTCTGCAGGAGTGTACACCGCGCGAGGATGAGCCCCGTGTAGACTCCGGGGAGACGAACACCAAGACGGAGGGTACGGAGCGAACGTTGGAGAGAAAGAAAGAGAACGATGAGTCGTAGGAGATGTAGAAACGAAGCGGGAGGTGAAATCAAATAGGAGAAATAGAGAGGAAGAAAGGTGGAGGAGAAGAGAGGAGTCCAGGTGAGGACCAATGACTGGAGGAAAAAAGGTCGAGCTGGAGGGGCGAGCAAGAGAGGAGACACTCCTACGGTCGAGAGGAACACGAGCCAAGAGGTGTTACTTGTCAGTCCTCGCCTCGAGGCAATGACAGCCGTAGCCAGGGAATTAGCATGGGATAATGGGACGCGGTTGGCCCGGTACCCCCACGGGGGCCAATGAGCAGCCACAAAACCGTAGCTGGAGCCAGAACGACTGGAAACGGGAACGATCGTCCTGGAACTCACGACTGGAAACCCAAATACCTCTGAGTCATACCTACGAAGTGCTTTCTTCTGCTATTCCCTCTTCTTATTCGTATTTTTCTTCTTCTTCTCGATGGCAAGGACAACGACGACGATTCTGTTGGCTGTACTTTTTGCGGTGGGCTTCGTTGTCTCAGTTGGGATGTTTATCAACGCCCTCTTTGGATTTGGGGTAGATTGCAAAGTTAGAGGGGTCCTGTCATGCTTCGGGAGTACCTGGTAGTTGGATCTTCTTTTTAGGTGTCGGGGGAAAATGAATTGGGTGCAGAGTTATCATTTGGAGGGGTGAAAAGAGGCTTCTGATTACTGGGTTTGAATTAAAAATGAATGAAGGAGGATCGTGACGGGTAAAGTGCAGTTTTTAACACTAGAACTACCGGCGTTAAATCTATCATATTTCAAAATATTAAATAAGTACTTTGAAAAAGGAGGGATCAAGAGGCGGAAAAGATAATCGATTCGGTGGTTTCTGTTTTTTAAGATGGACGCAGAATATTTATTCTAAGACTCTTTTATAAACTTCGAGAATTTTTAGAAAAAATTGTGTACCAGTCATTTTGACTGGTTTGGTAGTTCTAGTGTTAAAGTTACTTTGTGGGAATATTTATGAAGGAAACAGAAGTGTTATGTGTACCTCTTGTTTCCCAACCCTTATGTTACATTTTGGACCTACTGTTAATAGATTGTTGCAGGCTATGGCAGCGATTTTTAGCTAGCAGGCAACCGCCATTGAAAAATTTCTCCTTAATGATATATACATCACAGCTTCAGTGATTAAAACTACCCCTAAGACTGTAGACCCTAGTCGAACCGACGATAATAGTTAAACTCAAAATATAAAACAATGGCAGCACTATACATCCACTACCATCACCAGATTTTAATTACGCACCTAAACAAACCCAGAATCACCACGTACATTCATCCAATTATCGAAATCAGACGACGTAATCTCTCCTCTCTTCAATTCTCCGAATTCATCTTTGTAACGCAGACGAAACTGCTTTCACGTAACCCCACGATATTCCGGGTCTCGTTGAAATCTGAGAGTCAAAATTAATCCCGTCTAATCTCCGATATGATAATTAAATTACCTCGGTCTTATTGTTAGTTCGGCGAGAAGAAGAGGGAGAGAGATGGACGAAGAGAAGCCGCGAGACGAGGCGACAGGGAGCGCGCGTGACGAACATCCACGCCTCTTCGTGACACCTCTACGCCATCCGGCTGTCACCGATCTTTTCCTCTCATTCTCGAGACGCGGATGATCCCTCGGCGACACTCCCACATTCCCCGATGACGAGGCTAGATCGCGTCCCTCGATAGCACAGCATCTGGGACGGTCTTTACCGGGATGAGTCCTTCGCGTTAGGCCTCAAAATCCATGGGTGAAGACACCTCTGGGGGTGGAGATCGATTAACCCTTTGTACTTGCATTTTTTGACGGCTATAGTTTACGGTAATTTGAACTCTTCCTTTGATTTTATAATTCTACAATGTGTGATTTATTTAAAAACAACTGGAATGAGTCCTCTGCATGGGAGGTTAAAGGTCACGAGTGAGGACACCTCTGGGGGTGGAGATCGATTAATAGTTTGCACTTGAACTTTTTTGGCAGCTAGAGCTGACGGTAATTTAAAATCTTTGTTAGATTTTATAATTCTACAATGTGTGATTTATTTAAAAATAACCGGAACAAGTCCTCTGCATGGGAGGTTAAAGGTCACGAGTGAGGACACCTCTGGGGGTGGAGATCGATTAATAGTTTGCACTTGAAGGTTTTTTGGCAGCTAGAGCTGAAGGTAATTTGAAATCTTTGTTAGATTTTATAATTCTATAATGTGTGATTTATTTAAAAATAACCGGAACGAGTCCTCTGCATGGGAGGTTAAAGGTCACGAGTGGGGACACCTCGCGAAATGGAGATCGAGTGACTTTTTGCACTTGAATTTTTTTTCGGCTACAGCTGATGGTAATTTGAACACTTTCTTTTATAATTCATTGTAGATTTTAGATTTTATAATTCTATAATATGTGATTTATTTAAAACCGACCGGAATGAGTCCTCTGCACAGGAAGTTAAAGGTCACGAGTGTGGACACCTCGTGGGGTGGAGATCGATTGACCCTTTGCACTTGAATCTGTTTGCGATTACAGCTTGCAGTATCTCGGACTTTTTCTGGGTTTTTGTGGCTATTCGTTACATGGCTCATTTCAAAAACTATATTTATAACTAAGATTTACAAGAAAATTTATATAAGGGTGTCGAAAGGTAAGTATTTGAGGCGACTGTTGCTGCTTACGATGTAATTTAAAGATCGTAAGATTTGCTACTTTCTAAATAATTCCAAGGTTGCTTTAATTGACAAAAAGTTAGTTAAACATCTATTATAATTCCTAAAAGATACAGACTTCCTTCGGTTCACCTAGCTTCAATTACGAGATTTTTCTTATATTATTCCTTAAAGATTGCAACTACTGCAGTTATTTCATCAACAGTCTTTACATTTTTATCTATATAATCATTTATTTAACAAACACCACTACATATTCTATTTAACTAATGCAACCAACTAAACTAAAAAACTAACTAACTAAAATAAAAAAATGAAGATAGCGCAATCCATCTGTCGTCATCTCATTCACAAATTAAATTATACAAACCCTCGCACAAATAAAATACAAAATCCTCCTCCTCTCCAGACATCTCAACAGGTAAAAAAAAATGATCCCAACGTCCAACATCGTCCCAATATCTGAATCCTTATCTTAAAAACTCGCACGTGGAACCTACGTAACGATACATTGTAACCATGAAGAAAAAAAAAGGTGCGCGATAAACCGGACGATTATTAAATTCTCACGTATCAGGGAATTCAAGGGACAAGTAAACACGACGAGCATTCCCGAAGTGGAGCCGGTTCGATTCACTTTGAAAGTTAGCCGGTTAACCGCGTGGGCGGTCGAAGGAGAGAGGACGAGGAAGAAATGGCGGCGAGGAGGGGAGGAATAACCCGCGAAAGGACTCGGGCGATATATTCACGAGGAAACGCGAGAGTCGAGAAATCCGCAGGCTCGCTTTGGCCCGCGAGACACCAATTTGCATAAACACCGCGATCATTTGCTACTCGGTAGCGACGTGCTCGAGCATGACGAGACACGAGAGAGCCTGCGACAAGATCGCTCGATCTCATTGACGATCGATGGACAGAATTTCCTGTCGATCGGCTTGACGTTTTCATTTTTAATTAAATATCGACGAATTTTTATCGAGGCCTGGCGAAACTTGTACGAGTGGGCAGCTAATAATAAGTGTGACGTTGAGGTTTGTAATATTAGTTATGAGATTGCGAAATATGGGAATTGAGGGGATACCTGTGTCGGTCATTATGGCAGTGGAGAGTTTGAAAAATTAAAGTTATTAGTTAGTTTGAGTTGCAACATTGTAGATTACGATACGGTGGAGGTAGTTTATAGAAATGGTGGAGTATTGAATTATCTAACGGCTTGTTGGTTGTCTAATTAGGCAGCACTCGAACTGTGGTGAAAAGCAAAGGTCTGTCTATTTTGAAGTGAATAATAAATTAGTTACGTCATCGCCATAATTAATGGTAAACTTGTCTTTCATTTTTTAGTACATTTTACAGACTTTCAGGAAATTAATTGCACTGGATTGACAAGACATAATTCGGCGAGGGATTAAATTCTTATATGCAATCTTACTTTCCTTTTATTACAGTGAATTTTGTACGGATTAAATTTCAGATGCGTGTTTAAATAACTGTAAACTTGATTTCCATTAAACACAGCAAACTTGCTAAAGTAATTTAAATCGCAAAGTAGTTTCACCTTTTTATCCTTGTAAATTTTGAATAGAATTAATTCCATCCAAAAACCCGATAACAGTGTATATTTAACCAACTGCAAAACCAACTTCGTTAAATAACCCGAGTCTGAACAAACTTTAAATCCCAAGACTAAGTACTCTCTCATTGCTGAGCCACTATCAAATAAAAACAAGTATCTCTTCGTAATTCTACCTATTATTCCAAGAAACTCCATAAATTTGCATCCACCAGCAAAAGCAAATGCCCCAAAGAGACACAATTACTCGATGCTTCAATACAATCAAATTCATAGCCTCAACGTTTCCCAACTATCACAATCCCCAGTAAAACTTTGCCTCCTCGAAGCCACGTAAATCACAAGTTTCTAAGTGCACCAAAAGGACGAAACCTTCCTCCCAGTATTTCAATTACAGCCTCCAACTATAAAGTCATTGCTGAATTATCGCCTAAACGGCAACAGGAGGGTAGAGCTACACCATAGCCGCGATCCAGCACCTAGAATTAATTTCTCTAAAAGCAGCAATAATTTCTGGCTGAACCGTAGGTCGTACCGATCGGACCGTACGTTTCACGGTAGGAGAGGGACGTTAAACGTCAACGTCAATGTTCCGCAGGCGTAAATAATCGTTATTGTTGAAGCTCGACCAGCAGCGGCAGCTCCTCTCTCCCTCCTTCTCTCCCTTTTCCTCTTTTTCTCGCTTCCTGCCACTTTCTATCTCGTCTTTCCTCTCCCTCCTCCTATTTATCACCTGGAATTCTTCTCCTTTCCTCCGCGAGCGTCGTCTTCTCTCGTCTCCTTTCTTCTTCGTCTATCCTCTCCTCTTCATCCTCGTTTCCTCTCTTCATCTTGGTACCGGTGGACACAGCGTGTTCGTTCCTCTATCCGGCTCTTTCACTCTCTCTCTCTCTCTTGTACGTGCGAGTTGTGACTGGTGAGTCACAACGAGAGCTGGAGAGCTCGCGTCGGCGGAGGTGGCTCTTGTCTCGTAATTTATAGATCGTGGCGAATCGCCGAAGGGAGACAGCGGAAGAGACGGTGCTCCCTTCGCGGGAGACTCGCACGATTTTCTTTTTACTTCGGGGTCGAACGGTAAATTGTCGGTGGGCTCGGATGATAGGTGATTTGATGGTGAATTGTATGATATTGATATTGTTTTTTATTTACTTTGTATCTTAGTATTTATAGATCGCGGCGAATTGGTGAAGGGATACGGCGGAAGAGACGGTGCTACCTCCAGGTGAGACTCGCACGATTTTCTTTTTGTTTTGGTTTTGAATGGTAAATTGCAGTGGGCTTATCTGATAGATGATTTAATTGTCAATTGTATGGGAAGTTGAGACGTTGATATTGTTTATTATTTTCTTTGTATCTTACAATTAGTATTTATAGATCGTGGCGAATTGGTGAAGGGTGACGGTGGAAGAGCCATCGAGATATTCTTTTTATTTTGCTTTCAAATAGTAAAAGCGATGATTTGCTGGAGAATTGTGTAAGAAGTTATGGGACTGGTATTTTCAAAAAATGTTTAAAGTTTTGTATATTTTTGGCTTTAACCGAATTGCCACTTTGCCTAGGAGCTACTGTTTTAGACGGTGTAGAACTACCAAGTGATGTACTAGGGGGAGCGGAAAATAATGTCGTTCTTTTACATTAAATTCGAACAAATAAATTTGTAACAAGTTTATATTTTTAATGAATGATGTAATCACCTTCGTGGTCAATAGCCTTTTGTCATCTAGTGTCCAAATTTTCAATGCCGGATCGGCAAAAATCAATTGGTTTTTGAGCAAAATATCTGGAGAAACGACATTAATTTCCGGTCCTCCTAATATTAAAAGATAAATTAGAAAAAGTTTCCCAAGAGGTATCCATCGTAGATCCAGCACAAGGTTTAAAGATTGCATTTATTAAAAATTGTTTCACCGCGATATTATCAATGCTTTAAAGTTCACGCACACCATCGTAATGCTTTATCGTTCACGTCATTCTCACGAGCGATGCATAAAGCAAACACAGGCGCAAACTAAATTATTAGTTTAAAATGTCACATAAAATGCCTCTCATTTTTCCCGCCGCTTGTTAATTGAATCGTTACGAGGCTGTAATTTATTCATGTCGTGATACCTTTCTGAAAGTAATAACAAGTTTCTCTTTTGCTCTCTCGCAATTCTGGTAGAATCCTTGCAAGTAGCAAAGGATCGTTTTTGTGCTCGTTAAATAGCGTTCAATGTGGTAAGAATATGTCACGAAATATTGAGATAGAACAGTATGTTAAAAATGAAACTAATTACATATAATTATTGGACGAGTATTAATCTTTCAGGTATTCTACGAAAAGGAGAAAGGGTAAGTGGGGTGTGTTAATACATTAAATTGCCTCAAACTTAAGTATGGGATGCAATGGTGTAACAGTATTTTCTAATACCGAATATAATATTATACTTCATGACCTCAGTTTCAGTTGAATCGTACAATACAAGAAACGCGAATGGTATATTACGAAATGTAATATTACATTAAATTGTTCTCCATGTTCTAACCTAGCAATAAAGCATTTTAATTGCATCTAAGAACTCAGAAGGCACGTGGAAACTAGCCCTCAGAAAGTATGCCGGAACCTTTACTTAGAACACACTATAAAATAGCTAAATTAAATTAAATTACGCGCAAACCATCAATCTTCAATATCGCCCTGCAAATAGCAAAAGAATATCATCAAGAAGTCAGACAATTATTATTCAAATTTCAATCTAATTTTTCAATAATTGAAGAAATCACAATTCAGTGAACTACATATTTAAACCTAAAATATTCCTACACATACTGTACTAAAAATTCTAGTACAACCGATGTAAATCACAAATTAAGAACAAAATAGCCTCTTATCCATACCTCCAACTACGAACCTTCGAACCAAAGCCTATCCAAGAGATTCCAACAGCCAGTAGTCCAAGCCCAATTCCCTGCTTCTAGTGGTATCATCCATCACCAAACAGACACCGATCCAAAACATTTCTCACACCTGCTACCTCAAAAATTCTAGTACTTTTTCTCCAAAATAAATAACCAACCACCAACAAAACATCCTCATATCTACAGCTCTAAATGCAACCCCCAAATGAAAGGTCATCCAACGTCCAGTAGTTCAAGCCCTTGAATTTCCTGCTCCCAGTGGCATCATCCATCACCAGACAGACACAAATCCAAAATATTCCTTGCACTTATTGCCTCATAAATTCTAGTACCTTCTCGCCAAAATAAATCACCAACCACCAACAAAATATCCTCACATCTACACCTCTAAAAGCAACCCCCAAATCGAAGGTCATCCAACGTCCAGTAGTTCAAGCTCCTCAATTACATGCTCCCACTTGCATCATCCACCACCAAACAGAGACAAATCAAAAATATTCCTCACACCTCCTACCTCAAAAATTCTAGTACTTTTTCTCCAAAATAAATAACCAACCACCAACAAAATATTCTCATACCCACACCTCTAAATGCAACCCCCAAATCAAAGGTCATCCAACGTCCAGTAGTTCAAGCCCCTGAATTTCCTACTCTCCCAGTGATATCGTCCGTCGCCGGACAGACATAGATCGCCTTACGAGTAACACAGTAGCCTCCTCCCCGGCATTCGTTCCGTCTCATCCAAACGGGGTCGTTCCCGATCGACCTCCGTTAGACCGTGCCCAGGCGCCACGAGCCGAGGAATCATCTCCAGAAGTCGATGGGAACCGTGGTGGCTCGGTCTTCACATATTGTGCCAACAATTAGGTGAAAGGCGCTCCCACAGATCCTAGAAGCGGCAGCTCTTGCGCTTCGAGTGGCGAAAGAGAGAAGGAGAGAAATAAAGAGACAGAGTCGAAAGAGGCTGGCGGAGGAGGACGAGGGGGACGACTGGATCGTTTAATATACTTACCGAGCGACCAACCGACCTACCTACCTATCTACCAACCTACTGCCTGGCAATGTACTCACTCGCTACGTCCTGTACACACCGATATACAGTGTCTGACAGAGATGGAGATGCGCTCGAGCAAAACACACCTCGTGTTCGCCCAAGGGGGACTAATCTAGCTGGTAGTTTGACGTGGCGATGATGCGGTAGTAACCTTTAGGTACTTCGCCTTCTGGTACCGTCTGACCTGATATCCGCAACCACTGACTAACGTCGCATTCTCTTTTCGTGTTCTACGCAGCCCTAACTGCGATTCTTTCAACAATTCCTACGCGATTCGCTCGTTAATTTCGATCGGCGAGAGTACATTGACAGGGTTATTAATTTTTCGTGGTAATGGCAGATGAATTGGGCGTTTTTCTATTTTTTTTCTGGTGGCGCGTGGGCTGAAAGTTTAGGCATGGTGAGGAGAATTGGTATGGCTGTTGATTAGGATATTGTGGAGGGAAATAGGTGAGGTAGAAGTATTTATTTAACACTAGATTTACGGGCGTGAAATCTGTTATATTGCAATATATTAAATAAGGACTTTGGGAAAAGAGGGATTAAACGGCAAAGATGGTAATTCGTTAAGTCATTATTGTATTATAAAATACACGTGACATATCTACTGTCCAGCTTCTCTGTAAATTGAAGAAATGTTTCTAAAACAAGTAGGAACCCGTCAATTTGACGGCTTCCGTAAATCTAGTGTTAATGTCGTGGAGTTTGTTGGTATTGACGATAAATGATTTTGGTTGAGAACGATGAAAATTTCCTTGGATAAGATTTCTTTTATATTTACTATTCTTAGGGATCATTATTGTATAGTTAATTTGTTATTTTAATGGGGAATGTAGTAAAGGGTTGTTTATATGGCGAGATTAAATTGTAGAGGAATTCCAGAATTTAAAAAGAGAAAGAGAATGCTGTGGGGAAGTTGAGCTACAGAAGATCAATCAGATATCCTTGTCGGAGGTGAACTACTGCAGTTCTTTTATTTTGACGAGTGTAATAGAGATTTCACTTTTGCTTTCGCGTGCTCAGTTTTAGCAGGAGAGTGATTAATCGTTTTTCTAGTGCAAACTTTATTAGAAGTTTCGTTTAGTTCGGCGGTGTGTTAGAAGAGTAATTTATGAGTCGAGGAAACTGGGAATTTACTGAAGAATATACGACCATTTATTTGTATTTCTATCTTTCAACGGTTCAAGTCTGTTCATCGCACTCAATTATATTCAATTTTTATTACAATTTCACAATCGTACTGTTTGACATTATTTGCAAGATTATAAAAAATTGAATAATATTTCAAAGAAATAACGATGCGATGGATTTGGGACGTGGAGTTCTCGAAAGGTTAAAATACAAAGGATTTATTATCAATTTCATAAACCTTAAATTAATAGCCTTCATATTAATTAAATTGCTAGTAAAATTTCAAATAACAGTTACCGCGTTTCTCTTCGTTTCCCTCCCACATCTTTTCATCTTGCGAGTCAAACGTTCATTCCGTTTATCACCTTCATTTATCTATTAAATCCGCTTAGATGCAATTACGGGATCTCTCATTAATAGGTCACTCTCACACGGATTAAATTATTAGGCATTTGTCAAAGATATCTTCATCCAGAATTTCCATGCTATTGAATTCTTTAAAAAAAAGACGAAGAACTACTTTCTATCACAGCTAGTTACTGTGCTAATTTTCTAAATGAATAAAGAGCCAGCTATACCACCTGGACTATCATTTTAATTGAAACATTATCTGATTATTCTATTCGATATTCGCCAATGATTTATGGCAACTCTTAGCTAAAAGCCTTTTAACAGGAATTCATTAAAAAAAACATTAATGGAGTTAATGGAACTCTGTTTAATTTGACCTTTCATGTTAATTGTAAGATGTTTTTTTCATCCACCCCCACGGCACTTCTGACTTCTCGATTCGAATGCCGGATCAGTGTACGATTTAATTTAATCATTAGCATGATTCATAGTGCGCTCTCTCACGCGGATTAATTCTGTATAACACCTTCGAAAGGTTCCTCCGCCAGATGCCTTCCGATTGACATAAATCCCTCTGGGAATACCGATGAAGATCTCGCTTTCGTTTTCACACACTCTGTTTACTAAAATACAAAATAACGCGTTATGTAATGATACACGTTCGATATTCAATCTTTCATTCATCGATTCGATGCAGATTTCATTTTACGATGTCTAATTTAAGACAGTTACATTACACGCTTGCGTAGAAAATGATAGAACTTGAAAAATGTAATTTGATGTAAAATTGTACACGTTTCGAACAACGTTAAAAGTCTTATTTTTTTTTGTTTAACGTTTCGAGTTCAAATGGAATAGTTATTTCGCCTGGAGCGTAATGTTTTAGGTGGGTTTCAAATTGCTGCACATTAGAAAGGAAAAATTTCTCAGAGGTAAGGTTTATTTGTGCATTTTTATAAGTTTGACAGAGTTTTTCCATTTTTTGTGTTTACAAACTGCCTATTAATTTTGAAAAATGGTTTTCCTCTTCTTCAGAAAACTACACCTTTTCCTACTTTCTCCGTAAGTGCATGATGTAGCAGTAATGACTTCTCTGAATGTGCGTTTAAGAGTTTATTATAAGTTATTATCTAGACGTATAATGGTGCAATTGAACTCAACTGCAATCTCTTACTAACTATTTAGTTAATTAACAATATATATTTCATGAAAGCAATAAAACTGTCAGTAGCAGTAATTTAAATATCTCACTAACTGTTCTTTCTATTCACCCTACGCTCCATCCTCCCACGTCGAATTTCAAATTCCTCTCAAATTAAAGACGCACACGCAATGCCTATAATTGTACTTCATACTTTCCATTATCAAAATTCTGTATTACGTATTTCAAGTCCTACTTAACAAAACCACAAATTCTACAAATTCTTTGAGAATTCTGTCTCCTTGAGGACACCATGCCACCTACAAAGATACTTTCAAATATTCAACTAATGAGCCCACGTTCTTAACGCTAGATTCACTAAAATCAAAATGATATTAAATCTATATAATAAAATCACGATCAAAATGATTTGTTCTGAATTTTCTGTAAATATCTCTTCAATTTCAACGCTATTTGTTTACAATTTTTCAACGTCTATTTCGTAGACAGCAAGAGACTAAACCAATTTAACTTATTTGTTCTACGATTTTTTCTACTAATTCATTTATTTGATATTACTTAATATATTAATTAATCATCGGTAGATCTAGTGTTAAAATCCCAGTATCTGTAGAATTCACTCCTTACGCAACACACATGTCATTGTCAATTCAAAACCCACCTAAATCTCTAAACAGAAATTCCACAAATTTTCCTTCGCACCTCATCGTCGCTGAACCACCGAGAAGAGAAGAAGAGAAATCTCCGTCACGTACGTTATTTTTCTCCACCGGATAAATAACGGATCACGCGAGACAATAGTGCGCCGTAATTAATTACAGCAACAATAGAAAATAACCTGCAGCCGATGTCATGACGTGACTATTATGCGGTAGTAACCTTTATGCGCTTCGTCCTCCAGTGATATCGAAGGTGATATCTACACCCACACCCGCGCCTTTTCTCCGCCACCTCTCGACCCGAATCGTTTCTTGATTTGCAGGTTGATTTAGCTATTAACTCCTCTTAACGAGCTGCAGCTACTAGACTCATTATTAATAGCACGTTCTCACGCGAATTAATTCAATGGCCTCTTAACGGGGCTTCCCTCGAGTTACGATCATCCTAATTGACGCTAACGTTTTGCCGTGATTATCCGCGAATCGCGAAACGGAAAAACCACTTTTACTATCGGCTATTCGCGGAACGAGGCTTGGCTTTTCTGTCGTAATTATCGTGCTCGTAAAGATAATTGAAAATTTACTTTGGCGAGACGTCGTTCATGATGTATGACTCGGAAGACAACGGTGGTTTTACTTGCAAGAATATTAGTATTTTTATTTAATCTACATGCGGATGGAAGTAATGTAAATTGGGAACGATTGATTTTATTCGAATTTTTGCTTCATTCAGTAAAATACTTATTTGGTGTGGATATTTAATTGGTAATATTTCAAATGTGAAAATTTTGTTTTTCACTTTGTAGCGAATTTAATTTGTGAGGTCAAAATTAATTGTGAGGTTTTTAAGTACAATTTAAATTGTGAGGTTTTTAAGTACAAAAATTATCAAACAACTGGCAATTTATGACATTATTCCTTACAGTCTGGTTTTCTTGATAGAGTCATTGATTTAATAAATTAAATATTACTGATTAAACGATTCTTTGCTCAAAGAACACTCACGCTAATTCTTATGTATTTGTATTAAATTTACAGATTAAAGTTTGTATGCCAAAAGAAATGCTTTGCTTCTCTTCTCCTACTTTCACATTCTACCCTTCGTGTTCGTATTTAATTTTAAAAAAGTGTCATCAAACGTAAAACAAACCTAGTAAAATCCTATTAAGAATTATATATACCTCAGAAACTTGTTAACTTTGTTAATTACACGATGAGAATGATACCTTGCTGTTGCAATAGTAACGATAAAACTGCTTTGGTGGCTCAGAGCAGACATACGGCAGCTAATGGTTGATATCACTGCAGGGATGATTCACCATGTAGCCCACAAAAAGAGAGGTATTTAGTGTTTCACAGTCTCGTCTTCGAAATTATTAGACACGCACTAATATGTGAAAATGCTAGAATCCGATCACGGAGCACTGATTACTCGTCGGCGGCCGAGGGCAAACTGATATCGAGGCGAACATCGAAACGACTTGTTATTGTTAGTGGATCAAGGAGTCGGACGCCTGTAGGTTACGGTAGTCGAGGCTCGCCGAGTTTGTTTTGAAAATTCGCAGCGGTCGCCGCACTCGAGAGTCGTTGAAGTGAAAATATCTGCTCCCGTTGCTCGTACCGTTCATCTTGAAATTGTGAATGCAATTGAACAGTATTGTTCCACTTTGCAAAAGCATTCATTCGTTGGCTGCATTATTATTAGTATTCCCAGGTGTGAATTAATTTTCTATTTAAAGGCAGTTCTGAGTAAAACAATGTCTTTCGACATCCTTATAATGGACTTAAGCAGGATGCTTAACGTTGGTTTTGCACCTCAGAGTTTATAATTAATTGCGAATTTAATCATCGCTCTTCGCGGTTTTCCGTGCGTTACTACGTTATGTAGAAAGATAAAAGTGTAATAAATTATTAATACATTACTTCAAACCGTGCCTTTTCTCATTGCAAAGACTTCAATCAATTGCAATTATCAGTTTCTTCATTGTTCTACAATTCGACTGTGGCATCGCCAATTGAATTTATAAATAAAAATGATAGTTTTACAGCACAATGCCATCAACGTGGAAATTAATTCCACGGAAGTTTGCGAATAATTTCCAGATCAAAATCTTTTCGATGAACAGCAGACTTCATTGTTAGCTTTTAATCAGTATCGATGCACCGATGTTACGTCCATGCATTAATCTTCATTCCGGGTATTTACATAATTTACATTGTAAATCTTTGCATTATCATATCGCTATTTATATTCGGAAAAAATATGGGTTCTTTTTCATTTGCGAGAAAAGTGTTACTCACAAGTTCTACAACTCAGTTCTAATGTTATATGCATTCTGTTAATTGTTACAATTTTGAATTTCTATTTGCAGCTGCATGAACTGCCACCATTTACATTATTATATTATTTATAATGCTACCATCTACATTATTATATTATTTATAATGTCACCATCTACATTATTATATTATATTATGTTATATATTGGTCGCGGTTCTCAATAAAGTTACTGTTGACAATTATAATTACGAGTTACAATTTTGATATCAAGGTGAGCGTAAATGATTTCGAAATAAGGCGTATTTATCAACCTGTTACTCCGATGCGGTAGTAACCTTTAAGTACATTGCCTCCTGGCATTATTTAAGATGTTACACACACCCATTACCGCCTCTCCCTTTCGATATTTATATCTTCCGTTTCTTTCCATTTTTCTTCATCCTCCTCTCAGCTCGATTTGTATTTTAAATTCACTGAAAGCCATCAGCATTGACGGGTATTATCACCGGACAACACTTTTAACGACTACCTGACACGATCATCAGTAACGCTCATTATCTCCTATTTGTTTCCTTCGATTTTTTCTGACTCATTTTACAAATACCGTACGATCAATTAACTCCACGTTCATCGAGGAAGATCGATAATAAGCCGATTAGAATGGGGATTCGTTAATCAATTATTGCGTACTGATTTTCATGCGTAATGAATCGAATGGCTTGTCAGTGAAGAAAGCTGAAGCAATTTCCCGTGTAACTAATTAATGAATTACGTGAAAAGTTCGAAGAAGCTGTTGCAAGAACGCGTAATTAAACTCGTAGATATTAGATTCGATAGCAATTATGACATGTGCGAGGGGAAAGCTTATATTCCTTTGGTTCTCGAGTGAAGTTCGAGATCGATGATTTGGATGACAGTTTATCGCATTGTGAATTAATTCAAATGAAAAGCGATTAGCTTGCTCGTACCTCTATGATGTTTACCGGACTAAATTCTACTTACATTTTTTCACGTGCATTAATTAAATTGTACCAAGTTAGAAAAATCCTCGAAACCAAATATAAGAGTTACAATAAAAATTGCAAAGTTCCTTACCAAATTTAACTAGACGATTTTTATTCTACCATATTTATTATAACGACGAAAAAATGATAATGTTCTCAAATTTTAGGGTAGATTTCGCCCTCTAAAGGATATTAATGCACAAATTAATTACAGTATTGAATCATTGATTCATTTTTACCTTACAAATCATTCCAAAAATCCTCAAAGTTTTATTCCAAGCAAACTTCATCCTTCGTTTCTACTTGCCACAGATTCCCGTCCTTCATCGATCGCAATTTATTCGATCCTTATTTCACTTTGACGCGACGACGATACCACGGTAATAACCTTTGCGACCTTTAAGTACTCACCTTTTGCTACTATACTGAGCGTTCGCTTTCTCACGTAACCCGTCCTCTTCTCTGATCCCCTGGCAATTGACGTTTTACTGTCTCATCGTTTACATGTAATAACTATAGATCGTCCGCACCTGTGGTTACTTTGACCTCCTGCCTCCTATTAATATCAGCTCGGCATAACATTTATTTCATTACCGTACCTTTGCCGATTTCCCACTGAATACGATCCCACTAGATTCTCTTTCGCAGCGACGCGAATGCGAATCGACTCCGAAGAAAATCCAATTCTACTGAAATCTCTTAGCAATCTTAAAAAAGTTTGATAATTTTAACCCCTTGCCCTACGATTTCTTTTGTGACTTCCTACGCGATAATTGACAATTAAATTGCTAAGATAAAAATGTGTTAGTGATTCCTGATATATTTTAGAATTTAACGCAATATTAATAACATAGAAATCTAGCATAGATATTTTCAATCTGATCATTTTTGAGAAGCTTCAAAATTTTCTGTTAATCAACCGCATCACGAGGGTCACTCGTTGTAGGGCAAAGGGTTAACACAGTTAACAATTTCATTCCAAATGATGGGGTTTTAAGATTCTACAGTATTTTACCAACCGTTGTGTCAAAGAGATTTAGACTTTGGAATTTGATAATCATTTTATACAGTTAACTTAAGTATTTGCAATCTTTGACTTTCTGATAAAAATTGCTTTTTGATTGCTAATTAACACGTTGAACGCCACCGGTATTTCGCTAGTTTCATCATTTCTACCGAAGCGAAACTTTATCTATTAAAATCACATCTTTATAAAGCAGACACCTCAAAGATACAGATGGATATATATTCAGCAGAATTTTATCTTTTCAACGCCAATATTCAAATACTGAATATATTACAAAATCCGTAAATGTTTCAATTTAAAAGTTACATGAAATTTCATTGAATTCAATAGCGCCGGTCACCGGTGACCCCCATGGCAGTCAACGTGTTAAATGATAATCTCTCAACATTCAAAAGAGTCCGCAAAGCGTTAAAAATCCCATGTCCAAGTAACCATCGAGCAACGTAGGACAAGCATCAAAACCGTTCTCCATTCGCTCAAACGCGAATAAACCGTCTGACTACGCAAGGTCAGAGACATCGAAATTTCCGCCGGCAAGAAACTGCGTTTCTTGCGGAGTGAAAGCGGCCCGTGGCATTGGAGCTATTATAGTAGCGATCCCCGAGTCATTTTTCGCCGACCTTTCCCCCCAAAAAGGATCGCGGCCACGTCGGCTGCACGGCTGCACTGCTGCACCGCTGCAACGCAGCCCGCGAAGTTCACTTTCCGCCCGCGGAGGTGAGAGTTCCATGGGAAGCTTCTGCCCGCTACCTTAGCACTTTGCACATGCCCATAACTTGTTCTTAAGTATGTGGAAACGCTTTCGTACGGACGGAGAGTTCGCGAATCGATTTTCTGGTCATTGGGCCATGCCGAATCGCACGTGATCGAAGGAAAAACGAGAGAAAACTTGGGACTGCTGATGGGATTGATATTAACGATGTTATCGATACTGTTGCCATTAATCTATGGTGATTGGTAGGAGGAGTGTTGGAAGAAACTGGTAGTTCTTTGATGGCGTGAAGTACCCAATTCTGTTTTTACACGGTTTTGATTTAACACGGTCTAGAAAAAAAATTGATTCCGTTTTTACACGATTTTATTCCATTTAGCATGATTAAAAAATCTAAAGTATTCTTAAAATAAATTTCGTAGTAAATTTATTTTAACTATTTTTACAGGGTTGAAGGATATGGAACTAATCCCCTTTTTACTATGTATGTACTTCGTGTCTTTTTTTACACGGTTTTGTCTGGAATGTATCTACGGTGTAAAAATAGAATTACGTGTATTGGTGTTTGCTTGGTAGATTTCTGTAGATGCCGGTGATTATGTATATCGCATTTATCGGAAGGTGGATATTATTGAGGAAGTATCGAAATCTGGTTGATATTGGTCGGGAAGTATTGATACTTCATTGATACTTATCTGACTGGCACTTATGCAAAAATATAAAAATTGATAGGGTAGAAATCAGTATTATAACTGATGTGTGTACGAACGTCTAATTAATTTGTGCAGTAGTTTAAATATACATATTGATACCTAATTGTAATTGATATTAATTATAATTTGTTTGCGTACTGTGTATGTGCGTATCCCTATTATGTTCCCATCTAATTATTGTTGGTATGATTACGTGATTTTCGCATGCTGATCACCGCCTTTTTTTATCATATTGTTGTAATTGTAATAAACGTTTCATGCAATTTTTATTACATTTTTCAACAATCTTCACCGAACTTTATATAATTTTCATAGACTCCAATTTCTAAAAATGTTAATATTGTCACAAGTATTCCTCCCACTGGAATATCAATTTCAAGAGTAAAAGAGACAATCAGCATTTCGCATTTCCCAGAAGGTAAAATTTCTTGGACATTCCCAGCCCATACATCGATCGTCGAGGAATGAAAATATTCTCGATGTAGCACATCCCGGTATTAAATCCAAGAGAATAATATATCCCATAATTTTTTCCACGGATCTCCACCGTTATAAATTACCTTATTAATAACAATAATAATAATTCAATGATTGGTCCATTCGACTCGGAGAGGTTTCACCAAATGTAGCTCAAAGATGGAGAATACGCGCTCGTAACACTTAGAATCTCAGGAAATACTTAGCAACGGTAATCTCAGCGCGATGAATAATTCAAGAGCATACATTACGATGGAAAACGATACAAATAGGATTATGTGCATTCGAAACATTTATAAATCCAGGAAATGCACATGGGCGAGGAGGAACGCTCGTCTCGGAAAGCGCATCAACGGGTCGTATTCAATCACCATGACATTCAGCTCACGACTTTTGCCCCAGGAGGTGAGAGCAGCTTCCAGCAGAAGCGTACAACCAACAGGATGCATTGCCTGCAATTCTCCTCGCCCGTGCAATGTAGCTTTCGAGCCTTAAAGCTTGGTGCACAGTGCAAATTTGGCATCGTTGTTTTTGCACTTTGTACCTGCACTTCTCTCATGCTGTTAAAGTATAGTTGTTTGGGGGTACGGTATCTAAATTCTATGGGGAAGATTTTTAACGGTGGTGGTGAAGGGATTTGAATTTGAATTCATTACTTCAGAGTCCGATTTGTGAGTCTCATTTAGATTGGTTTAAGAAAACGATGTCAAAGGGCAGTTTTGAAGGTCTTTCAATCTGTGGATTGAGTTTTTTAATTAAATGTAACGTGTCTATTATATTTACGTGGCACTGGTACGTTAGAATTTATCTTTTTTAGGAATTACAAATAGGAATTCACAAATTTGTGTTTATCTATAAGTCAGATATTAAAATTTCTTTTATTCCACAAGCACAGTGCCTACTTATGAATTTTCATTTTTATTCTTGAGTTTGATAATTAATTTATTACTGTGACCAATCAACCTTTAAATATTCAACCTACTTTCCAGGTTTTTGAAAAAAATCCTCAAACGCGAAGCACACAATTTATCATTCAATTAACCACAGCTCCATCGATTCACAATTCCAACAACAAATTTATAAATACCACACAAAACTCATCGACCCACCCGCAATTACACTTCCTCCAACACCTTCCCAACGACGAACTAAAACAAAAAAAAACTTATCTACACTTCCATTACCCCGTATCGATCGATTCAACCTCAAACATTTACCGAACAATGCAACCTAATATTTAACGCCAACTCCCAACGCTCTTAAAATCTTCAAAGCACTTTCCACGAAGCGCCGTATGCAAACCGATCAGGAACTAAAACCGCATTAAGCACCGGCACACTTCTCTCGCGGCACAGGAAGTGCCACTACAAACAGGAAGTACCTAAAGCCATCGGGAGGTATGTAAACTCTCACCGTCCATGCGTTCCTAATTCGATATTTGCCAATCTTCATTCCTCTTCGTCACCCTTTACCGAATCCCCGGGTAAAGAGCTAATTGAGTCAAGATGTACCGTTCCTCGTCGGACGACGTATTGTGACAGGAATGATAATTTCGTGCAAACACACGGCCATTTCACGCCCGCGGGAGGCCTGACTCGATCACGAATACACCTCTTATCCTTCGCCTTTCTCGGCTCCTTCGTGCCCCGACTCGTTACGATTTGCGTGACGACCACTTCAAAGTGGTCTTCGAGTACGACTCATCAGAAACTCGTTTTAAATGTACTACGATCTGGAGCTGACAATGAAACAGGATTTTAAAGGGACCACGTACGTCGTTTCCATTTAAATCACTGCTTTCCGATCGTCTGCCTTCTTTTATTTTATCCACGTCTTGGATTGAAAATTTGATTATGGGGCTTCGATGCCCTTTTTGTGGCAGACTTGCTTGGTTTTGGTATTTGCAACGAGTTTGGATTAAAAATATGATTAAATGATAATAAATGATTGGATTAATAGTGAGCACTTTTTTTATGATTATGAATTTGGGGATTATGATTTTAGGTATCGAAAGGGTGTCTGTTTGGATAGGTAGATATTAATTTTTATATGCTGCTGGAATGTAGTAATTATTATGGAGATCGTTGATTTACTTTTAGTATGAATTAATATAGTGTGTAATATATTATAGATCAAGTTTGGATATATATATATACTTTGCTTAATTTAAGAGCTACGATAATTAAAAGGAACGGACGAATTTTTCTTATTTGTTGAAAATGAATTGAATTTGTTCTACTAATTTTAATATTTATATTGAAATGTCTAATTCACCAGAAATATATCTCTAATTACGTTGTATCGAAACACTAATCCAACGATACCTCAACAAATTTCATTCAAAGACTTAATTACAGCACGATAAAGAAGAACAACGACATTGACAAAGCCACAAAACACAGGAAACCCCAAAATTTGAACATCGACACATTTTAATATTGATATTGAAATGTCTATTTCAACACAAACATCATACAAAGACTTAATTACCCTACGATAAAAAGAACAACGATATTAACACTAGAACTACCAAACCAGTCAAAATGACTGGTACACATTTTTTTCCAAAAATTCCCCAAGTTTGTAGGAGAGTCATAGGATAGATATTCTGCGTCCATCTTATAAAACATAAATTGCCGAACCGATCATCTCTTCCACCTCTTAATTCCCCTTGTTTCAAAATACTTATTTTATATTTTAAAATATGATAGATTTAACGCCGGTAGTTTTAGTGTTAACCCCTTGCCTTGCGATTTCTATTGTGACTGCGTGTATAACTCAAAAATAATTCCCAACATCAAAGTTTCTCTCAGATTTCTGATATTGCCTATAATTGAGCCTGAAATCAATATTCTAGAAATAATCTAATCGCCTCATGACCGATTGATATTTCAAATTTAATAATTCTTTAAAACTTTAAAATTTCCTATTTCACGTACACCATCACGAGTGTCACACGTTATTGTGATGCAACGGAATTAACAAAGCCACAAAATCAAAGAAACCTCCAAAATTCCCAACGCACTCCAATTCCTACCAAAAACTCAGCGACTCCCTTCCGCCATCACGATCATCCGAACCTCCGTCGAAGAAGCACCGTCAGAAACCGATCATTTATCCTCGAAATACAACGTTCGACGATCCCACAGAGATAGAAACATCGAAAGAAAAAGCGACAACGGTCCAAGAGTCCGCAACCACGTCGAAAGAGCGTCCGCGAAAATGTTCAAACCTCCGGAGAGTCGCGAAAAGACGAAAATCAACGAAACGAAAGATCCGGCGAAAAAAAAGGAGGCGCGTGCGTGCGCATACGCGAGAGAATGAGAGACAGAGACCGAGAGAACGGCGGAAAGAAAAGAAAAGAAGAGGGAGATAGCGTTTTACGACTTGGCAAAATTTATTGGTAGGCCGGTAGGGTGGGACGTCCCCACAAGTACATTGCGATTCCCCGAAAGCACACGGTGAGGTGTCACGCATACGTCGTCTTATCTCTCTTCGAGAGGAAAGCAACAAAATCTTCTCACCGGGCTGACCGTGCGCGCCTCGGTTCTCCTTTTTTCAAAAATGATTGTCCTTTCTTTTTTTTTTGTGTCGGTGTAAAGCTAGCGATACATAGGCATTGATATAGATACACAAATATAATTATTACAATTATGATATAATATAATATAATATAATATTTTATAATAATATAATAATAATAATATTAATAATAATAATAATAACATTATTATCACTCCTATTAATCGGTACAACGTAATACAGCTCTACGATCGAGTGGCCTATCGACGGCTACGATGCACAGTGACTAACGGACTATTCTCGACAACGTTCATAAAATAATTAATAATATAATATTATTAATAATAATAATACGATCGTGATAATCGCATTGCCCGCAATATAATATTTAAAGACGCAGCGATATGTAATTTAAGCTATGTACAAAGCGCAACTATAGACTCCGTTTCCTCTTCTTTTTTTCTTTTTTTTGAAATTTCCATCCTTTTCGAAAGAGAGTGAGAGAGAAGGACGGTCCGACGAGAAAGGGTTTTAGGCGGAGGATAGAGAAGGTATTTCTTTTTTAACGGGTTCGGTATGAAATTTTGCGATTTTATGGGGGAAGAATGGAAGATTACGCTGATTGGCTGATATCTCGATGGACTCGAGAAGCCTCAGGCTGAGTTGAAATTGCGTTTTTGGTTTTGTTCAGTTTGCGTTAACGTTAATTGTTATTTATCGAGAGACTCTCATTCAAGCATGCAATTTTCACTAATTAAAATAACAACTATTTCAAGGTTTCACTACTTTCTCGAATATTACATAATTTAGAAAAATTCAATTTTAACAGTAGCAATTAAAATAAACAGTCTTCCGATTTAACAACAAGTAGCAGCAACACTGAACACTCCAATCACAAATTACACCAGTATCTGCTAAAGATACCAACAAAATGAATACAAATTAACTACCGTCAATCTTTCCCACCAACCCCCAATTATTCTTACGTTTCACCAGCAAACCTGTTACCACACAAATACAAAAATCCAACAACAACCAATCAAACTATCACCGAGGATGAATTCCACGATTCCGTTTTCCATTTCAACGACTCTCGCTCTCCACTTTGGATCTTTCACCGCGGGACATCCGTAAGGTCGCGGCCACGAAAAAAAAAGGTCACAATGGTGGCCATGGACGATCAGGAAACGCACGGAATCGATCGATCATGCCATTCTAATCGAATCGGATCGATGTCGCCGCGTAGAAACGAAGAGACACATCGCCGACGGTTCATCCACTGGAAACCGATCCCAGTTGACTGGTATTTGCGTCAGCGGACCCGCCTTCTTTCACGGTCCCAAGGTCGTCCGGTCGCGTCTCTATGGAGAGATCTTGCTCTCCAACGATCTCGATTCACCTGGATGACCCTTTCCGCTATGAGCGGATTTTCACGTCCTCGAGAAGCCGCGATCGGAAACTTCACCAGGCTGAATTGTCGAGGATAGAGAAGGCCAGATGTTAAGGCCCGGACAACGTAGCCCGGGGCCTGGGCGTGGTCCCACGGTAGCATCGGTCCCCGGCAACATCATCGGACTCGGTTATTACGTGGACCAATTTAAAATTTCGACCTGAGGTCCTCGCGTGACGTTGACACCATCTTCCATCTCTGCGAGGCCACTGAAACCAAACTGGCCCGATTTCTGGGACCTATTTCTGCAGCGTTTTAGAGAATTGAGCAATTTCAGGAGATCTAATCAGTTAGATACTTTGGAAACCTTGGAAATTAAATGTTCTCCTTGGTATCGGTATGGAGAAGAGGCTGATGGATGTTTGAAGATCGTTGCATCCATTTTGGTACCGGGTTCAGTTTCATGGGTTCGGTTTATCGGAGAGTTGTTCTCTTTCGAGAAAGCCAAGCTCAGGATGATCGATGACGAAGAATCTGCGATCCTCGATCGGTGTCCTTGGCCTCATTGCTCTATTCCCATGAATGCACGGAATTACGTTGACGTTCTCAGCGATTCCTCTTTCCGCGATTAAGTCGTTACATCCATCGTGCCGCGGGAGAAAGCAGGAACTGTCGGCGTGCAGATTTTTCAAGATAATAGAAGCTGGTCGACGTACGTCGGGCATGTTCCCTCGATAACGAAATCCCGTCTCTCTTCCCGTTGACTTATTATCGCTCGCGTTAATAACGTTTCTTCGGACGAGCATCGTGAACATCGGCAATTGTGCAACGCAGGTGAATTTTTACGAAAAATCCTCCGATCATTTTCACGAGGAATACGTCTCGATGGGAACGATGGAAATATTAATAACGGGGCAATTTTATATGTTGTGGCCTCTCGTCATAATTGTCCTAGATGCCTCGCATCCTTGGGATTAACGAGGAATTCCAATGGACATATCCTTGAGCATGATTATTAGGGTCTTCAACGTCATTGAAACGTGCGTCACGTTAGATTGTGCAGTTTTCTCTCTTCAGCTTCTACGTTTTTCATCATTGTCCCGGGGATGTCTTAGATCTCTTAATTTTGTCCGTCATCTTGAGAGTATTCTGTGTCGATCATTGAATCGTAACGTTGCTATTGACGGAATAATTCTTCCTTCTGTTTCTATCTCTTCACGTCTTTCTGATGTTTGGAGGACGACTCTTTTGCCGTGGCTGACGTCTAGGTGTCTGGGCTCGGAATTTAGGAAGATGGCGAAAGCGAGAATAGAAACGTCGAACAAGCGGAATGAAGGAGCGAGTAAGCAAGGTTTTAGAGGCATGGATATCGTCAGAATACACGGAATTGCTTCCCTCGCGCGTACAGCTGGTATACTTTTTTTGAATGAACGTCGATCGACCAATTTTGAGGATGGAACATCGGCGAAGGTGGGTAGATACGTAGAATTTCAAAGTACTTGAGATTTCGATGAAAATCTTCACATCTAAGTAGAGAAGAAACGTCTGACCACTTCGAGCTACCTCTGCATCTATGTGACAGAGGATCTTTTGGAGAATATTTTAAATTAATTAGAATTTTTTTTGACGTTGGTCCAGAGAGATCTTTGCTATTTTGGAAATGTGATTTCGCGGAGGGTAGCATCAGCTTTTTCTCATTTTGCAACTCTGAAGATGAAGGAAACTGCGGAAGAACCCTTGGTAAAAATATTCGAATTTGAAAATTAGATTCAATGAGATTCCAAGCAGTTATAGAATTCTGAAGACAGCAGAAATCTTTGTAGAAAATTTCCCAGAGACTATTCTCAAATGAGAGATAGAATCAGTCCAATCAACTTTATCTCGTTTTACACCTCCACAGGTAAGTTTCCAAGTACTTCAGCGACAAATATGAAATACACCAGATGTCAGACTTCCGCCCAGCTTTAAAAACTGATCTGATTACCCGCCATGAGATCTCCCAGCGACGTAATATTATTGCAAGAATTATTCCGATGCCACCGAACCGACGTGGATCTTGCTACCGTTCATGATATTCCGGTTTTCAAAGTGGTCGAGAGCCACGGGCGAGACAGCGATCAAATTAGCATCGAGACCCGTTTACATGAAACGACGTATTATTACACTAACAAGGATGTCATTAATTAACTAATCAAATTGAAACGAATAAGAAATACGAAACGCGGTAACTCCTGGATGATCAGACTATCTTCCATCGCTCACGGTACTCCAATAAACAGGAAAAAGAACTTCGAAATCTCCATCGAAATCTCTTCGATTCCACGACACGATAATCGAGGTGGTACAAAATAGAAAAAAAAATCAGAGAAACGCGCGTCTACAGGATTCTAGGAGAGTATAGTTGGCTGGATGGCTTCTAATACCTAGAGTAGCCATTCGAGTAGCCGTTGGAGCCCTTGTAGGGAACGGAGTGTATGCTCCTGGAACAAAGATGGTCGAAATCGGAAGATGAAGAAAGTATACTATAAGCGAAAACTCCTGCCGCTTCCTCTCTCCTTCTCTCTCTCTCTACCTTTTACTTTCTTTCCCCATCTATCAATCATTTTCCCATCGCTTAGCGATACAGCGAGAGAATGAGTGCGCGCCGTGTTAGTAAGTACCAGAAGAAGAAATCGACAACGTGGTCGTGATAGATCATAGTTGTAGTGGAATAAGAAATAGTAATAGTAGTACTTTGCATGCTGGAGGGGTTTTTTTTTTTTTCATGGTGGTGGCGGTACACGTTTTGTTGGTGGTCGCGCTTTTTTCAGCCGTGACCGGAGAAGAGTGCTGGTGATGGAGAGAGTTTGACAATCGTATAGAAGAGGGTCTTGCATGGTTATTATAATAGTAATAATAATTAAAAAAAAGATTTTTTTTTGTTTTTATGGCTGTTGTTGGAGTTGTTGTAGTTGTTGATGATGATTTTTAAAGTTGTTGCGTGTACATTTTGTGTGTGTGTCAAGGTGCAGGAGGTTCAGAGCTCCCGCTCACCGCCACCCACATCTACAACAGAACAGAAAACAAGACCACCGCCGTTACATACAAGGTATCCATTAGTATCCACCAGTATCGAAGATTTATTTTATCGCCCGCTCGTTCGGCCGCGCTCGCGCGCGCTAGCACGTTCCATGCGGAGGCAGCATTATTTCAGCCTGATTTATGGGTCAGACCACAATCCTCAAAGTGCTGAGGACGAGAGAACGGGCCCAGACGTTTGCGGATCTTCGGGGATCCTCGGCTCGACGTGTCTTTTATTCGCGCCGACGACGCAATGCAACTTTGTAAGGCGAGAGGCGCTCAAAGTGATCGGTGAGCCGGTCACCTTTGACCTAGTTCGGTGTAGGGTCTGTTGGAACGACTTTTGCTGCTGATATTTTTTGCAATCTGATTTTGATATGCGATTGATGTGAATTATTTTCTGTGGTAATGCGAATTTTGGTCAAAATTCAATGTGGAATTATAGTAAGTGATCCGTGAGCGGTCACCTTTGACATAGTTCGGTGTAGGGTCCGTTGGAACGACTTTTGCTGCTGATATTTTTTGCAATTTGATTTTGATATGCGATTGATGCGAATTATTTTCTAGGATAATCTTAATTTTGGTAAAAATTCAATGTGCAATTATAGTAAGTGATCCGTGAGCGGTCACCTTTGACCTAGTTCGGTGTAGGGTCCGTTGGAACGACTTTTGCTGCTGATATTTTTTGCAATCTGATTTTGATATGCGATTGATGTGAATTATTTTCTGTGGTAATGTGAATTTTGGTACAAATTCAATGTGGAATTATAATAAGTGATCGGTGAGCCGGTCACCTTTGACCTAGTTCGGTGTAGGGTCTGTTGGAACGATTTTTGCTGCTGATATTTTTTGCAATCTGATTTTGATATGCGATTGTTGTGAATTATTTTTTGTGGTAATGTGAATTTTGGTAAAAATTCAATGTGGAATTATAGTAAGTGATCCGTGAGCCGGTCACCTTTGACCTAGTTCGATGTAGAGTCTGTTGGAACGATTTTTGCTGCCGATATTTTTTGGAATCTGATTTTGATATGCGATTATTGTGAATTATTTTTTCTGGCAATTTGAATTTTGGTAAAATTTCAATGTGGAATTATAGTACGTAATGTGTTGCGCTGTAGAAATAGTATTTGTTGCAATTCCACCTGCTTGATATTTTGAAAAGTTGATGGTTATGGCGATTTGTATCGATTTTGAAAAAATAGCACATATTTTCATGTCTCATGTATAGGTATGATGTGTTCTATATTTAGTTTAATTGTAATTGCTCTGTATTTTTGCACGTTTGTGGAGTACTTTATATCTCGATGGCTACTATGATTGTAATCTGGGCAGTTTTTACAGAATGTGATTTATGTTCGTTGTTTTCCTATTTTTCACGTGCTTAAGATCGTTCGAAGTTCAATGATGTAAAACATGTGAACGCATTTCTGGCTTTTTTTCATTGCCATATGATTTATAGGCGTTATTACGAGTCTCCTTCGACCAGTTTGCAATTATGGTAGGTATGCCGACCGAACTATGAGTTTGCAATGTTAACAAAGCGGAGAGAATGTATTACATTACACTTGTCACTAATTTCTGTTAAAGATTTATGAAAATTATGCATAATAGCACAGTTTCATATTTAAAATTCCTTAAATTTTACTTGAGAAATTTCAAAGACTGGAAATTTACCATATTAAAAGCAAAAAACTCAACATTAAACTATAATTCTGCGACAGAAATGAATTAGACAATCGTGAAAATATATTTTGCGTTAAAAGAAATCAAAATTCCAGCACTTATAATCGAGTGAACAATGAAGTGAAAGATAATTTTTAAATGCTATACAACGGGTCAATTAAACAAGACAAACTCATATTTTCCATCAAATAAAAAGAAAATCCAATAAAAACTTCTATGCACACTGAAAAATCCCAATTTCAGGGGAAACATCATCGAAAAAAATGATGACAAAACGTGAATGTCCCGTTCGATGATCCACCGTCGATGTCCGACGGATCGCGGAACGCTGACTGGCAAGCGTTAAACTAACTTTTACTTTTCAATTCCTCTATTTATCATTCCAATCTCACAATATGTTCGCGCTAATGGGAAACAACCTCAAGCTCGTCAGACAAATGTAATTAACCGGCGCAAAACTTTTTCGCAATCGCATACCAATCACACATTAACACTCATTTCTAAAAAAAATCCCAATTCTCTAAAATCCTCCCGATTCAATCAACAAATTGCAAAATATGAAATCCTATCAATCTCCTTCAAAACCGCCACCTCGAACTTCCCCGCATTTCAACCCCTTCGTTCCAACAACCCCTGTAATCAGCAAACGTCCCGTTCTCTCCATCCTTCCTTTTATTCTTGCTCTCTTTATATTCACGAAAACGTGTAATATTTAAAAATTCACCGAAATAATATCGCTAACGAAGCACGGCTAACAAGCCAAAGTTTCACGCATGGAACGTGTCGCGCCTTAATCGCCGATCAGAAACCGATCACGCGTAAGACGTGACTTCGAATGCCATTAAATCATCGCGACGAGGAGTCACGATTTTTATTCGCGTCGATGTATCGCAACTTCGATCGCGTCTCGATTTTTTTTTCTCGCGCTTTCTCTACCGACGGTGTCTGTGCTCCGATCTTCGAGGATTAAGTTCAAAGGGAGGTGAGAAGGTGGGGCGGAAGAGACAGTGAAAATTTCTGGGATAAGTTCGACTTTAAACGTCGATACCGTCGCAAGAAAGAAAGAAAGGATTGACGTATCGTCGGAAGGAATCATTCCGCAGGATGAGTCACTAAATGAAGTACTGTCTTCGCTGGATTATCCTTTTTCGTCTTACAAAAGGTCGTACCGGTGACCCGACCGGTTTTCGAGGCGGTCCTCGTCTTCTTGCTTTCTTGGGTCAAGATACATGCGAGTAGCTCCTTTTTAAATTTACCGACCGATAGTACGGGACGATAGCACCCGTCGTGGTTCGAGGGGATTTTGAAAATGAAGATCGCGAGGGAATTCATTGGGATCATTTGAAGTTTGTGGGGGAAGAAGTCTTCGAACTTTTAACGCGCACAGTGAAATGTGGAATTAGATACGAAAGATTGGGAAAAATGTTGATTCTTGATTATTAAAATATCACGAGAGATTCGATGGGAATTTCTGACGAATTTTTCTCACTGCACGTTTAAGAATTTTGTTTCTGGCCCGAAATAAAAATCAAAACATGATCGTTAAACGATGGATAAGCTATATTTAAATTCATCTCGATGTATCACACGCTATGGAAACAATCCTGTCATTTTTTTAACCTGTCAAGCTAACATTCCAAGGAATGTGCAACACCGGTATGAAAATTCACCGAGAAAAATCGTCAGAACTGAATTAACTGAATCACTGAATAAAAAACTGTCAAAACCATCGACACAACTGTTCTTCCTCCACATGCACGCCCCCGACGGGAGGCAGACCGAGCACAGACACGTCTTTAAAACCGAACGATACATTTATCCAACCGATTCGTTGCTCTAACCGAGCCACGACCCGACACGAAGTTAATTTTCCACCGTTCACAGACGTTGACAACCGATCAAGAGACACTTTCCATCCCGACGACCCTTTCACCTCGATCAATCGACGAACTTCGAATGAAATCACGAGACGAGCACTATCCCACGAATTTATTCGATTCGAAAAAAAGAAACAACCACAATCACGACGTAATCTCTACCACGCACCGCGTTCAAAACCGAGAGCAACGTCTGCCGGTGAAAATGAACTTGTCCTCTCGTCGACCGGTCAATTAGAGGGAGCTTCAAATAAAAAAAAAAAAAAACAAAAGAGAAAAAAATACTGAGAAAAATGGAAATAAATGTACCTGTGCTGCTTGAGGTTGTCCTGTCGCTTGAAGGACTTTCCGCAGACCTCACAGGTGAAGGTCACGTCGTCCTTATGGCTGCGCTCATGGATCATGAGGTTGTAGGGCTTCGTGAAGCGCCGCTGGCAGTACTTGCAGACGAACTCTACCGTGCACTTGGCGCGCATCTTCTGCCGGCGGCCGAACTCCCTGCCGTGCCCCTCTGTCTCCATCGGCATTATCGCGAACATCCTTATAAATTCCCACCGCTCCTTCTCTTGGTCGACTCTCTGTCTCCTTTCCCTCTACCTCCTCTCGCGCTCTTGCTAACGCCTCGAGTCACTCCCTCCACTGGTTCGGCCTACCGTCGTCTCTTTTGCTCTTGCTCGATCGCTCCTCACTCTTTCTCTCTTTTCCTCTCTCTCTCTCTCTATCTATCTATCTTTCTCTTTCACTCGAGGTCCCTCTTGGTCCCTCACTTTGCTCCTCGTGTCGCTCGTCTCTTCTCCTCCCGCGCAAACCTAGTCCCGACCGGCTAACTCCTGGGAGTGAGATCACTCTGACTGTACCTCCTTGCGAGAAGATCCTCGTACCTCTCTCTACCTGCGTGGAAGAAAGGACCAATGATTTTCGATCGATTTTTGGCGACCTGGTGGGCCGATAGGCGATCGTGGGGGATTGGGTTACGCGGCGGAACGATGATGGGACTTGTGAAATATGGTACGCTCGTGATGGATATTGCGGTTTGGGGAATGCGCTGGAGAGAATTTTGTGGGGGGTTTTTCTTTGGGTTTGAGATGTAATTAGAGAAAGGTGATGATCGAGGTGGAGAGGAGCGGTTGGTGGAGGATGTTGCAATGGTAATGAGTACGGACGAATTTGTAGGTTTGTTGGATCTTGGGGACTTTCTATGACCGAGCGCGGGGATTCTTTGAGAATGCATCATCGTGATTTAATAGTTTCCATTATCTCTGACAAGACGCGGACAATGTAATCGGGATTCAATACAGTGTTTCGTGTAACATTTGCTGCGGCTAATTGTTCGAGGAGGAATTAAAAGTTCGGAGAACGTTGAGTATTGGAAACGAAGGATGTCTGTGTTCGATCGAAACGGGAGATATCGATGGAACGAGTCGAAATGGGTGGAAACTTGCCGCGCAATCAGTTAAAACATCCCGTTTTGAGGTGGTGGAAAGGAACTTGCGTTAGAATTTTAAAAATTCACCGTTGCGAAAATTGTTTGCATTGCATTGAAGTAAACTACTATGAAAATTGCTCTGTCTGTGATACGTTGTAAATTAATAATTTTTTATATCCTCCTACTTGAACCAGTTTCCGCCCTATCCTCCAAGAAATTGATCACCCACCTACAAATTTAATTATTCACTAATTTAAGACTAACCGTACCGGCACTTTAGGTGTATCTATTCCGAAGGATGGTCACTCGACTTGTTATATTTTAACCCCTTGCCTTACGATTTCTATTTTGACGGCGTGCGTAACATCCCAGAATTAATTCCAGAAATAAAAATTTCTCTCTGATCCGTAACATTTGGCACAACTCACTGCAATATTAATATTATAGAAATAATTATACCGTTTCGTGATCGACTGATATCTTCAATTTAATAGTTATTGGAAAAGTTCAAAATTTCGTATTACATTTATCACCTCACGCCTGTCACACGTTATTGTAAGCTAAGGGGTTAATATTGGAGACATCCCAAGAAACAGGCTTTGGTTAATAATACAAAAAATTACAAATTTTCTTTCCGCTGATGCGATCATTTGACCGCTGATGACCTCTAAACCCTAAATACAACCCCCAACACAAAAAACGTCACAATCTTCAAATAGTTACAAATCTGAAAGTTTCAACCTAATTTCGATTTAAAACTCCCCCTAGAAACCTCCTCTAAACGACCTCATTTGCATCAATACGCTAAAACAGAAAGTACCTTAACGTCACAAACTTCTACAAAGATATTTCCTACACCCAAAGTTCATGATATCTAAATGCTCAAACTCTAATCAGTAAACCCACTTACAAACTTCCCCCAGAAGACTTTCCCTATAAAACACACCCCATAGCCTCTCCAGTTCGAAACACCCCTTCCACTCGAAATCATCTGCAACCCCCAAACTACCGCTACGTCGTAACCGTCGCTCGTCCAAAACCATAAGTCCTACGAAATCACCATAGTAGTTGCAGTCGAAAGTACAAAACAACAGCAACAACACCGAAAGCATTGGAAGAGTGATCGCACGGTGGTAAGTGGTCGATAGAACGGGCCCCGCGGAGCGTAGAGGCAGCAATAAAAAAGGCCCCCGGGGGCTGATCGTGCGGTGTGGCGCAGCCATTGTGCGGGAGCCACGTCCGGTGCTACCGGTAGCGCAAGGTAAGCACACGGCGCACGCTCGAATAAAGTGGCGTGTCCGAATGAGTAATAAGCGTGGCTGGGCGTATCCCGGTTGGTTAGCCTGGCTAAAGGCGGTGGGGTCTAATCGGAGCTGCGTGTTACGCGCGCGAGTCTACTCTTCTCGCTTTTTGCTTTGCTCTCGCATCCTCGAGGTCCGCTATTACCGCTTATGGTAGCGAAACGTGGTTTAGCGAGATGGCTAAATCGTGAACTGTTTTCCAAGCCGGCCTCGCGGACCGGGCATTTTGCGGATTCAATCTTTTCCTATTCTGGACGCGCGGTCTCCTTTTACCGATTATGGTAGGAAGTGGATTCAGACGTGGTTGCGTGTTGCGAGCGTGATGAATTGTGCTTCTTTCCTTGTGGTTTTCGTCTGTTGTGACTGCTGGGTAATGAGCGGAAGGATGGAGAATTTTGCGGTGTGGTTTGTATGCTGAAGTCTTCCAATATTTAAAGTATTGTGGATGTTTCTGATTAGATGTGTTTTAGTGGATTGAGGTGAAGAAATATTTGTTGCTATTTTTTTAAGTAAGAGGTGGGGTTGCGTGTTGATTTTATTATGTCGTTTGCAGAGCTGTCGGGGTTTGTCTGACCAGTGCCTATTCTACTTGCTGCTGCATCTCTTACCGTCGAGCTACTTCAATTTTCCCAATTTTCCCTGTATGTCTCTAAATCACTACTCGAATTTTACTATCATTTTACTATTTTACTATTACGAATTTCACTATTTTACATCATCGAATTACTATCACCAACAATACCCTTCTTTCACTTCCTCGATTATTTAAATAAAGGAAAGTCCATTTCTAAAGAAACATGAAATAAAACCGCCGTATTGTTTCCGATAAAATTGTAAAGAACCTATCAACAGAGTCGTCAAAGCGAAACAATGAAACGCGTGGGAATAAACTTGCTGTACACGATTATCCATCTTGAACTTGGTATCCTTTCGCGCGCGGTTACAAGCGCGACGGTGAATCCCGGCTGCCGAGTTCACCTACTCGCCTCTGTCGCGACCGAGAGGTCAAAGCTAATGTATGATAATGTATGATAATGCAATGTATGTGGAAGCACGGCCTTACGATCGAGGTGGTAGAACGGGCAGATGAAAACCGTCGGGGTATGAGCGAGCTTTAAAAGCGAATTTCATACCACTCGAATTCGCCGTATGGAATAATGGAGTCGTTAAGTTCACCGTGACAGGAATAAAATGATGGAATTAAAGCCGGGCAACCGGGACTCCGGGATTTCTTAATCCTGTTAGACACGCGTCCTGCAATTCGATCAGGCTGTCGTGATTCTAAGAAGGAAGAGGCTAACGCAAGTTTCACTCGTCAAAGCGAGCACGTAGCGCGAAAGCTACGGCCCCGTGTACTTCTCATACCCTGGAAATAATCGTTGGGAATCGATCATGGAAAGGGACATCGTGGTCTGCATATATATCGATGATTTTACGAGGGAGGCAATTCGCTTCTTAAGTAGCTAAGGACGATCTAATGGATCTCGTTTCACAAAATTAGTAGAAGAGTTTGCAAAGTGTCGCGGTAAGAATTCTAGGGTAGGATGATTAATAGAAAATCGAGAGATTTCAACGGTAGACAGCTATTCTCCAACCGACTACCATTCCAGCAACTGATACGATACTTTACTCCAAAATGTCAGCAGTCTTTCAGAGAATTTTCTCAAACTTTAGATATCTCACTAGAAAATTTCATAATCTAGCTATAAGGTATTCTAATCGAAAGAAAAGAGTTTCTTTCACACCCCTACAAATATTCCCCCAGCAATATAACTCCAATTTCTTTCTACCCTACTCTCTACCATCCCTCTCCGATTTCTCACCTCAATCACAATCAACTGTAATCAAAATAGCACCGCCTATCGTATCCTCTCGAAAATGAATCTCTCTCTACTTGATCATCTACCATCAAACAGTATCTCCTCCCCATTGCCACGACTCTCGCGGATTCCCCATGAAAACGAGAGGCCCCCGCGTTTACGCTTCGTTCTTCGCGGGTAAAAGGGACGAAGGACGTAGGGCGCAGTTGAAGAGGCAGCCAATCAAAGAAGCTCGAAGACGAGCCAACCAAGAAGCTCGCTCGACGTGCGTGCACCCGTTCTCGCATGTATGGAGGAATAAAGAAGGGAGCAGTAGCGCGTTCGTTCGTTCGTTCGCCGGTAGCCAACCAAAGAGGAGCTGCTACCGTGCACCGCCCTACCGCCGACTACCGGTTTTGGGCCAGTCGCTACCGAACCTCCAGAGAGAAGTCCACCAAGTGGGACCACACCCTCCCCCTCCAGGTGCACATGGTGCCCTGGTACTGGAGAGCACCAAGGTGGAAGGATCTTCCAGGGAAGGGCAGCTTCCTATCAGGATTTCTTCGTACTGTCCAATCGCATGGGAGACATGGTGGCTTTCGGAGAGCCGTAGGGATTGATTTAAGGGCAGTTGTGAAATTGTAAGGGTAAGGTATTTGTTTCTTGGTTGGTGATTGGTGTTTTGTTACTTGGAGAACGTTATGGAGGTTGGTTTGAGTGGAGAAGAAATGAGGGTAGTTTGTTGAGGGTGTCTCGTGGGAAGGGAAAGATTGTAGGGGTTTTAAAGGGATTAAGGAATTGTAGAGATGTTGGGGAGGCTTGTTGCTGGAAATTGGGTATTTGTTGATTTGATGATTGGGGTGGTTTAGACTTGAGAAATGAAAGGGGAAGGTTTGTCGTGAGAGGGCAAGAATTGTAGTTGAAATCTGTCAAATAATTGACCGTAGAATCATATTGGTAATACACGACAATTTGTATGATTCTGTGATAATTAGTTTGCAGAGTGTTTAAAAGTAGACAAATGTTATTCTAATTATAATGTTGGCTCGATATTGAAAATTGTAGCCAAGATTTTGAATGGATGCTGATTAAACTTTTTTCCAATTTTATATAATTTTTTTTGGAAATAGAATATCTCGATAATTAAAAAGATTGTGCCATTACCGAATACAAATATCATTCATGACACGAATGATCAGTCAATTGGAGCAATGTCGCTACAACCCTACAAGCCTTGCGCCAATACTTTCTTCTCTTACTGCGTACCATGCGAAACGCCAAAAAGGAGAGTTTAACTTTCTCTTGCCGATCTAACGACTCTATCTTTATTCATAGATATTCATTCAAACATTGCCAACCAAGAAGTTTATCAATTTTTATCCCAATCGAAACAAGTACAAGTAAATTCGTACAACTAACAAATACATACGAACCCCAAATTTAAAAAATTAGCACTATTTTCTCAATGGATCAAGACTTAGCAAATTGTTAATAATTCTCGTAATTTTGTCGTGTTCGTATTCGCAAAGAAATGATCGATTAAAACGCACGAAAAGGGTTTTCATTCGCGCTGTAGCCGAAGAACCAATCAAAACGGAGCAGCTACTGTGCACCGCCCTGTGGCGTGCTACCGGTTTTGGGCCAGTCGCGACGAAGACTCGAGATACGTCAACGAATATGGACCACACCTTTTCCCGCCCGTTTCATTCAAACCGCGATGAAATATCGCATGGCGGTATAAAAACTCGACAGTCTCACAAATCCGAATTTCATTCTCGTAAACAACCCACAATATTCCGTACAATGATCAATAAATTTCTAAAACCGTACACTCGTAAACTGACTTAACTATTTACAATAATTCTTTTAAAAAAAGCGCGAGAAAACTACCCTAAAACGTTCACCTAAGAAATTACAACTTCAAGAAACCATCGCAATAATATCCTTTACATTGATCAAATAGAATTTAAATAAATTTTAACACCGATGGTAACAACAACGAAGACAACCCAGAAACATAATAAAAGATATCGAAGAATACATAGTAAAAATAACTACACTTACCAGGAGAAGAAGTCGTCAGAAGCGCGGATGATTCCTCGAAACGACAGAGTCCTTATCGTGGATTCTGCCCGAAGGTTCGTAAGACGCTCGCGTAATTCCCGTGGAATGGCTCGATAATTCGAGAGACGATACTTGGTTACGATCGCGTCTCGTAAAGAAGAGAGTATCGTCTTTTGGACAATGCGATTCAGAGTTTAGTGAACGTATGTCGGGATGCTGTCTTCCGGGCTGACAGGTCTGGACCGTTTGGGTGCGCGGCGTCGACTGAAGCTCCGTTTGGCCGCTCGGTTGGCTGGTAGCCCGAATAGGTAGGCACACCAGAAGACGGTAGGACGCGGTGTGTAACCGCCAAAGGTCTCCTTCGTCGTCGTCGTCGTCTCGCTTCTTCTGGTTGGAGGACCGGGAGACACCTCCCTACCGAACCGACTCACCGATGCTCACCAGTTTGTCGTTCGTGTGAGCCACTCTCTGATTCTAACCAGAAACGTTCCAGGATCTTCCTTCGTTGAATAGGCGATGGTTGGCTGTAGTGGTGGTAGGTAGCGAGAGAAGAAGCGGATGAAGAGGAAGAGGCGGAGGTGGATGTAGAAGAAGAAGAGGAGACGATAGCCTGGCGGAGGAGAAACGGCGGAGGTGGAACGGGAGCAGAAGAAGGAAAAGGTGGAAGAGGTACGTGGGAGAGAGACAAGGATGATCCGCTCCTTATCCTGACTCTCTTCCGTCCTTCTCTCGCCGAATAGCAGCGCGGTTATTCACAAATCCTTCGACGACGCGGCTTCCTGAGCTCCTGGGAGAGTACCCATCCGCCCTCCCCCTTTTGCTGGAACTGTCCCTCGACTTGCTCCCTCTCTTTCACGATCCCTTCCACTCCACCTGGCTGGGACCGCCCTCGTAACCGTCCGATCAGAGCATCCCTCTTCGCCCACGCACGCGGAGGCCCTTTTTCAAACGGTCTTCCCACTCTTCGATGAATACTGACAGACTTCTTTCGTCTTCACCCTCTGCGAAAGGTTACCCCCCGTGGGGGCGGTAGCCAGGTTCGGGCACAAAGGAGGTAGCTGTCCTGGAGGAGCCACTGCTCTCGAATCTTCCTCTTCTTCGTCTTTCCTTCACTCTCTCCATCTTTCTCTCCTTCTTACATTGACTTTCTCAATTTTACGGGGCAAATAGGAAAGAATTATTCCGTAGTAAGAGATCGTAGAGAGTTCTCTCATTAAGTATTCCAAACGACCGAGTCTAGAGAGCGTGTCAATCTCTTCGCCCACGCGAGAAGATGAGCCGAATCGATTCTAGGAAGGGGATCCGCGGGAACGGTGATCTCTTTGTCTTTATCGAGGCCTCTCGAGGCCAGAGACGGAGCGAGAGAACAAGACAGAGAGAGAGAGAGAAGGAGAGAGCGAGAGAGAGAGAGAGGGACGCTTTAGAGAAGGTGTAGAAGGAGGCGGAGGTGGAAGGAGCGTGCAAGAACGACGAGCGGGGGCTGACACGATGCCGCGGGGGTTCCCAGGGCACGTGGGAAATGCACAGTAGTCGATGTCAATTCCCCCACCAGGCGCGCCTCGGCGGGCCCTCTCGGGCCCCGTCAGGCCCCGTCGGGCCCCGTCGGGCCCCACTACGATCCCGCTGGACTTCAAGAGCCATCGCCAGCGTTCTGGGCGCCGCCCATCGAGATCTCGCGGTATCGCTTCATTGGAGGATTCAATGGACTATCGCCTCCTTCGCGAGCCACCGGGATGATCGAGTGGTGGAAAAATTCCACGGGGACTGCGGGAGGATCGGGATGAAGGAGAGAGGATCGAGGAACACCAGTGAGCGATCGGCAACAAAGAGGACGCCGACGTACTCCCTGGAATCCGTCGTAGCCACCGGGTTCCGGGGCCCTGGAAGATGGAACTGGATGAAGATGAGGTTCATGACGAAAAAGAAAATAGTTTTTCGTCATTGCCGAATGATTTTCATCGTCATTCTTTTAAGAAGAATTTCGAATGTTTCGAAGTTCTATGCATTAAAATATCTGTACTCTGATTTTAGCAAAAAATGATCTTAGATTGTTTAAATATAGCAATAGGAGAGAGTCGAGGAAAGTAATAAAAATTATTAAACTTTATATTATTAATAATTGGCGTCGTAACGTAAATGGAGTAGGAAATCAGACGGGAGGATTGAAAATACAATGTAAAGGGAAGATAAAACTCAGGAATGTAGTAGTAACAAGAATTTCTCGGCTATCGGAGAAAGCATTTCCTTCTTCAAAGACAAAACGTACAAACTGAAAGTGAACTGTGTAAATACGTATACCCTCGCGATAACGGAGTGGAAAACTGCGCGAAAATTTACACCTCCGGCAGAATTGACAGAGGCGACAGTGATAAAAATGTTTGAGGAGGACGCATTACCGGACAGTATACAAATACCGATCTCAAAGATAAAGATAGAAGAAAGATCCTAAATCCAAAACCTTCTAGAAGCCACGAGAAGCATAAATTTAAATGCGTTAATACACATAAAAAATGGACAATCCGTTAACAGAATCGTGAGTCGCGATTACTAAGAATAAATTAATATTTAATTTACATATTGATAAGGAACCTACGCATAATGCGAGTTTCAATATTCCCGTTGAAAGAAATGCCGTGTAACCGTTTGATTAACAGCGCATAAAGAGGAACAATTTAACAGAAGTAATTCCTGTACCAGTCTGTTACTTACGGCTCGTGAAACAGGATAATGCGAATGATAAATCATGCCGATGATCGACCGATGCTATTTGTCTATCAAATCTCTTCAATACTTACGTAATGATGATTTATGGAAATTATGTAATAGAACATTTTAAATACTCCACAAACGATGATGTATCGTTTCTCGACTGTGTAACATCGTAGCATGCGTTGAGGTATAAAGTTTACAAACTGTTCAGAAGTGACACGCATTAAAGATGGATTGTCGTTTGAAGTTATGGATATTACAAACTTGGCAATTAGAGGAACCGAGTGACAGGGAAAGTTCAACGGTGGAAATTAAAAGGATATATCGTGACGACATCGAATTCTATGCGAACGTCGAGGATGAGAATACCCCGTCTCAAATTACGGCTCTTGATGTGTGTAATAAATTTTCTAATGTATCTCATAAATCCGAATATTAAGACTGTTTCCGAGTCGTGAAGGAATGAAACTTTTTGACGAAGTTGTCGGTAGATCTGACATGCAGGATGATGTTCTACGCGAAGTCTAAAGACACTGAGGTCAAACAATCATTAATCTTCGTATCAAGCCAACGCAAATGAGTCTATTTTATATGAAAAATATCCTTATGATCTTCGATATTATCGTTTCACATTACGGAAGTGTTGTTTATATTATTTCACAGCAAAAGTGTCGTTATATCAATTTAATCCGAAAGTACACCTTGTAAATCCGAATATAAAGACTTCTTTCAAATTCCGAAAGAATAAAATACTTTAACCAACCCACTGCGCTCCAACAGAGTGTTTTTAAAAAATAATAGAAATCCTCAGCTCAAATATTCATCCATCCACACGTATCAAATCAATCAAACACCCCTCTATCCATCCAAAAAAACATCCCTTCCATGAATCTCCATCACGACACCCCAATTTTTCAAAATCCTTCGGCAGAACCCTCAAAATTTCCTCCAAGTATGCACTCTCATCTCCATTTCCAATCAAGCACAATTCCACTTCATTAACCCTTTGCGGACGCAGACATCTTTGAATGTTGAGAGATAACCATTTATTTTGCGATCCAAAACCGCCTTTTTATCAGCAGGTTAGGCTGTTAATGTATATACATTATAAATGACCATCTGTTTAACACTAGATTTACGGACGTAAAATCTGTTATACTGTAATATATTAAATAAGGACTTTGGAAAAAGAGGGATGATGCGGCCAAGATGGTAATTCGTTAGGTCATTATTGCATTGTAAAATACACGCGAAATATCTACTGTACAGCGTCTCTGTAAATTTGAGAAATGTTTGGAAAACAAATAGGAACCCGTCAATTTGACGGCTTCCGTAAATCTAGTGTTAATCATATTTCAACGGTTGTATTTCAATTTTTCAACTCTAACTGTGTATAGGAGCAGCGATAAACTATAATTAATTTTTTTCTCACACCACATACATGCGTCGCTAGTCCTCAAAGGGTTAAATCCATACCCCTTCCACCATACTATTCTAAAATCTCATTACCAACGACATAATCTATAACATAAGCAATAAAATCGTAATAACACATCGAAACCTTTGTCTTCGGTGGCCGTCGAAGAAAAGCGCGTATTCGGTGACCGGATGGATCACAGAGACGCCGCCGTGTTGGCGCAGGAAACGGAAACTGGCGGAAACAAAGCCTCGGCAAACAGACGGCATCCCATGGGGAATGTTACGAGGGCAAATAGCGCGCGTCCTCGCTATCGCCTGGCCGCGACAAATATTGTCACGTCCGTGGCACCGAGAAGAGGGCCCACCTCGTTTCGACCTTAGTCCCGACCGATAGATTAGGCTCTGGCCCACGATATTGTAAACGCCATCGTCTTTGCTCGTGGGCAGAGATAACGAGAACGATCGAGACAGGTCCACGTCGAATTAGCAGGTAGGTCCGATACTTCAGCCTCCCAGAGGGTCCCAAAACGTTCCAGCCGAAAGTTCGGGGCGCGGATGTAGATGTTACTGATAGCATATAATCAGGCTATTTGGTTCGGTTTAACGGCTGATTGTAGTCTAAGGTCGATCGGGACTTAGAGATCTGTTGAGGAATTATTTAACGATGGAGAGAATGCTCTTGGGGGTGTTGATGAAACTTGGATGGACTTCGGTGAGGTGAGGGTGGGAGCAGGGCTGTATGGGGTGGTTTGGTTGAAGGTTATTTAGGGTTTAATATACAGTTTGTGGGATGATTAAAAAATAAGTTTGATATACGTTGTAAGGAATTTTTGTACGTATATAAAAATTATATATAATATTATAGGAATACGTTGTAAGAAAAGTTGTAAGGAATTATCTAACTTTGGAGAAGTGAATCCGGTGTTTCTGATGAGGTTTCCTCGTTACTGTTATTTATGTTTTTTTATTTGGTGGTGAAATGGTGTTACTTTCGTCAGAATCATAGCTTTTTAAATGAACTTCTTATTCTTTGGAAACAGGTATTTTTATACTTTCAAATTCTTTCTGCATGTGACTGACAGATTTCAAATTCTTGCTGCATCTGAGGAACAGATTTCAAATTGTTCACTGAACTTTGGCCCTGCCAGACAGAAATACTTCAAGTGCAAACGTTTACATTTAAAATCGACAGATTTGCAGTACACTTCTTACAATTGTCAAAGTTCTAAACGTTCGATACAGACTCTCCAAAATTCTCTAATTTACAAAATTATAAATAAAACTACCCTCATTGTAATTACAGACACCTTGCGGTTAATCAACACGTAAAACATCAGAAATGTAGCTCTCTACCTTTGCAAGCGCATAATAATAATTTAAAGCAATTCCAAAGGGGTTAATTATTCAACGACTTTCTAACTTTTTAAAAAACCGATAAAGTAATGGTGGACAGAACGTGTCCCTGAGAAAATTGTTCGACGAAGATGAAAGATCGTCATTTGGATCGTACTGCTCCCAAAATTAAATAATTTATGAGAAAATTGTCGAGCAAAGATAGAAAATCGTCATTCGGATCGTACTTTCCCAAAATTACGAAATACCTGAGGAAATTTCTTGAGCTAAGAAAGAAAATCGTCATTCGGATCGTTTCGGTTGTAAAGAGGCACGAAGTGTCTCAAGACGTCGTCAGGTATGACAATAATAAGTGTCTCCTGGAATGGCGGCTACATCAAAGCACCATTCGCGTTCTTCGTCGGCGTGAAGTCGCGAGTCGCAGATACGCGGACGCGCCCAATGGAAACGCGCCTGTATGCACACGTCTGTGCGACTCTTAATGGTTCTTTCACAATCGGACGTTTCGCAATCGTACGGATTCTTTTCGCGACATAATTTTATGCTAGTACCGTCCACCGATTCGCTTTTATTCGTAGAAAAATCGTTGTATTTGTATCGCGATGCCTGGAACAATTAGCAGAAGTTGCGTCAGGTTTCAAGCTTGATTTGAAGACTTAGATTTTACATTTGAACTAAGAAATTAATTTTGTAAGTGTAGATTGATATTGTAAAATTTTGTGAAGCTTGAATGAAGTATTGTACTTAGATTAACAATGAATTACGCAAGAATTGCTAATTTTGACTTTATGAAATAATGTAAGTTTTATTTTACAGCTATGTGATCAGTGACAATCGTTGTACGAATAATCTTTTTGGAAAAATAAAATTATCAGAAGAATTTAAATTCTTTGTTGATTTTAATATAGTTCTCAGATTTAATTCGATATTTTGTTATTAATTTTAATTTTAAGCAAGTTCAAATTCATTAAATTATACTTCGTACGTGATTCCGTCGTTTTCAATCTGTAATCAGGCATCATGTCGTGACGATTCGGTAATTCTTGGATTTTATTGTCCATTTTTATCAGCTGCATTTATTTCTACTTGGGATTGGCCGTAGATAAAGAGATTACCTTCGAAAAATGATCGTAGATTATCGAAACAGTGTGTAATTGTTGACTCATACCTTGTACTTATTCTACTTGTTTTCAAAAAGAAAAAAGAAAAGAATTGTGCTGGCAAATCGTATTATTTATCTTTTGTATGTCACTGTTTCCACTTCGATATTCAATAAAGGAAATTTTTAAACTTCGACATTTTTTATTTGTGAATTAATTCTGAACGACCGATCACTCAAGAATGGCAGGCAAAATATTCAGTGAATTACATTCATTAATATTTGGAAAAATATTATTAGATTGTGAGTTTATATAAATATTATTAATTGATATTTGACATATCGATTACATTTATCTAAAACTATCAGAATTTAATTGCACTGGAAGATAGAGTATACTGTACAATGAATATTAATATTATAACGAATTTCCTGTCAATACATAAATCATTAGATGAAAGAATTTTCAAAAATTCTCACAAACCTAACAATCTTTCATTTTACTGTAAAAAGAGAAACTAATCTTTTTACTTCTAATTCAGCCATCACTCAGCAATTTTAAATTATCCTCATCAAATTCTCACCACAGGAAAAAACAACCCCTAAGATACAATTTTCCCCTACATCATAACAAATAATTAATTCCTTCAAATTACACGTTCAAATATTCCATAAAAATTCTCAATAAAATCGAAACATTTCCAAGTAAACGTTCACCAATGATTTTCTATAAACTTCGATGAAGTCCAACAGAATTACGTTACGTTCTCGAATCTCTGATTGAAGTAGAACGTCGTGTCTCGAGCGAATCCATACTTTCCCTCACGAAACGTCGTAAAACAGCGAAAAGATGTAATCGACGCTGTGAACGGCGCTTTATTCGGGTCTAAAGAAAGGCACCACGAAGAGTTCGCTCGCATAATGGGCATAGGACGAACCCGAGAAGAATCGTGGACTAAAGCCGCACCTTGTGCTGGCCACGTAAGTATGCGACGTGCACACGTTATAATGCTACGCCCGCAAATGTACGATGAAACTAAGGCTATTGCAACCACCGTGAGCGCACGATGGAAATCTCCTCTCACCCACGATCCTCTTCCACCCTTCCTGATTTCGATCTCAACAGACGAACTTTGTCGAGCGATAGGACGGTTTATGGAGATGTTTTTGGGAATTTCTGGATTTCAGGGTGGCAAAATGGCTGGGGAGGATTAGTTGATACTATGTTGATTAAGAATAAAATTTATGGAGATAAGTGTTTTGAATTTTGTGGAAAGTTAAAATCAGCAGAACTATCTTAAAGTTTGCCGATTAATGGTACGATATGCGATGATAAACTTTTGAAATATTGGGGCAGCAGGAAGATCGAGGGGTGGTAAAATGGGTGTGGAGATATATTTTGGGGAGTTTGTGAATTTAAGGGTTGCTGAAATGTGTGGGGAAAATTAGTTGAATGTTTGTTGATCGGCGGAGGGTGTGCAGATAAATTGTTGGAATTTTCTGGTTTCAAGAAAGTTAAAATTTGTAGGGAGAATTAAATAAAAGCTTGTCGATTAGAAGAACAATTCATAAAGATAAATTTTTTGAGTTTTGTGGACTTGAGAAAGTTAAAAACAGCAGGAGAACTATCTTAAAGTCTGTCAATTAATATTTAACAAATATTTTTCCATTAAATTACTGTATTAATTAGTATATGCTGTTTTTAGTTCATTGAAAATTTACAAAACTTATTGTTTTATTTAACAGCACTGTCTGCGTGGGCGGCAAAAGCGCATTTATTCGGTGACTCCGCCACCTGAGATTTGGGTATGCAAATTTCCCCGAAGAGTCCCAAAGATAAGAAGCCCAGGTGTGCCTTTTGTGTGTTGATCGACGAAATACTTTTGTGCGGCCGCCTAGATACCGAAACGATTACTCGAACATCGTGCCATTTTTTATTTCGATTTTTACTCTCAGTAAATGTTAACACAGAGTGCAATCATGAAGGCTTTTATTGTGATAAAAAATTTTGACTTTTAAATTGTGCAATTCAATAGATCATTGCACAGTGAAATGAAATCTTGCAAAATCCATATCCGATTTTGTCGTAAATTAAATTAAACTATGATTAAATTAATTCTATATATTTTTATCACCACAATGGAAATATTCTTCAATTTTCAATTGCGAAGTTACTTTATTATTTTTATTTCAAATTTTATTAATACTTATATTTTATTTCAAAGAATATCAAGAAGTATTCGATACATTTATTTGAGTATTTTATCACTATAAATTAACACCAAGAAACATTTCTATACTTTTAAATCTTCATATTTCTAATTACTAGAAAGCTCAACGAATATCAAGATAATATCAACGTAATATTATCATTTCTATGTATCATTTCAAAATAAAAGTTACATTGAATAAAGATATTATTCCAGAAATTTATACCTCCACAAATTTCCTCGCCATTTCCCGTTTCCTCGTAGTCTCATCGTGTAATCGCAACGCCTTTATCTCGAGATATCTAAACGCGCATCAATCTCTCGCTGAATACAATTTCCCCGCGATTCTCCCGGTGGGATAATTAATCTCATTTTACGAGAATGTTGCAGTCTAGTTACAATGCACAGGGTGCAAGTTAGCGATTGCAAATGGCATAATCAAAGTTGCTCACCGACGCTCTCGCGTGCATTAATTGCGAGCACGATTTAAGAGAAGAGCTGGAATGGAATCGTGCCTTTTATTTTCCGTGCACACACAATTGGTCATAATTACAACTCCCTTTATGGGTGTAATAAATTTTTATTGAGGATTTTCGAGAGTTTGGCGTACTAATAATGATGGATTCTCTTGTTATTATTGGTAACTCCTTGATGGAAAGACTCCACTTGTTATGGTTATTTTGATATTGAGGGATTTTGAGTGGGTTGAAAATTAAAATTAAGAGTGTTTGAAATTAAAAATAATTATTTGGAAGTGCAATATTTGTTTTAATTTGTAATACTAAATGAAGAGAGGCTCATAGTGTCAGCTATTATCATTTTCTATAGATGTTTCGTGTTCAAAGAAGCTAGAAAGGTTTTTCAAAATAAAATACGACACATATTTATATCATGCCATCTGAAAAATTCAATGTTCGTTTGAATAATTTCTTCAGACACGGCTCCAAAATCATTTACCTTTGCAAATCACTTCTGACTCTCGAATCTATCGACTATCCATTCAAATAAAATATTTCAGCGAATAAAAACCAAATTCAATTCCAAAACTTCCCTCAAAACAAAAACAGCAACGTCCAATCTGCACAAAAACTGATAACATCTTAAAACGAAGAATTAATCTGGAATATCCATCGCCAATCGGCAAAACCAATCCGATCAGCAGTGAATAAAAAAATGGCGGCTAGAGGCGCGGAAAAGAAGAAAAGATTCCTTTCGGTTATCTAATGCCAATACGCGTACGCGTGTTTGTGCGTAGATACACGTATATGGCCGTGCATTAAGCGTGACGTGAGTCGCTGACAGAAGAGGGATTTGCCTTTGGCGCTTTACCGGATTTACCGAGACACCTCGTGAAACACGCCCATGTTTGACTTTAGCTTTTGAGTTACGCCGAAATTTTCACAGGAACTCACCGTCGACGCGGCACGCCGGCGGCGCGCAAACCGAGAAATAAGGAGAACGGCCAACGACGCCGATGCAGGACTTATCATCCGTGTAACGACGTGCCCATGCCGCCGGAATAGATTGTTTGTCGATTTTCAGTCACTTCTCGCACCATAAAGCCCGCCCGCGGCATGCTCGTAAAACTTACGAGCCATGGGTAACACCTGGTGCTTGCTTTGACATAGATTCGAATGATCGTATGGGAGGTGTTGACCCTTTGGCAGGGTGGTTGAAGGGGTATTGATAGGTTGGATGACAGTATTAACCCTTGGAATAATAGCTGGACATACAATTTATTTTTAGTTTTGTGGAGGAATGATCAACATGGAAGGTACGTTTAGAAATTTGTTTCTTCTTGCAAGAGATGATTTGAATCTGAATGACTCCTGGCGGGGGTAGTATTATTTTCTCTTTGAGGTAAGAATAGCGTGAAACTTACGAGCCACGAATAACACCTGGTGCTGGCTTTGACATAGATTCGAATGGGAGGTGTTGACCCTTTGGCAGTTGGGGGGTAGTTTTGATGATTGGGGATGAGGGTTGGAGAACTAGGGTGGTTGAAGGGGTGTGGATAGGTTGGATGGCAGTATTAACCCTTGGAATAATAGCTGGACATACAATTTGGTCTTAGTTTTGTGGAGGAATAATCAAGACAAAAAGGACATTTAGAAATTTGACTCTTCTTGTAAAGATATTTTGATTTTGAGCAGTACCTGGCAAGTGAAATGTTATTTTCTGTTTGAAGTAGAAATAGCGTGAAACTTACGAGCCACGGATAACACCTGGTGCTGGCTTTGACATAGATTAGAATGGGAGGTGTTGACCCTTTGACTGTTGGGGGGTAGTTTTGATGATTGGGGATGAGGGTCGAAACTAGGGTGGCTGAAGGGGTGTGGATAGGTTGGATGACAGTATTAACCCTTGGAATAACAGCTGGGCATACAATTTAATCTTAGTTTTCTGGAGGAATGATTAAGACAGGAAATATGTTTAAAAATCTGTAATAATAATAATAAATCTGAAATAAAGTAAAGATATCTAATACTCTGTAATTACTTGCTTGGCTTAGACATGTTATGACGAGAATCACTTGTCATTTTAATTTAAGGATTTACCTATTCTTCACTTGAGACGATTTTAATGCGGGATAGCTGTTGTGCCAGCCATTGGTGAACATAGATTTTCAGCTGTATTTTCGTTAAGAATCATAGGCAGCTGCGAGTTTATTCTGAGACATAAAACACAGAAATCAGTCATTATTATAAAAATGCAAATTATTTACTGACAGTGATAAATAGAGGCTGATAAATATGTATCTCATAAGGAACAGTTTAATTATTTAACTCCATATTGAAAATTGGTGCCAGTAGAAAATTTATATTACGAGGAATATCAGCAAGTTATAAATAATTACATGTTAATGGTTTAAATAGAGGTATTAATTCCTTGATACTAATTGCAGTTCCACCTGTACTGGAGATGCGGCAGTATAACGATTTTTTTGACTAGTTTTTTAAATTTTATATGTTGCTTTGTCTTTTTCCAATTAAAATAGCCAAGGAAAGATTGTTCTATCTTTCAAATTGTAGTTTTTTTGCTGTTTAAAATATTTAAATATATTTCTGAACCGTATGAGGTATCAGAAAATAAAACTTGATCGGTAAGTTCAGCCATGACCTTTAAATGGTAAAGGGCTCACAGTTGCTAAGGCAGACATTGCAGAAATATTATTTATCTACTGTACAGTTCTCAAGTTTGTATTCTTTCTCATTGATTTGGAAGTTTAAATGTATATATAATAATAAATTGTCGACTTTGTTCTTTTGCTTTTCAGTAAGAGATTCGATAAAAATATAAAAGTTACTGTCAGGCGGTGAATTATCTTCTGTCCGTCTCTTATTAGCTACAGGTGAAGCAGGTAAATGTATTATCAACAGTACGTAACCGATGAATGGAAAATGTGAAAAGAAGTGTTTCTCGTAACTTAAAAATTCAACGCAATTTCAAAAGAATTTTGAAATGTGTGTATCATGTAAAACAAAAATAAACAACGAAGAAAAAGGGATATTATAACTGAAATATACTTGCAAATAATGTAAAAAGGGTCTTCTATTGTTAAAGGTGCAATCCTACAATTTCTAAAATACATTTTGTCATTAAATCATCATTTTCTATATCGTACTGCGTGTCATTTAATTATTGCAAACTGAAAATATAACAACGATTACAATTGACGTTAATATTCAAATAAAGAAAGAGTCTTCCCAAATATAGATGTCATTCTTTGCGTCATGGAGAAATAATTTCAAGATCAAAAATATGTAAATTAGAAACGGGTAAAAAATTGATAATATTTTTCTCTGAAAAGTAGTCTTTCGATACTGCGATACAAAATTTCAGTAATCACCTGAAGTCGTATTAGCGAGACCCGCATCGCCATAAGCCGAAATACTTTTAATATCTTTTATTTCAATTTTTCTTAATATAATTTACAAACTTCCTTAACTCTCGTATAAATCTAAAAATATAGATACTCGTACAAGACGTAAACTGATAACGTAGAAAATAACAGGACACTTGAGTACTCCGCGAATTTGTAATTTATCCAGCGGACGGCACTCGTTGTACATAGTACATTGTACATTCCATATATCACTATACATAAAGTATGTTAAAAATAGTACAAAATATTTTATTCTCTTTTTTCACCCATTCTCTCTTTCACGCGCTCTCTTTCTCTCTCTCTTTCATTCGCATACACACAGGGAATTTCATTCCTAATTGTAGCATGTTATCCTATTGAAAATTACAACGTCGTAATTGCTCTCAATTGTTATCTTGATCGATCACTCTTCTCTTCTGGCTTCGGAAGAACAAAAAGGAAACAATGGAACCTCATACTTCGTACGATGTATAAATACATATCACTTTTTTCACGAGACCTAAGAGAACGTACACCGATAACGTGCTCTTAATGTTATTCCCTTCGAGTATAATTATTTGAACAAAAATTTTCTTTAAATCCTTATCAACATATACACGTCTTATCCTCTTCGCTGAAAAATTGCTCAAGTTTGAAGAAACACTTCTAATCGTTAATGAAAGCAATTTATTTCCACTATTTGTTAATCGTTTCGCTAAGAATTTCTCTAAATAGAATTATAAATTTCCGAAGTAATTGATCTGTCGATTTTAATATATTGCACTGGCCAATAACTGTTAAATCATACATTTCCGTTCAAATCTCAGCAAACCAAGTCTTCAACGTCAATTTGCAATTTAATTTTCTATCAAAAAGATCTCTTCAACTGCTGAAATAATTGTTTAAACACATTCCTCGAAACGTAAGACAACATTTCGAAAAAGGGAAGAAACGGAATATCAAGATCTACGATGCTCCGTTTAAAGGGCTTAGACTTCACGCAAGGGAGCCGAACGAACGGAATTTCATAAAACCCTCATCCCTTTTTTTTGAAATCCAGTCGAAAGAGGACGCATTTCGAGCGTGAGTAAAGCCGAAGGGATCTTCTTTGCGGTTTGGACGGTGTATCTTAGATCACAAAAGGGCCCTTAATGAACCCCACCAAAAAGGAGAAGGGAAAAAATAAACGACGACGCTCGTCTAGGGTCGGAATATTTTTAGAAGGGAGCAGGTACCTTCGCCGGCAAAACCAAGTAGCTTCGACACCCCATTGCACCTGTCACTGTGCCGACGGTGGCACAGGTTCTGCTCCCATAGCCAACAAATTTGCATTACCCCTTCCATGGGATATCGCGGACAAAGGACCTCTCGCTGTAGCGATGATTCTTCTTTTATTTTTGCTCGCCGTATCGCTCTTTCTTCACCCACGGAAATTCCTTTTGCAGTCTAATTCCTTGGTCAACTCCTCGTAGTTGTAACTGCTGTTCTTTCGGTTGTAGTTGAATTAACAATGATCTAGCAAAATTTTGAATCTTTTGGCAATTGTTTACATACTTAGGATATGTTTTAACGGGAATTATTTGTGTGAATATGGAAAATTGCTGTAAAATTGAAAGAAAGAATTAAAGTGAGAAAAATGAACGAATTAAATTTTTTTAATTATATAGTTTTGCTTTTGACGATACTTGAAATTTAGGGGGGTAACGGAGTGGGAGAGATTTGTAACCTGCGGTATAATACTTTTTCACGAAACTTGGAAATTTTACATGGTCAAATATTTAACCGTTTTGGTTGGATAATTTTGAAAAGATCGTGAAAATCATGGGTTTTACTCCGCAACAATAAAGCTTATGTCCGCAATGATTTCTGAAAGAACACAACAGGAGTGAAGTTTTGTCTTTGATTAATATTACCGAAATAAAAAAATAATTTCTTTTGAAAATATCCCGAATCTCACTTAAATTAGGGTGGAATATTTTCTGGATTTTCCTGCAAAGTAATTAAACAATTTGTGAATTTGATTTCAGGAGTGTTTTTAAAAGGATTTTTGTTATACTGTCATTATTTCGTGGTATAAATACCACAGACCGAATGTTGTTAAATTTGCAAAAGGTATTCCAGTGGGTTAAAATTTATCGACGGCCTTCTGCGTATACCTTCAATCCGTGAAATTTTCGAGCGACTTTTATGTACAAAAATATGCTCTTAAAGTAGGAATATAATATATCTTTATCGGAGTTAACGCCTTCAAAACCTCCGTATTGTACTTTAGAAACTTTCATCTTGTTTTCCTCCTTTTCTTCCTTCTTCCCTCATTCATCTTCAAAATACACCTGCTGTGCAGTACAACGACGACTTCAAGCCGAAGGTCACGCAAAAGTTAAGAGGCTGTTACAACTTATAACAATGTTCCATCATTGCCAAAAGGTGCCGTGCCCAAACAATTCTCCAAGTGCCATTTTTCAGTCTGTCAACTTATCGACATATTTGAGATTTTTCCACTGTAAATAAACTACAAATTTCTACCGTAAAATCAGCAGTATTTTTACCTGCATTTGATACTTTTCAAAATTTCAAAATAAAAAGATCTATCCCACGATCATAATCCCATCCGTATTTCCGTTGACACATCACACGTACAACTTTGCAATAGTTATTAACATGAAACTATCGCAAACTCTTGAACGATAATTATTTACGAATAATCAACAACAACCGACAGCAATTGAATTCTCTAAAAAGGCACAATCGGTAACAGTACCCCTCACCTATACGAGACATATTCCCAGGGCCTTCCACCTCTCAAAATAATCCTTCCACCTAAGCCCCCATCGATCTCACGTCTTCCAGTCGCAGATCGTTCAACCGAAACTATTTCGCATAAAACCTCTTCCCTCATCCGACATGCCAGGATTACTTAGTATTCCTCCCCGACCTCCTCTCCGTCGAGGCATTTCGTATCAGCCCTCTCAAAAACAAACGTCTCACCTCAGCCCGAAGCTTTTTCACGGTGAACGATCATTTGGTATTCTCCATCGATCTTTCACATCCCATAAATCCACCAACCCCTTCTACCGGCGCATAATGTCCGCTATGGTGAAACCCTGTCTCGCAGGAGCGGGTCTTGGCGGTGGTGGCGGCTGTGGAGTAGGTGCTCTAGGTGGTCTGGACACTTCCTCCTCCCTTCCTCTATCGCGTTCTCTTTCTCTACTCTGTTGCTCCAATTCTCTTTCTCTCTCCCTCTCGCGTTCCTGCAGTTCCAGAAGAACCCTCGAAGGACCAGGTGACCCTAGTCTCCGTCGATACGAGGTCAGGATCAATGGAGGAGGAGGTGGAAGTGCAGCCGGTGGATTCTGCGAGACCGAGTGACTACCACCGCTGGTTACCGTCGACGGTTTCACGGCTGGCAAGAGGTCTCTTCTGATCTGCAACTGAGGTCTCGGAGGAAGAGACGAACCTGAAGAAGGACCGGAAGGCGGTGGTTGCGACGGCGCGGAGGATCCTGGCGGAGGGTAGGAGGTACTCGTCGCGGCTGATGGTAACGAGGAATTCGTCGAGCCTGATGTCGAAGCTGAGGATCCTGGCTCTGGACAGTCCTCCTCAGGACTGTCATCGTCTCTGAGAGCTTCCTCCAGGGCTTCGGGTGGTACGTCACCAACTGCATGAGTCAGGGCGTGTCTCCTGAGATCGCAGTTCCTGCGGAAGACTTTGCCGCAGGAGGTACACTCGTATGGTTTGTGGTCCGTGTGAGTCAGAAGATGAGTTTTCAGGTTGCTGCGCTGGTTGAAACTTCGCGCGCAAACGGGACATTTGTGCGGGGATTCCTCCATGTGAAGAATTTTGTGGACTGCGAGGGTGCGGCTTTGACAGAAGCCCTTGCCACATTCGCCGCATTTGAAGGGCTTCTCTTTGCTGTGAATGTACCTGGAAGACAGGATGATTCGTCATTCGACTATGGTAATTCGGTGAAGGTAATTCTTGGTGGGTGTTTGTTACAGTGTTTTCTTTTTCATGTGATTTTGCTGATTACGTTATCAGGATTTTTATTGGTTTGTGGTGATTACCATTGAGATTGTTGTTCTAGCAAATACTGACATTCGAGGATTATTTTTACAGAATTATTTCGGGGTATGGTAAACTGATACTGGAATTCATTGTTAACACGTTGAAGGTCATGGGGGTCATCGGCAGTATTCACGAATTTTCTAATATATTAAATATTCAAATATCTTAGAAAAGTAAAGTACCACTGACAATGACTACATAATTACTTTTACCTCTAACATTTCTATTCTATAAAGATGCGATTTTAATAAAAAAATTTCCGGTCAGTTATCAGTGGCATTCAACGTCCTAAGATTAGAAAAACTAATGTTGAATGACCGTAACAAATTGAAATGTCAGATGCACGTGGTGCATTCGTGAGCAAACAAAACTACACGTTTCCGAAGATCCAATTACAGTCAACCATTAAAACTTCAAACTTGCGTAGCATCGTAACAATTTTAAATTATATCTTCCAATTAACAGTTTACAATTTTTTCTTCCACAGCAATATTTACATTCATCCCACGACTTCTTCCTCTCCCACAATTCCTAACTTCACGCTCACCTATGATCTCTAAGATGATCCTGCCTTCTAAAAGCCTTTCCACAAATATCGCACGAGTATGGCCTCTCGTCCGTATGCGTTCTCTCGTGAATCAATAAATTATAAGACTTCGTGAACTGCCGATTGCAGAATTTACAGATAAACTGTTTCTTCGGCCTGGACGCTCTTCCAGGTGCCCGTAATAGTCTTCTATCGAGATGCTGATGTGCCAGGGGACCACCAGGTGGGTACAGAGGTGATCCACCCGGAAATGGCCCAGCAAAAACGGGATAACCAGGTGGCGGTTCGAGAAGAGGTGGCGGAGGAAGTAGTAGAGCTCTCGCGGCGAGCTCCTTCCTCTTATCAGCCATCATTGCCATGATCTCGTAACTGGACGATGATTTCCTAGCTACGGAATTCTCCCCGCCAACCTCGTGCTCCTGATTCGAGGTCGACGAGGAGGAGGGTGGCGGTGGCCCGGTCAAATGAGGATGCATCTCACCGGGATATGGTGCAAGATGTAACCTCGAGGGTACGACGGGAACGAACGCGGAGGATTCCCGATGATGAGGGTGGCCCAATCCTGCCACCAAACCGTGTCGATGATGGTGATAAGCGGCTAGGGCGCTGGAGGGGTCGAAACCTCTGGAGGTCGACTGTGCCGCTGATCCGGAGGATGATGAGCCTGCTGAAGAAGGAGCCGACCTTGGCGACGGACCAAGGCCCAGGTCTCGACCTCTGCTCGTCTCCTCGGAGACCGTGGCCGAGGCCGAGGCCGACGACACCACGATGTCCGTCGGCATACCGATGACACCTAAAAAGGAAGGTGACTGATGTTTTCCGCTCGAATTTCATGGAATGTTTTGGTCTATTGATATTATTTGATAGTATTGATAATATTGATAGTATTGATAGTATTTGTCGATTGATATTGGATGGTTCAGTCTGCAGAGCTTGGCGAAGGTCATTTTGGGGAAATTAGTTCGTGAACTTTAATAGCGTTGTATATTGTTTCGGTGGGATAAGTTTTGAAAGTCAATTTTCAGGTGAAATTGAAATTTAGATTGATAAGTTTCTATGTTGGGGCGCGGTAAGTGAAATTATACACAAGTTTGTAATGGGCGAATGTCCCTCTTGGGGCGTATTGTTAAATTGTTTATTATTTTCGTTGTTATTTGCGCGATTCATATTATTTGATCGATTTTCTGTTGTTTTTTAAGGATTTTGAATAGTGGGGAAATAAAGATAATTGCGGCGATATGTATTTCATTGCCCTACATAAAGAAATAATAAATAGTAAATGTTTAAAAGTATATAACACTTGTGTAAATGTATTTTAAGATGCCATGCACTGGCATTCTGTTACAAATCTTAGTATACTATACATTACAAAATTGTTCTCGTATATTTTATTAATTTTATATATTTTATTATTATAATTTTATTAACATATAAAATTATCCATTGAAAATTTTCATACCGTTCAATTGTATTGAACAGTGTGTCCTTATCTCCATAAACGTAACATCCCCATAATTAATTGCGTCCGATTTGTACTCATTGAAAATTAACACTTACATCCATTGCAAAAAAAGTTTACATCAATTGCAATTAAAATTGTAATACAGGACAAGAATAGAATTCAACGTGTAACGGGGGAATTTCGAAAGAGCAAGTTTATTAGTTCTAAAATGACTTTCACGTCATTGCAAAATGGTAACGTATACTTATATTACGAAATGTCTTAGAAACGCGATTCAAGGACTCCGGCAGCCTTTATATCTCTATCTGTTGAACCAGTAAATCTGCTCTCGAGACAACGTGCAAAATAAAAGTTCCAATGCGCCAACGTTTGGCAGCGATTACTGATAAAATTTATGATCGTCATTATTTTCAATAAATACCCCGATAGTAAAAACAGTAGTCCACGTGACAAGGCTAAGTATAAACCACGTTAAACATCCGCCATCTTGCTACTCGTCCATGTTGCCTACTAAACATCGATAAGTATTATTGTCTTCCACCAGATAAAATACTTTATCAAATTCAACATCCACGATATCATTAATTCCAAACCTAATAAAATTACAAATTTAAATATACTTCTTCCCCCGTAAAATTACAATTACTAATTCCTCCAAAGCATTCAATTCTCAAGAAACCTCTTTATCATCGATCCCCTAAAATCCCCGTCGATCACGCCTATTCATAAATTCCCATTTGCCCCCTATTAATAATAACCATAACAAATTCGAAATAACCTATCGCCACTTCGTTCCTCCTACTATAACAAATCAAAATCTCTCGTCAAATCGTGTCAAAAATCCAAGCATATTGTTTCTCCGATAATTCAACGATAATGCGGCCGGGCTGCTTCCGTTTGTTGGTCGCGTGCGTTCCACGAACGTGAACTGGTTATCTCGACTCGAGCACACCTGCCAACATGGCTTCCGCGGACCCACCGGTCACGGCTAGTCCCAGCGGCCATGTTGGAATCGCGAATGCCCAGAGGAACGCAACGAACGTGGACACGCGTTTCACCGTTCCACAGAATTCGTTGCTACTAAAAAAAAAAACCATCTCGATTTCCCATATACGAATGCTCACCAAGAGTACGTCGACCGAGAGAACTTCCCGATCTCGTGTTTACTATCCGTCGATGGTCCACCGTCGCATCTCCTCTCGAGATTCCTTATCCTCTCTGCCGATCGTTCGCGGAAGCATTCGCCGTAGCACCGCGATCGGCTACATCGAGTCACGAGGGTCACCTCGAATGTACTTCCTAGGGGGGCGATGCTACTTGAAAACCATTCGCGAGCACCCACGTAAGCACACATACACAGACTACACGCACTGGCGTGACACTATGAAACAATGTTAGGTGTACACTTCATAGAAGGATTATAATGATCACGTTCGAGAGGCTTCTTCCGGTGGCTATCCGTATCGTCGATCATGAGAATTAACGATGAGATTTTCAATATTAAAAAAAGAAATTAACGAATAACTATGGCAAGAGAACGGCGCACACACGTTCCCTCTTTCTGGATCGTGGACACGAAGGAGCGCGCGGTTTACTGCGTGTTGGACGCCGCCAGGTAGGCTACCTCGGCGCACACCCACGCAACCGAGGCACACGCATGGTCCACACGCACGAGGGCACACAGGTAACCGACGACGACTTGCCTGGGAGTCTTTCCGTTCGGCTGCCGCTAGTAGCGCTGCTGCTGGATGCTGTGCGCCGACTGCCTCGCTCCTGCCCGACAGAAAGACAGAGTCCGATGGAACCGGCCAATGGGAGTCCGACCGAGACCGAGGAGAACCTGGAGCAGGCTCTAGCGATGGGAGTGATACCCGCGCGACGAGTCACAATGGAATGAACTCCGCGGGACAGTTTCTGCTTTGGGTAGTGGGGGAACTAGGCAGAAGTGGGGTGAATCGAATCTCTGCTGCTACTGGTGCCGGTGGCTTAGAGGTGTTCACCGTTGAAGCGTTTGAAATTGCTTTTTTACTTGTAGCGTACTATATATCGGGTTTTATCGGTCCCTGGGGTCTGTTTAGACCCGTGTCGAGATTTAATTTGACCGAATTGAGACAAATTGTGCACAGTTAAAACGTATTATTCTTAAGGGAGATTTTATGAAGAAAAAGTAAACAGGAATCTTGTTTTTCTTTTAGGGAATGTAGAGTACGGGTCAGGAAAGACCCGAGGGGCTTTGGTGTGATTTGTTTAAGGGTTGGATGGAGAGGAAATAGTTTAGGGTAGTTTGTATCTTGAGTTTGGTCTGGGCTAGATTGTAGATTGATTTCCATCATCTCAATGCAGATTTGTATTGAGCTACACTTAATTAATCAACTTCACGTTGTATTTTGGAGCGTACAGGTGACTTTGAATGTTCAAGGATGATAGGAGTTTAGAAGGAATGTTTTTTTCGTTTCACAATTTTAAGACCGTGGTATCTCAATGACTGTCCGACGGCGTCAGACTTATATTTCATGAAACGGAGCAGAGTTACAGTCGAGTGTTTTATCTTAGGTCGAAGCCATCGCTAGGTAAGACGTAGAGCAAAGGAGACCAGGAACGAGGAGGGAGATCCACGGGTATCCTATCTACCAGTACCTACGACGCGATGCCGCGCAGGTTGAACGCAGGAGGTTTAGGTAGGGACGTGGTATGAGGAACAGGTGCGTAATACTAAGGTTCTGTGCCCCTTCATCGATAAACACCGATCCCCTTCGAATTCTCTTCCTCAACGACCACTCAAACCCACCCCCTTCGACTCTCAACCAACCTCTTCAAACGAACATCCCATAATACTCACACTTTCCCTCGAATTTCATCAAAGCTACTCAATCAACCAACTTTTACGCACCTGAACAGAAAGATCCAGTTCCTCCAACGTCGCTCCCCGGTACCACTTTCAACCCCTTCGAAGATAGACGAATTTTCCAGCACTTAACAACACTCCGTAGACATTATCAACGACGTGGGCTCCACCGATCGCGAATCGCTCCTCTCCTACGACGAGAGGCAAGTCGAGACCATGTGAGAGGAAGGTAAAAAATCGTGGGGCAGGTTGTAAGTCCACCTGTAAGAAACTCGTGCGGCGCCGGCACTGACGAAGGAGATCGGTTGTTGGTGGGCGGGAAGGGGAGAGGCCAGCGGCCAGAGGCACTCAGAGAGATCGAGTCTCGATCCCTCTCTCTCTCCCTCTCTACAACTACTTCTCTTTCCCTCCTTCTCGTTTCCTCTCTTCAAGCCTCTCCTTTTCTACCGTTTCGAGTTCGTCTCGCTCGCTTTCGTGGAGGATTTCTTTTTCTTTCTGTCCGTCTCTTTCCACTGCCAGCAGCCGCCGACGCCCAGCCGGTTTTACACCGGCGAATCGATCCAATCGAGTGTCTCGGAAGAACGAGGCTGCGGTTCTGCTCCATGGATCGTGGATTTCGCTCCACTTGCCTAGAACAACCGGCGTAATTGTTCCGCCGTGGCCCTCGCTGGATTTGTTCGCGCGCGAGACATCTACCGATGTTGATGACGATGGTATGCTCTCCTCCACGTCCCGACGGCCTTTCGGGAATGAGGGATAATTATATTCGCGTACGTTGATCTAATGACGACACCGGCGAGCGTATCGTGATTTAACAGTTTTCGAGGGAATGGACTGAACGCTCCGACGGATCCACGGATCGGCTGCTGTTCTTCCCGGGGTAGGGACGATGGTGTTCGTCGTTCAGATCTCTGCTGGAAAATTTCTTTTGGAGTTGAAGGATGTAGCTGCATATTTTCTCTTAGGTTTTTGATAATTCTGAGGAGAATTTGGTTTCTTTGGAGCTTGATATCTGAGGATGAGCGTCTTTTGAGAATTTTTATCTGTATTCTAGTTTGGAGATTCGTCTTTGGGAGATGATATTTATGGGATTCTTAGATCGTTGCGTTGATGATTTGGAATCCGTTTGAATTTGTAGATACTGGGTTAAATTATCATAGTAATTTATAGCCGGCGTTTGGAACGAGTGTTCGTAAATTGTTCTGAGATTTAATTGGCTTTTTTTCTGAAAGGATTCGTCAAGTTGTGGCGAAATTTGCATGATTTACGAAATTTCTAGATTTTTCATCAATCGACGTTCATTCTTTGGAGTTTTTATGATTGACAGAACGACAGAGGGATCTTGCAAATGTTTGCATTTCTGATTACGCATCGCGGCATTGCTCACAGGCGACGTGATGGTCGGGTTTTTCTTGAGATACTTATTTATCTAATCACGATACGGAGAAGGTTACGACATGAAATGACTTTTGTGTAAAATGTGAGTTGTCGCGAGCGCTTTTTCCAAATGGATATACGCTCCGGAAGCTTGGACTCATAAAACTGTAAGACTTTGAAAAAGGCAGCTACAGTATCTCTGATGTTAAAGTATAGAGATAGACCCACCTTTAATTATTTATTTAGCGTTTATCAATTTTTATAAAAAATTGTTCCTTTGCAATCTTAAGTCGAGCAACAATAGATATAACTTTCTACAGCATCTGATTTTCTATTAAAATAACTACCATTTTGAACACTGACATCTTTTCTCCAATTTTAAAAAGATTACCAACAATAGTAAAAGAAAATATATCTATCTATACAAAATACTACCAAATTAATTTCCATCTAATAAAAGATTAGAAAAATTATTTAAACCACAAAGGATTAATACTCAGCCAAGAAAGTATTCCCTTTCATGCTGGAAATAAAAATTCTATAAAAAAGAATGCGATTGGTCAACAATTTGCATAAACACTGACCACATCTCGCGAGGTGTGATTTACTAGATTTCACGTTCGTCTACCGTCTCATTTTCCATTTCACTTTGCTTTCTACTCGGAGGAAAAATTGTCTCCGAAACCAGTTCGCAAATGAGCATCCGCAGACACGAATAGACGAACGGCGAGCACCGGATCGATAGATCGTTTAGCGAGTCGACCTCCTGGCATGAATATTAAAATAAATTTCTCGAATAGCGCTCCCGCGTCGTATCGCTTCGCTGGACTCGCAGCATCTAAGAGGAGTTTCCTCCGTCGCCCTCGTCCCTCGAAACAGAGCTTCTATTGATGTCCTATCGATGTCCATCAACTATTTTAATGTTCCGTGGACTTCTGTCTGACAACGGAAAAAAAATCATGCGCTGCTGGAAACCAGGAATGTTTTTTATGCTAAGTGATTCTCCTTCGTCGTGCGGCGATTGAACTGAATATCTAGGAATATTCTTCGTGATGTTTCTCGCATTGCAAAGTGATGGGTGCTTTTGTAATTTGTTTGTAACATAAACACTTTTTTGACAATAGTGTTATACATGTGTGTGTCTTTTTTTGTGGATGGATTGCAGAAGTTTTGAAAAAGCTGCGATACTTGTAAAAAATGAAATTTAAGGGGTGCACTGTTATTGTCAATTTTTTGTTGTAAAATATATTTGTTGAAAGTTTCTAAAATACTGATATGAAGACGCTGACTTGGAAGATTAACAGGCAAAAGTTTTTGCTTTTTCAGTTTCCAAATGTTCAAAATGCAGTTGTTTAAAGTTGCTGCAACGTCGATGAAAAAACAGTCCACCAATTCAGAAATATAATTCGGGAAACGCTCAGTTTTTTTTGTTTCGGAAGGTAGTATTTTTAAATAACACCTTTCATCTCTCTCGTGTAAACAATTGTATTGCACGGTAGACATAAAAGTCACCCTCTGAAGAGGCAACTTTCCATTATGAGTCTCATCTGAGCACATGTATTTTCCAGCCTTTTGTTCATACGTGCGTAGGTCAGCTTCTACCTGCATATGCATTTGTATTCACGAACCGGCGACACGCTGTCGGGTGCATCGTCGTGTAAACGCTGCAGGTATATACCTGCCAATGCAGAGGAATCAGGTACATAGGAAGCGTTTTTATGCACCATCTCTTGGAGATAATATAGTCGTTCTTTTCCACGTTCCACGCTCTTCACTGAATTCTGTCGCCTGATATTACTACGTAAATTACATTAGCTAGCAATTTTTTGGAGGCCTTTGGAAATAAGTTCTTATTGTAAGCGTGCAGTTCATTTTTCCGTCGCGGGAGCCTCTCGCAAAAATTCACCGTTGCAGAGTCATTTTCTTGGAGCCCTTTGAAAGCCAAGACTCCAAGGAACACGCAGAAAAAAGTCCCATCGAGATCCGTCCAAAAACAAGCGAGATATTTATTTTCAAAGTCGAGGGAGTCCGATTTTTTTGAGCCCTCGGCGAGGAGTCTAATCGGCCGGAGGGGCGGTGCAGGCCCATTTTTGAATTTTCGTCTCTCGGCTTCTGGGGGTCGTAGAGGGATGAATTTTTTTTAGTTTTAATCGTTGAAGTGTCTATTTTAAGATGCTTCCACGCAGAAGTTTCCATCTTCATCCGTTTGAACGCAGAGTTCATTTTTCCGTCTCGGGAGCCTGGTGGAAAAGCTAATTGTTGCAGGATCATTTTATTGGCGTATATCGAAAGCCAAGAGTCCCAGGAACACGTAGAAAAAAGGCCCATCAAGATCCGCCCAAAAATAAGCCAGATATTTAATTTCAAAGTCGAGGGAGTCCGATTTTTTTGAGCCGTCGGCGAGGGGTCTGATCGGCCGGAGGGGCGGTGCAGGCCCATTTTTGAATTTTCGTCTCTCGGCTTCTGGGGGTCGTAGAGGGATGAATTTTTTTTAGTTTTAATCGTTGAAGTGTCTATTTTAAGATGCTGTCGGGCAGAAGTTTCCATCTTCATCCGTTTGAACGCAGAATTCATTTTTCCGTCTCGGGAGCCTGGTGGAAAAGCTAATTGTTGCAGGATCATTTTATTGGCGTGGATCGAAAGCCAAGAGTCCAAGGAACACGCAGAAAAAAGGCCCATCGAGATCCGTCCAAAAACAAGCGAGATATTTAATTTCAAAGTCGAGGGAGTCCGATTTTTGGGAGTCCTCGGCGAGGGGTCTGATCGGCTGGAGGGGCGGTGCAGGCCCATTTTTGAATTTTCGTCTCTCGGCTTCTGGGGGTCGTAGAGGGATGATTTTTTTTTTAGTTTTAATCGTTGAAGTGTCTATTTTAAGATGCTTCCACGCAGAAGTTTCCATCTTCATCCGTTTGAACGCAGAGTTCATTTTTCCGTCTCGGGAGCCTGGTGGAAAAGCTAATTGTTGCAGGATCATTTTATTGGCGTGGATCGAAAGCCAAGAGTCCAAGGAACACGTTCACGACGACAGATTCATCTCGCGACTCATTAGTCACGAAAGTACGCGAAAAGGGACAAAGAGGCGAAACGTTGACGAATCGCTTGACGAGACTGTCGTAACGGTACGCCTTGACGCGCGGTCCTTTTTCCTAAAAGCCCGAGACACCAGATAGAAGGTCAGCGCGGTTACTTTGACGTGAGAAAAAAATGGGGCCTCAATGACAGGTACTTTACATCTAAATATCGAAACGGTCGCGCGTTACTTTGATGCAAAGTATTACGTGCACGGGTTCAGAATTGACATGGAATTATGTTAAGGCAGTTGGAGTAAATTAGTTTGTTCATTTGGTAAAAGTTGTATTTTGTTCTGTTCCTGTGTCAGCTTGTGAGAAAGATTGCAGTTAAACGAAAAAATCTTATTTTAACGTATTAAATTGTCAAGGCAGTCGGTGTAAATTAATTTGTTTACTTGGCAAGAGTTGTGTTTTACTTTGTTTCTGTGCCATCCGTGCGAAAAGCTTTGCAGTTTAATGAAAGGGTTTTATTTTAACGTAACAATTTTTCTTCCAGCACTTCCAGCTGTTACTATCGGAGAAACTGAACATTTAGCGAACCGCGAGGAGCGATTATAACTCTTCAGTGTAAACTGAAGTTCCTGGGAAGATAAATATTAACCTTTGCGCCATGCTGCTCTACATCCTCGGGAAGTTTCTCTAAAATCAGAATTTTCAAGTTGAGAAAACTGCTTACCAGTATATACCTTCTAGAAACTACTTTGTTAGAGTTAGTCCTGTCTGCTGGCCGAATTTTAAGTAGCCATTGAAATATTCTATAACAGAGTGCTTAAATTTGCAATAAAAGAAACTGTATTCATTTTGCAGACAAATTTTCAAGGAAAATGCGCGTTACCAGGTAATTTGCTACTTTTCACATGCATTATCTGTTTTATAAAATTTACAAAGTTTTGAATGCTGCTAGGAACTTGTTTAATTTAAAATCGCCAAGCATCACCAGGTAGTTTGCTTAATTTACGACACGATAACTGCTACCTATTAGTTCATTTACCAATCTGCAAATCAAATGCCAAAGAACATTTAACATCCCTTTTCGTTACTTTTTCACCTCTTACCCTCCAACTAACCCTTTCTTCCTCGCTCTATCCACCTCCATTACCAATCCTCCTCTCATCAGAACTTCCTTTCTTTCTTTCCTACTATTTCCGCTGTACCCGGCAGCCATTTCCCCTAACACCTACCGTTCGATATAATTCCCGGACCACCTACCCACAGAAATACACATCACCCAACAAAATTCCCCAAAGCTACCTCAAAAGAATCCAAACTCAGACCCACTAATTGCCAATCCAAGCCTTTACCTCCACACCAACCATAGCTCCACCTCAGACATCACCATACAATCGAGACAAAAGAAGAAAACCGAATCTACCCTCCTTAGATAATAACAATACAACTATCCAACCCGAGATTCCTCGCAAACCGCGCTCTCAATCGCTGCAGCCCGTCCTCAACGGGACATTTGACTCTGTACGGTGTTTTGGGGAGGTCAGAGGACTCTCTCGGTACAAGCTTTTAAAGCAGCGACAACGGCGAGACGTTGCTACAGCGTGCAACTGCCTCCTCGCTTGTTGTTTTGTTCACTGAACTAGTTCCCTCTCCTCTTACCTCGCCGATCCATTCCGCCACTACCACCTTCGCCATCTCACTACCACCACCGGTGCCGCGGGAACGTTATCAAGATCACCACCGTGCTGGAAGCTGAAGGAAGACGCAGCCAGGGAGCGGAGAAGAGAAGGAGGAACGACGTGGAGCAGAGAGACGAAGGAGGAGGGAAAGACGGGGCCGACTTTCAGCGAGAGATTCCACCGAATTCATCCCGGTTACAGGGAATTCCTATTCGGGAAATGTTCCGCGATGACTGCAACCTGGGAAAAGGAGAGCTCTGGAGAGCGCCATTTAAAGTTTCAGAGCTCCTTGTCAACCGGGGGATACGCGGATGAACTTGATGGAAGACACGGATTAAGCTTCGTACACAGCGCGTGTCTGATTGGGACGAGTTTGTGGAGAATCTTGGAAGGGAAATTTAAGTTTGGAGTTAAGGGTAGTTTGGCTTTTCTTTGGGGGGTTTAGGGTGGGCTTGGGATGGTTCTTAGGGCTGTTTGGAGATTTCGGGGAGAGGTGGTCGTTGAATGTGATTTTGTGGGGGGAAGGTAGTTAGAACTTAATTATTATTGTAATTGTTGAATGGTGTTTGGTCTTCTTTTTCCGCTCTGGAATTCCCTGTAAGCAGAACAAATCTGATTAGTGCATTGCAATTCGAATAGTTATTGCCTGAATTAAAATTGGCATTTTATTATAAAAGAAAACAGTAATGCAAAAATAAGAAACAATTTAAAGAAGTATGGGAATCTTGATGTGGAAGATTATCAATAAAATGGAAAAGTTATTGCCGCATTAAACTTTGTAACGTTGTCATCTAATTAAAAAGATGCTTCCATTTTTTATGAAGAACGAGTTTGTGTTAAATCGCGGAATATGTTAATTATTCATCCAAATTGATGCATCGAATGTGGACGAAAAGTCGTTGAGGCCGTTCACATTGCAAGAGATCCACGTGTAGTCAGTGAACGTCTGCTTACGGTACTACTTCGTTTTGCGATTAGCACCGCATTCGATGTCCAGATAACACAATGTGCGATTTTACTTTCGAATAATTTCATTAATGCTGTAGATTAGTTCTCAAATGATTGAATCAGCATTTAAAAGCATAATTTTCACTATAACATTGTTTATCTTTAAGAGCTGTTGTTATTTTACGATTTTTATTTCAGTGAATTTAAAGTAGTTTCTGCAATTTATCGGAATTATTATTAAATATTTTTATCTTTGGAGACATTGAAAATTTGGAAAGTAACTTTCAGATAATTGAAATGTTTCTATACTTTTGGGATTGTTAATTAAAAAGTGCAAGAATTTCAATAGCAGCGTGTCTTATAGAGATGGTATCTTACTTATCGTTAGTGTGAACGTACCTTCATTTATGCTCCAAAGAGCACCGAAAAGAGGAAGAAAAAATAGTCTGGAAAGAAGACAGGCAAAACTTAACAAGGAAGGAAGTCTGAAACGAAATTTAAATAAACACAATGCATGCATTTTAGCTTTAATTATTAATGATAGCATTTCTGAAGTCGAAGAAGACTGAAAGAATTTTAACTTCAAAAGAAGCAACAAAACCAGCGAAATAAAAATTCAACAAATACAAAACAATTTCAAGCACTCCTTATCAAATCCTCCTCTCCCCAAAAATCATCGCGAATCAACTTCCATTCATAATTCCCATATAAACGGAGAACGATCGAAGCAACGCGGAAAGAGAGGCAAAAGAAGAATCGAGTCCCAAAAGGAAGAGCTGCCCTCGGAAGAATTCGATTGAAAATCCACGCGTCCCAGCTTCCACTTGGAAGGCTTTCAAAGGGCCCAGAAAAAAGAGCAAACGCCCTAGGAACATCTAAAAGGAACAAGCGCCGAGGGAAGAAGGGAACGTGAAACGGACGAAAAGTAATTGCAAGAAGACGCAAAAAGAAGAGTCAAGTGGCAGCCAAAAGAAGAAGAATAAGACGAGGAACGGGCAGAGATAAAACAAGAAGAAACGACGAAAAGGAAGAGCTCGTGCAAAAATGTAACAGCATGAGGCGCGTGGTCCCCGAAGATCGGTGTGAACGTGGCTTCATTCTTGCTCGGAGGGACTTCACGGTGGAAGACAGAGACGAGAGGAAGGAGCCGAGGGAATCCGCTGGAAAAGGACGATGAAAGGGCGAAGGAAAAGGAGAAGGAACCGAAGGGAGATGGTCTTACACCGTGCACTCGGATCTTGGAGCACAGAGAACACGAACTGGCCGCGGCATACCTACACGACGCGTAATGAGAACATACCAGCGTCGTTCGGCCTGCTATCTGCTATCAAACGGATACCACCGGTCCAGCCGCGGATAAACCGTGCAACGGGCCCCAACCTAATTCAAATTCGTCTTGTACCGATTCCACGCTGCCTTGGAATGTGTCGCGATCGCCAATTGGCTGCTCCGAGGACGATTCTATTAGTTTTTGCTTTTGGAAGAATTTTAAAGTAGCTTGCTGCTCATGGGTGATCATGATTTTTTTGTGGTTGGAATGTGTCGAGGAAGTTGTTAACCAGATTTTTGATAATTGGATGCCTTTTTATGATTTTAAGAGATTTTAGTAGATTTTTGTATCTGGGGTTCTTTGAAAGTGGTGCTTTTAGGGATAATTGTTGTTTGACATTATTTATGATTCTTTTATTAATATATTGGAATGTGTTAACCCTTTGCGATGCGAATTATTTTACTAACTTTTCGTCACTTAAGCAAATATAGTCTTTCGAAAATTGTCTATTGTGGATTATTCATATTTTTTTATATTAGGAACAATTGTAGGTACCGCGGGAAAATGTTAAAATTTTGAAAAGTCGATAATTAGTAGATGAAACGTTAAGTGCTATAGAACTTCCTCTACATAGGAATGCAAAGGGTTAAGGGAGATTTGGAAAAATGTCAGCACAATTTTTTATTCATATATGTTTGTTAAGAAATTGATTTCGAAATTTACGCCTCTACTTTGTGATACTTTAAACTTCCAAAATCAGGAAAGAGAAGATACATTTGCGTTCGCTGTGTATTTTTAATTTCGGAGACAAAAATTGGTCATACGTGAAATTCGATAATTAACATTCTACTTCGAAAATCACAAGTGCCTGCAATCTCATCTGGACTTATTCCAGAAACAATTTCTTGATCATCAAAAATAACCGCCATAATTTACGCGGTAATTGCCGCCGGTCAGAAACCTAAAGCAGAATCGAGAAATATTCTCGCGGTATTACGCCGTGAAATTTCAGCATCAACTGAATCCACGACAGAAACAGAAACCGGATTCCAAAAGTTACCATCTACACACAGCCCGACCGAGCAGTATCGTTCACTGCAAGTAGCAATAAAGTAACGAAAAAAAGAAATATATGAGTCGAAGTACCTCGTCGTACCTCTTTCTACGCTCCTGAATACCGCGATAATATTAAACTGCAACATCAAAAAACTGTATGCAAATTAAAAATGAAAATTCACATTAGTTCAAAACAAGTTTGCCAACAGGAAGGATTTGGTATTTTCATAATTTACAATTTTTCTATTATTCCTGTTGTAATGTTCTTAATTTATTTTTGCAAGGACTAATTACTTCTACATTGTTTCGCACATTTCATAGATTTCTTCATAATTTCATAGAACGCCGAATTTTTTAAATTTCCACATTTGGGAACAACAATTTTCTGTCGTTCGATCTGCATTTTAATCTTCCATTTTTTATAATTTTTTAAACCCAAGTCAAAAGAATTTTTCAAAGCTCCAAATTCCAAAAATTAATATTTCCCCACGTTATTCCTATCAAATTCACAGTACTCTTTTAATTCTCCTTCTTTTAAGGCTGCTCATACTTTTGTTATACAAATTACTGATTAATATTTATGTATTTCCATATCTACATATAAAAAGCAATAAAAAATATACTCGTTTTAGCATGGGGTACAGTATTTCCATATCACAAATAATAACAGATCTTTTTCACCTTATACCCATCGGGTATTTTCGTATTGAAACATTCACAACTGCGGGACATCAGGCTTAAGCTTCTCCTCGAAACACCGAAGACCTGACTAAATGTGTAAGATATCCTGCGATTCTCTGCTATTACTCCCTATCAAACGATCACTGCCGCTTGCCGATCTGCCGGTATTTATTGGGTATTTGTCCTGAAATGCCTGAAGTCGTCCTGCTACCAACATCGAATGAAAATGCCCGCTTATCTTCATGTGACTTTACATCCGTCGAGCTGCGATCGTACCACTTGCCGGGGACGTTCGGATATCCGATGATGATTTTGATAAAACTTCGAACATTTCTTAGTGCCGGCGATATAAGGGGACATCTATTTCCTTTTATCGGCAATACATCAGGTTTTAAGGATAATAGTGCATTCTTGAGAATTATTAAGAATACGTTAGGAATTGTTAGTTATAAATAACGAGTAGTTTCTAAATACCGTAAGATTGTTCTGTAATTAAAATTCTTCTGTAAATTCAAATGTTAGATAATGTTTATTATTGCTGCAATTATTTCTTTGCCTTGATACATTCTTTTTTATTTTATCGTTATAAATCTGTTTTAAGTGATTTGCACGTTATTAGACAATTTAAATATTTAACGAACAACGTGGGAATGAATTTCAGATAAATCTTATTGATTTCCTATGAGTACTTTCCACCATTGACTCGTTCTCAGATAGTTTATCGGCAATAACAGCTTACACAAGTGCAATTTTGCATAATTAGGTTGAGTCTCTCGAAGTAACACGCGATAGAATTCCTTATATTTACTGACCGGAATTTTCTTTTCTGTTGCCGGCATATTTCCACGTTCTCTTGGTCGACGAAGAAACTGTAATTTCTGAGTATTTATTCAAATTATAGAAATTGTGTTGTCAAGAATGCAAGACTGTAATTTAATAAATAAAGTCTGTTTTTGTATATACTCAGCTGAAATTAAAATATTTCAATGAATAAAAGAATTTGAAATGATGTTATAATAAGTTTCAAAATTATTTATTATATTTCTACAACTTTATAAAAATTAAAAAACTGTGATGGATAAAGTCCTGCTAATTTTGAGAGACGGTCTCTCATATTTTTATTCTATTCTTTCTATTTAAATAATCTCAGAATTTCCTGACGTATCCTGATTCTTCATATTTTGTAAAAAAGAATATTAAAAAACAATTTTCGTATCACTTTTGTATTTTTATTTTTGAATTAGTTTTTAATTTAGTTAGAAGCTAAAATTTTGAAGCTAGAACTTGTTAAACAACAATGACACTAAACTATAAAAGAAATTGTGAATTGTCGTGTTTGAATAAATATTTTCGATGCTTTTTTGAAACTTGATAACGAATTTTAACGACCGATCAGGTACAAAGTAGTTGAAACTTACGAGTTCTGCCACAATATGGCGACTGAGGGCAGCTCTGCCGTCGAAATATAAGTCTCACATCATCTCTTCCTTCGTGCGATTTATTCTTCCTTACCTTCTAATATCGACATTTATTTAACTCTTTTATTATAAACAATAATGTAATTATACTTTAACAACAATCAACAAAATGCACGGGGCACGTTCCAAAGCCTTGGACATTGTTTATTTCTGATGCAAAAGTTAATTTATCCACAGTCAGTATCATGGTTTGCTATGAATTCGATATTGAATTAATTTCTCATCAGAATGTGATATTCAACATAAAAAAATTGAATATTTAAATAAAGTATCCTCTATTATCCACCGTTTTTCTTACCTTTAATTTAAAATGTACATAAAATTCGAAAAATTATTCGTAAATTAATTTCAATCAACTTATGAAACATTGAAATACTAAGTATAAATAATGATTTAATTCCTCCTATTCAACATTTATAAAATTTGTAACAGAAACATTAAGCATGTACACCTAGCACTTCAACAAATTTTAATAAAATTTCTTTTTCGTGGGCTCCAAGAAATTTCATTTAATTTTATCGTACAAAATTACCTATCTCTTTTTCCAAAAACTGTAGAAGAAAGTTTTTCTTGAAACAATTGAACTCAACACATTCAGATCGTACCCCGTGCTTCCTAACACACAATTCCTCTCTAAACATCAATAAATCAATGCTCCACAGAGCTCCACGTGAGGTGACAGGTAAATAATTGACGCATATCATTCTACAATTGTATTAAACTTCCTATTTTATTATCTGTGCTTTTGAGCGGTTGATTCCGTCGTTAATTTTCACGCGCCTATTTCTCTCCCGTCGTTTCACCGATCGTGCCTCGCCGATCGGCGATCGTTCGATAACTTTTCACTATATATTTCTCTCTTTCTCCCTCTACTTCTCACTCGTGCTTCATTTGAAAATCATTATCTGGCCCTCCTTCATTATTTCGATCGTTCGATTTATCGTGACAGAACGGCATCTCGCATTATCCTTCGAGCATCGCGTCCAAAGTCTACATCCCCTCCTCGTTCATCTTCTAGCAAGTTCGTCTTCGAAAATCGCGCTTCCTTTTCACACTCACACTCGCAAAAGCACGCACACTCACGATCAATTCGTCGACTTTAACCCTTTGCATCCCCCTGTGAAAATTCCAGTGCACTTTAATACATGTTTCTTCATGTATTTCAAAAGATCCATTTCACTTTGACGGTTGTCGGGTCTTCTGCAATTTACGGTTACGAATTCTACGGTCACATTTCACGAAGAATTTCAAAATTTCACGTGGGCTCTGAATATAAAACGGGGGGAAGAATTCTTTATGGATGACATCGAGAGATTCAAAAACTTGGACCCGCTATTTATAAGTTTGAAGCTCGACACTATCATCCCTCCGCTCTTGTAACTTCACTGTTTCCTCGTTAAAATTCTCTTCTATACTTTTGATTTTATTTTCTTTAGCCTTGGAAGCAAGATTTTTATGTACTTTCCAAAACTTATCAACTTGAAGATTTCCCCGGAGATTCCAGTGAAACTATTCAAGAACCTGGATGAATTATTTCCGAGTCTGATACTCTGTCTTCGTCATTTTGTTATTTATTTTAAACATCAGTCATATTATACTTCTTTTTAGTACTTTTTTACTATTCTTTAGAATTTTCAGTGTTCTTCATAGTCGGGGGATATATTTCATGAATTTTTAAAATGTAATTTGCAAGTGGGGAAGACTGTTGTCGGGGTGCAAGGGGTTAATTTTCACTCGGACTTCACGGGTACGGTCGTTTGATATTGATACAAATATTGGCGGTAAGAACAGCGTTATAATAATGGCAATTCCATGCACGTGCGTTGGTCATTCATACTTTCGCACAAGCACGCGGAAAAAAGCATTCACCCTCGGCAGAGTAGTTTTCTTCCTCGGTGGAGTTGGACAACACAAGCCACTTGCCAATCATTTATAATTATTCCGATGGAAAAACCTTGAAAAATGACGTTTTGATTGTGTTCTCAATAACATGCATCGATTACACGAGCAATGTAAAAATCCGGTTTGATTTTTGCCTTTGCAAAATCAGTTTTAATGCATGATTCTCCTGGAAACAAATTTTTAACGAACTGATCTTGAAACAACCTGTATAAATTATTATATTTTTATATCGAACTCAGAGTTTCTTTGTTTAAAAAATAAAGTTACTTGTATAAACTTTGAAACAATAATCCAAAAATAATCCAAAATAATCCAAAATTTCACGAAGGATTTAATTTTCTAAGGGGGAAAGAATCTGCAATATTGAAAATTAATTGAACTGGTATTAATTAAACTTTGTCCAACTCCGTTTCGCGGGTATTTCTATTTTTTTTACGACTCTTGTGCTCTAAGCGACACTTTTTAGCCACCTGTGTACACGTTAATGAGGTACCTAGAATAAGCTTCGACTTCAACGTCGAAAAAATCGACTCGTCGCAGTTCTGATTTCGTTTCGATATATTCCGTTGTTTCGTCTTAAGTTTCATGGTCGAATTATTATTGAATTCCGTTAAAACGATGCCCGGGTATATTTTGATCGGCGCGTTTACTCGCTAATTCGTTCTGGACAAGTGCTAATTTAAACGGTAAAATACAAAGATCGATTCGCCATTGAAAAATCGTTCTCGTCGGTTCGGCGAACCACCTCGATGGGAACCGGTTGACGTAAGAAAATCCATGGAAACGACGATTCGTTAAGTTTGATCGGGTGTGCTCGAGATTAATTATGTACAACGCCACTGGCGATTAACAATTACAGCTTTTATCGACGACAATAAGACTGATATTCGTGAATTGGAATATTCAAGATGGCCGTAGGGATTTCAGAATTATTCGCAAACCCACGACGCAGGTTTGCGGATGTTTGAGACCAAGGATTTAGAGTCGTAAACAGCAATAACATCGACGAAAGAATTCCAATCGGGTATCACAATTATTGACGACATTAAGAACGATAAAATTTGCAATCAAGGGCCATTGTTGCTGTGGAAGAAATGTTTGAAGAAGTCTGCAACCAATTAAGAACCATTAACGACAATAAGATTGAAGAAAAATTGCGTTTAAAAAACTTGACGTTTCGTTTGAAGATAAGAAAAATCCTAGAAAAATGATTATTAACATCGATACTGCTGAGGATGATTTTGAAGAATATGAATCGATATGGACGATGCGGGAAGTGTGAAAATTGATGAGCGAGAATCGTGAAACGTGAAATGTTCGTTGAAACGAGCGTTGCGACGAATGTTTCGGTTCGAGGCGACGATGACGACGATCTCGGTGACTCGGTGATTCGCGATGATGCTCGTTAGGAACCGGAAACAGGAAGAGGCGAGGGACACCTCAGAGGATCTTCGCTGCTTCGACTTCTTTGCTTCTTCGTGCGACGAGTCAACCTGTGTCAACCAATCTTTATCCATCGATCGATGGAATATTCGAGAGCTGCCAGCCAGCTGAAAAATAACGAGATATTGTCCTCTATTATTTCTTTGAAATTTTAATTAAATTAACTGCAAGATTTCGGCGATAATAATTTAATTAACACGACGTGATTAATCTGATATCCAGCGATGAATCTCGCATAATGGATTATATTCTGAACACGATATCGTACAACATGGTCTCATGGTCATAAAATCTAACAAAAGTAAAGAAAATTAGCAAAAATATGATATTTTTTATGCTAATGTAATTTCATCGTCGAATATTTCTCAAAATCGAATTCATTTTACTGTCATCATTACAGTATTATAGAAAATTCTTGCGTGAAACAAAATTCAATACAAAATTATTTCCACCAATTAATACCCACTATGAAAAATAATTACTGCTGAATGAACTCTTCAATTTTTGTCAGAACGAACCATTTCACCGATCGCGGGTAAAACGAAGTAGAAAAGCTCTCTCATCTTTAATTATAGCACAATAACACATTATTGAATCTCGTCCAATTCACCATCCCAAAGATTAATTTACAATGCTAATTGATTCTCATATTTTACCAGGAAAGAGGTAAAAGGAATAAATTAATACAAAATCCATAATTAGTTCACCGTTTCTTGTCCATCTCGGATTCCGTGGCGAAAATGTAACTTCTCTGAGTAGGATCGGGTGGTTGAAGCTCGAACGCGTGTTTCCTGCCACCGGAAGTCGGCGCACTGCTGTGCACCCTGAAACCATGAAGACAAGCAACGCCGAATGCTTTATCCGCGTTCGCGTCGTCGTAGAAATACAATGCCGCATCCTTCAGGACGCAATATCGTCGGGACCAGCCAGTCGGCGAGGATGTCTTCCTGGCGTGTTCCTGCTGCTTGCTGAGGTAACCGAAGCAATCCGGTCTCTGAATGGCACACGCCGCCATTTCCCTCATTCGCAGTGATGCTTCGAGCCAAGTGTCGACCTGGGAGAAAGGGAGGATCGTTCAAAGTGGAAGAACGAAATGAGCCGTTTTCTTTGAAAGTGCTGGAAGTCCATTTTTGACGAAAAGTTAATTAATGATAATAATAAATGCAATCTGCTATGGCCTTTCTATCTATAAATAGTTCCCAATAAAAATTTTCATCAGTTTGTCAATATAAAAAACGTAGTTAATGAAATTATAAATATAATTACTTTGAAAGTGGTGGAAGTCCTTTTTTGACGAAAAGTTAATTAATTATAAAAATGAATACAATCTGCCATGAGATTTTAAATATAATAAAGAGTTCTCAAAAACCAATTTCATCATTTTGTCAATATAAATTTACGTAGTTAATGAAATTACAAATATAGTTACTTTGAAAGTGGTGGAAGTCCACGTTCCGCAAAGACATAATATTTAATTAAAAAATTATACTACATAATTTCTCTACTTCACTTTTCACTGATACTTTAAAAATGATCACGTTATAAACTTACATCAGTTTAATATTTAAATAAATGTGAAATGAGCGTATTACGTATACCAATATGTTTCAAACCATTTGAATACAAACCGTTAAATATCTCGATATAATATAAAATGGATAACACTTTCAAAGAAAATGGCGCAAATGATGGATGAGAAACTTTTGGGTAATGTTATGAAAGGGGAATGAAATAAGTGAGATTTGGATTTTTATATTAGATCTGCGAAAGTGGTTATATTAAAATATGTTTGTTAAATGTCAATTTGTTATCAGAAGTTTTTAAGATATAACAAGTACTCATGTGTAAATTGATAATAAAAGATTGAAAGTAAAGGAATTTACATATTAGAGAAAGTACTCGCAAAGTCTTCTTCATACACTTTCCGAGGTTCGTTCTCGTTTCGTAAGATACAAAAAAGCCATTTTCCCAGCTTCCTTTGTTGTGCAGATGCGATTAAACAATAACTAAAAATACACTTTAATCGTTTTCTCTGACATGCATATTTCATAGACTACGAGCAAAAATCCGCTTAATGCATATCCACGTGATCCGAATTTTAAACAACAATATTCACGAATATGCAATGTTAAAACCTTAGTATAAAATCAATGAAGCCCTCCAGTAAATATACATAGCTATTTTTACATTTACTGCTCTTATTCCATAAGAATAGTGATCGTAACAGAAAAAAGTTTTCCCTCAATTAAAACAATGACGCAGTCAAACTTAAACACTGACTGTGCTCAAACTCGATCTACCAACGATTTTTGCAATATATTTAAAAACCACAAATAAATCCATTAAACGCAAAACGCCTGAGTCATTTGCAGTGTACAAGATACACTTAGAAATTCAAAATTAAAAAAAAATGCCATCAAAACTCCAACAATTCATCCAAGAAACATAAGTAGCGATATAAATTATCATTATACTGCGAATTTTTCTGCACTTACGACAAATGCAATTCCGCTAAAATACACAAAAATCATATAATACATAAAAATATCTAAAATATCCAAGATATGACATTCGTTGTATCATGTAACGAATGAAAGAATCCACTGGGATTCTTCTCTATTAGCTGCGTTTATCTAACTTGATATTTGCATAAACATCCGCAGTACAATTACCACAGAATAAACATTTACCTGATCATTCCTCTCTATGGCCTCCTTGATGACAGTGGTCCATCGAGCAGCGGCGTCCTCGGTGTCAGCAGCGAGCCGAAGAGTAGGTGCACCCTGTTTCTTTATCGCGAAGCTGTGTAACCTAAGTTCAGGTGTTTGCTCCACGTCGTACTTTATCAGCATTACTGCCCCCACTGGCTGTGAATCCTGCAGATGGAATAATACGCTCGTAAACCACTTACCGTGTAAACCTATCCTCTCCAAACGATTCGTCACTGCGATAGCTACAATTTTGCAGGAAGGAGAAGTTTTCTTTTAGGGCGCGGTCGGATAATCTTTTCGACAAATAGCCGTATGTCGGGTGCAGGTTGTTGAAAATGGAAAGTGTAGTTATTTTTTTGCTCTTTTCGACGGATGGTTCAGCAGGATTTACTCCGCGCTGTGGTATCACATGTGTCGTGGGATTTGTATTGTTTATGGACTGTACCTTTTTGCGGAGAGATTTTGAGAAATGTGAGACTTACTGTAGGGAATTTAGAATACGTGAAAGTGTTAGGTAGTTGTGAAAGTAATGATAATTATGCGAGCGGTTATAGGAGATAGTATTTTACAGTGTGATAATCACCCCTTGCCTTACGATTTCTATTTTGACTGTGTGCAATAACACAGAATTAATTCCTGAAATGAAAATTTCTCTCGGATTTGTGATATTTCCTACAATCGAATTCAATATTAATATTCTAGAAATTATTTGGTTGTCTCACGACTGATTGATATTTTCAATTTAATAGTTTTTGGAATGCTTCAAAGTTTCTTGTTTAATTTGCAACGTCACGAACGTCACACGTTATTGTAAGGCAAGGGGTGAATTTTGATTTTAGTCCTTCTTTACTGAAAGTTCAACTTATTAATTCAGATAATTAAGTAGTTATTTCAGCATTGTTGTAACTCGTAATTCTAATGTCTAAAAGTATTTGAAAAATGTCACAATCACCAGCAGCTGGTAAATCGCTAATTTTAGCTTTCATATACAAATAAATAAAATAGTTCGACACTATACAATTTTTTTTTGAAGAAAGCCACATATTTCTAGAGAAACTGACTAATTAATCAATCACCAACATTTACTCGCTCGTTTTCTCAATCATTTTCTTCTTCATTTGAATTTTGCAAAGGTATAACAACTTTTCTTTTCTTAGAATGTAATATAGGAATCACTGCTACTCTCATTACTAGAATCAAAAACACTGTCAGAATTCTTTTCAAACAATTCACTGCCACTATCACTATCCAAACTCAGAAAATTCTCTTTGTTCATTTTTTGGAGTCAAAATATTAAAATTTGATTGCAAGTGGCATTGTCATATCACTGAACACGTTAATCAAACCGTTGGTATTGTTCAATAGATAAGAATAAATTGTTCATACATTCCACAGACATCGAGTTCAGACTCGATTCATTCTGTCACCTCACACGTGTCATAACACCGCAAAGACAAAGTGCTGTTGTCACGTTAGAGGTGACCTACGACCGTTAAGGGTTAAATACGACTAAAATAACAAAAGCAAACAACTTTCTCACCGCATCAGTCTTGTAATAGTAGAGGCAGTTGTCACGACGCAGAGAAAACCATCTCCGAACCCATTTATCGGTATTGGAAGAGCTCGCGGACTTCCTCCAAAGGTAACCGGAGCAGAGTGCAGCCTCCTCGGCGCCCTCCTTCGTTCCCGGCCTGGCAACCCTCGGTGCGAGAACGTTGCAGGTTCTTGCGACTTCGAGTTCAAGGACGTCGGTGCCAGAATGTGCCAACCGAACGACTTCGGAGTGAGTGGCGTCCATGACACTCCGGCCGTTCACTGACATTATGATGTCACCGACTTCGAGGCCCGAACTCTCCGCCGGTGTGTCGGGCTCGATCGCGGAAACCACCACCGGTTTCGAGCCATGAATTCGAAAACCGAATTCTCCGCCGGCTTCGCGCTTCACTACCACCCTCTTGTCGCTCTCTGAGAACAGATGAGGATCGTGTGGATCACCTTGAAAATTTCTGTTGTAATAGAAAATTGAAAATAATTGTTGTTGCAAGGGTTGAATAGTTTTGTGGGGACCAGATGGTGATAGATTTGTTTTGACCCTTTGGGGACTGTTTTGAATATTGAGAATTAACACTAGAACTACCGGCGTTAAATCTATTATATTTCAATATATTAAATAAGTACTTTGAAAAAGGAGGAATCAAGAGGCGGAAAAGATAATCGATTCGGTGATTTATGTTTTTTAAGATGGTCGTAGGATAGTTATTCTAAGAGTCTTCTATAAACTTGGAGAATTTTTGGAAAAAATTGTGTACCAGTCATTTTGACTGGTTTGGTAGTTCTAGTGTTAATTATTTGGAGATCGATAGCCACCTTTTTATAAGAAAGGCAGAGTGTTGAGGTATAAAAATGATTGACTTCTATTTGCGGAATTATATTGCAACGGTTTCATTTCAATTTTGCAACTCTAACAGTGTATTCGTGCGGCGATAAGTTATCAGATTTTTTCTCGGACTGCATGCATGTGTCTGTGGTACTCAAAGGGTTCAAAGACAGAAAAATGTAAAGCAAATGAACTTCTAGTGGTTTAGCTGCTATGCTGAAGTCATTCACACTTGGATAATGTCAGCGAACGATTCTCCTTCCCTTTCTGCACTTCTAGATTGTAAGTAGTATAATCTAATCTAATCCAACATCTTCAGTCCAATAATACATGAATTAAACTCGGTGGGAGAAGCTTTCTTAGGTTGTCAGATTTAATCTCAGTTACTGTACACGCAGAATACAATTTCTCCGCTGGCGGAATATGTGCTACTAGTTGTGTATAAGTTATAAATGGATTATGCATTCACGTGGAAGTGCAGATTTATTATAAATGCAGTGTACTTTCGACTGTTGAGTGAGATTAGCCAAGTGCAGAATATGGGAAGGGAAATTTGCGATGCGCGATAAGCAACGGTTTGTTCATTTGCTAAATGAAGCCACTCAATTGTCATTATGCTTTTAAATGGAAATTCATTTGCTTATTTCATTAGGATGGATTTCTTCAAAAATTTACTAATACATTTAATTTGATAAAAATTTATGTTTCTTCGTTTCTGTTCTGTTTAAATCACTGAAACAATTAAATATGTAACATGTGCATTTAGCTAAAAAGAAACCGCGGAATTTCGGGCTGTTCTACATGTCGCGCGTTTAAAGTTTTATTGGAATTTCGCAAATCCCAGTCCGTTGAGCTAGGATTAAGATCGCACGGGGAATAAAATTCGTAAAATATTTTATCAGAGACAGAAACGAAGTAGCATTTTTAGAAATGCCTTGCAAAGGATTGGAAAACGAAATAGGGAAAGCATTATTCCATCTGCCGGCTGAGAGGATCAATCCTGCTGTGCGCGATATTCAATTAATTTGCAAAACTCCAAAATAGCGCTGGGTTATATTGCAATTAAAACCGCGGAGCTCACGTTTCCGCACATTTTTTGCCACTTAACGAGGAAATAAAATTATGAAATATCGTGAAAAGTTATTGATGGTTAGCAGGAAAAATTGCTCGGCTCTCGTATCAATGAATCGTGAATTATTTAATAATAAACAGCAATTTTTTATATTCATCTGATAGTGAAACGCACAACATGGAATTGGATACGGCAATATTGAATGCAATTACTTGCAACAAATTACCAATTGTAGAGAAGACAATATTTTAAAAAAAAGTCCCAGTATAAATGAAACTTAGGGAAGAAATAAAAATATCATCTACCACCCAGAAGATGTGTCTACTCCAGAAAATTGTCAAGAAAGAAAGGTAAGACAATACCGATACTTCAGTATCGAATGAACCAATAAATGTCATAGCTCTCTAGCTCTTCCATCCACCACGCTTATCAAATATTGATACAAACGATTTCGATTACCTTATTTATTTCATTCAACGTCAAAAGCCGTTTCGCTACAAGAATTTATCTCAATGCCCGCAACAAACATCAGAAATGAGCTTATCAAAGAAATCATTCTCCTAGAGGAATAAAATCAGTACAAAATAAAAAATAAATGTTCAATAAAAATTAAAATTAACTAACAATACGTGAAATCATTAGTTATTAAATGAAACTATACTTTAAAGATTGTTATTATGAATTGAATGAAATAGATCTTCGGATACGATTCTTCACTGCTGCTACTGTACTATGCGCCAAGCAATTCCTTCTATTCGGGCATCATGGGGCGTAACAATCACTTTGTCTCTCTATCCATGTAATTGTCTTAGTTAGTACCATTCTAATCGTTGGCATAGATTCCGTCTTTGCCAAATCCGTGCTACCACCGGCTTGTTGTCCGTTTGCCATGTAGACACAGTCTGATTTCCGAATACGATCAAAGCCTTCTGTCTTGTACAGTTGTTGCAATAGAAATGGCGAACACTGTGATGGTAGCAGGGGTTTTGGAAAGGTAGAATTTAAGATAGCTATCAGACTAGTAAGATGTCAATTTTGAGAAAAATATTCTTCAGCAATTTTTTAAATAACGTACATAGTCAAATCTATTATTGCCAGATGATTATTATAATTTTCATGGGACAAAATACTCATAGTAAAAACGTTTGCACTGCGTTTTTAACACCGGAATAAGCTAATACATGAAATATGGAGATTAATAAAACGATAAGAATAGTCGGAAATTAGTACTAAAACTGCCAACGCAATCAAAATCACCGGTTGTCGATTTTTGCAAAGAATTCCCCAAATTGATAGGGAATTGATAGATCCATGAAATAGATATTCCACTCCTACCTCATAAAACTTAAATTATTTAATTGTTTTCAAAGTACTTATTCAGTATTTTTAAATATAATAAATATAACGCCGGTAGTTCAAGTGTTAATTTTGTAAAGAATATTTACCAGTAATTTCTGAAATAATATAAATAGCGAAATCTAATATTGTTGCATCATTATTAAAAATTCCATGGGATAAAATACTCATAGTAAAAACTTTTACACAACGTTTTTAACGCCGAAACAAGCTAATACATGATTCAACGAAATCCCTGTTAATTAAGTCGAAATGAGTGGATACAATAACATTTCTTGCAGCAGCTCCATTTCATGTATTCCCAAATCGTTTATCTTTATTTGCGATTATGTTTTCGCGTGAGATAAGCTCTGGTTTTACTTCACCGAACTTTCCGCTGCAATTTCGCGGATATTTTCAGTGGATACGGTCACGCAATAAATCATTCGACGAGAAGGAAATTTATGCCGGGAATTTTCTCGAGGGTTGAAGTCGCCCCGATTCTTCTAACTTATTTCTATTCCCGAGAGGTTTGTTTCCTGTTCGAACTGACGTGCCAGGGGCCTTCGTTTCTCTTCCAGGCTACGAACTCTTCTGATCCGTGCCAAAGAGTTTTTGCAATCGGCCATCAGAAAAGTGGTATCTCTTGACTTTTAAACTGGGATCAACGAACTGGAATCTACCGTAGAAAATTCGTCTTGATGGATTTCTAAATGTCGAAATTATAGCTCGATTTAAATGCCATATCTCGTATGGTATAAAATTTGTTAATGGTAGAATTTTTATTGGTGAACAAGGTTTACTTTTCTGTAATTATTTACATATTTCGTTTACTTACTTCATCATTGCATAATATTGTATTACTTCATTTCATAAAATTGCCTCATTTCATTTCATCGAAGAAATAAAGATATATGTAAAAATAAATATTTGCAACCAAACTGTAATCTTTGTTATTTTTATTAATAAATTCACTATTTGTAATCCTTTACTTCTTACGTTATTTAAAAACAGAAAAGAATCTATTTGTTTATCATGTATTATTAACCACCCATTTTTTTGCGATCACGTAACATATATATAAAACAATTACTTGAGTCGTGGCAAGAAATACTGTAAATCTTTTTCAAAAACCGAAACTAAAATAATGTGTTTACTCGTCTCTTTTGCAAGGAAAAATACTATTTTATTTCACCACGGGGATCATAATTTTTTTTTACGCAGAATTAGATTTTAAGCTGCCTAAAATATCACAAAAAAAACAACAAAAATCTGTTGCACAACGTTCGCTAAGTATATTAACATTTCTTTTCATGCACACAAAAAGGAGATTCTCGTCTGTGCCATAGCTACCTGAGATTTCATTTTTCAAAGAAAAATGCTGCGTCGCATAAATTCGAAAGAAACATGCGTAATATAAATGCAAGAAATACTTTGTGTTCGCAGTGAGGAAACATTTCGTGAGCACTTAAGCCTTGAGTCCGTACATACAAGAAATTCGCATAATCCCCAGCGATTTGAAGAGAGAGCACTACGCACATCCCAAAGCAAGTGCACAAATAGAAAGGGATACAGGGGTAAAAATAAAATGAAAGCGGGACAGTGCTCGTCGCTGTTTGTCGTATAAATAAATGCACTTCCATCTCGTTACTCCTTATCCCCTTTTTCTGCCAAAAACCATCCCCTTCTCGAGCTGTTAACAAAATAAATCCTCTTCGTGCGGTTATTAAGAAAATAAACCATCCCTTGGAATCCTAAACTGTAAATATCTTGGAAAAAATAATTCAAATATATTTCACATCATTGCCTTGTAATTTATCTTGGGCCTTAATTGTGCCACTTAGCGTTAAATTAGTGGAAAAGTATTTAAAAAGAACTTTTAATTGTGTTAAAATATTTAAAGTAAAATTGATGACAATAAATTGTTCAGTGGTGCAATGTTGTCTCGAATATTTCAAGTGTCAATTTTTCTAAATTAGCAAAACTTGACAATATTCAAAAATCCGTCGATCTATAATTGTGAATTTAACCTCTTGACGCCCTTGGCCACATAAGTGGACATTTAGATTTTTATAATTATAATTACTATCATTAATAAAAGGAACAAAAATTTGATAATAAATTATTCACTACAGAATCTTTCAACAAGAAATATAAAAATCTAGTGGTTTGGCTGCACTGATAATGTTATTTCCGGTGTGCAGTTAGGGATATGAAAATAGTAACTATTAAAAAATCGTCCTTGAAGAGGTTAATTAGCGAAACATAAGTTTACCAATTGCATTCAACTTAACACAGAAGTGACAAAGTCCACCACAATTTTGGGAATCCCAAATCCTTTCATTCTATTTTCTCTGCCACAAAACAAATACCATCGCCGAACTACATCATAAATCGGTAAAAGAAGTAAAAATAAAGATCAATCTCTCAAATTCTTCTTCTCAGAGGATATCTTTCTTCCAAATCTTCGTCATAAAAACGCCAGAAACGGACGTGGCTGCGTTTCTGTTTACACGCAGGCCAGAGCCGCTTGAGCGTGTCGATTCATCAATCGGGAATCGAACGAGGGACAAAATTAAAATAAGACAAAACGCACTCGCCCACGATTGCAATGGTAGCACAAAAATAATTGCTTACGTCACGGCGTTCCAGGCATTCTGAACTATGTTTACAGGCAAAGAGACGACTCGTTCTCGCGACTATGTAACAACTTTCATTTTCGCATCTGCAACGCGCCACGTGGATCTGCATCGTCGCTAAATAGCCAGCTGGAATGACTCGTACACGGGACGAAAGCCTCGAAACATTATGGCTCTGAGATTCGTCTGAGACTTAAACATTCGTAATTCATTGCGACTCTCGCGGATAGCGTTACGTGCAACGAATATTTTATGCGTACGGTTTGGCCGTGGAGAAGGAGAGGGAAAGTTGTGTTCGCTTAAGAAATGGCCTTTTTATTTGACGTTTATTTGCGGCACGTTAAAGTACCGGGGACTTTTTGCGATGTAGTGAGAGTAAGTCTTCTGAGTGGAACGATTCAGGTTTAAGTTTGCGGCGAGAGATTTTTATTGTGGCTCTTGAAATCGTGTTTTGATGGGGAAGTAGATTTTATGTGATGCAAATGTGTTTAATGAATTTGTTTCTTCGGTTAAATCACGAGGGGCCTTTTTAGGAAATTGATAATCGATGATTGGGTGGAAATATGGTTTTTAATATTGTTTGCTGGAAAGTTTTAGCCTTTGTCGTTCGGGTGTTAGCCATTTTTGGGGACATTTAGTTCGAATTCAACGAAAAAAGGTGTTACTACTTGCAGAGTCAGTATGAAGATATACATATGTTCTTCCAATCTTTACTAAAATGAGCTAAAAAATTAACTGTAATTATCAGACGATATATTAAAAAAATTGTATTTCTGATCGAAGGTTTTAATAATTAATACGTCAATTATTACTACTATATTATAATACTATAATACTACTATTTTAATAATCAATAATTAATTACTGGCGTTATGTGCATTATATTTATATATACTGAATAATTTAGGTTGTAAAGGTAGAAGTGAAATATATATGGCTTGGTAATTTTGCTGTTAAACAATTTGTCGCAACAATCAATGATTATTTATTGTATTTAATATGAACAGACTTTAAAATAATATTTTTCTTCCCACAGAAATTAAAAGTTAGACCTTAAAACATTGAAACATCAGGAAGCTGACAATAAGTTAATGTTTTGTAGGAAAGAAGGAATTTACGTCGCAAAAACTAACCCGAAACACAGGGAAAAACAAAACGGCAACGTTCTCTCCCAGCGTTTATTCACTTTCCACAATTTCACTATCACACCATCGACTGCATCAATTACGCTGCACCATTTTTCGCGGTAAAAGCCAAAATGCATTAAAACATGCAAACCAACAATCGATCGTGATCGAAAAAAAGCAGGAAAACAGAGAGGGTCGAGGGATAGGAAAGTGGGGTGAAACGAAGTTACTGGGGAATATATGGTGCCATAAAAATAAGCGAGACCTTGCGTCACCACGCTTCAAATGTAATCGAGTATCCTCGCGCTCTTAGCCTTTTGTCCCATCAACGTTTCTACCTTATAGCTACTTTTTTCCCCACCGATAAAGAAGGCACGCGTTCTCCTATCACCCCTTTCACTGACGGTGTCAGAAATAGCGGAAATTACTTTGTCAGCCTTCCTCTGATAGCGGAAATTCTCGCACGCGTGAGAAAAATATTCCAAGGTTACGTCCCCTTGCGGTAGATCATGCTAATTATGCGCTAGCATGAAAATTAACGCGATGTATTACGTGCATAAGGGAGGAATAAATTTAAATCGGAGGATGGAAATTGATTTTTTATGGTGTGAAGAAATTGCATTTATTGCTGTGGAATAAAAATGTTTCTTTAAGTTTTAAGCAGACGAATTTGCGATTTCTTAATTGCAATTTTAGAAGAGAACTTTAAGGCTGGATGTAAGTAATTATTGTCAGATAATGAAATTTATTTGTTTAAGATTTTTCATGGAGAAGTTCACGGTTCTTTTCTTTGCAGAAATTGTTCTTTGCGTTTATGTAAGATTCATTGTAAAATGGTGCATTTTTCTTCTTCATTTTTATTATATAGTTTATATATTTTCTATTAGAAGTTATTTTAATTTAAGCAGTCTAAAATAATTTCATTATTTTATATAAACTCACGACCCTGGTGGCAACGAAAACACAATTAGTACTGGCATGTATTACCCGATTAATGACGACAAAATCGTGGCCCTAACATCGTCTTGGCAATTTTCCGATTTTGTCGTCTCGCCTGCAATTGCGTTTCTCTGTAAAATTTTGCAGAAAATTGACAATTTATCGCCATTCAGTATCAGTTGCTGCATTCATAAATCTATGTTTATGAAGATTTAATCATCAGACTCATATTATACGTTCCTTTAAATAAAATCAACAAATATAACATTTCATACTTGATGAAATTTAAAATAACTCTCATGTCATTCACTAATTTAATGTTTGCAGTAATTATTTCTAAGTTACGCTAAAATGTTTATATAAAACATACATTAAAACATTTAGAAGTGTGAACTACAGAATGGAGAAATAGGAAAATAATGCTGCAATGAATTTTGGAGAATAAAATCCGTGCAACACTCTCATAATTATTGTTATGGAGTTCACCAACTGCCTTTGTTGAAATGGTCTACGTGACTAATCGATTATTGACCGATGAAAACTCAATTTCCTTCCAGATGGACTAAAATATCCAGATATTGTGGAAAAATATAAATACCTCATCTCTTTTCTCCGTTTTCTTTAATTACACATACCCCACGATATATTAACTCTAATTTGATAAATAATTATCACCATCCATCGCTTCCTTAAAATAATATAATTACTTCCTGATCATTTCTATCATTACCGCGTAATAATTATCACATCAGCAAACAACGATGAATATTCACAATTAAAGCTATCTTAATTAAAAACAGCAGAAATGCATTATACGAGAATAACAACAAGATAATAACGAAACGACAGGTATAATTATCATTACTTTCACGAGAGAAGTAAGAAAATACGGAACCGTAAATAATGAAACGTAAATATGAAAATTTCGCGTGCAAATAGATTATGTTACAGTAAATGAACGTATTTGTATTCCAAGAAATTCCAAATATACACGTTACATTGGCACGTAAGAAAATTAATATTGCAACGATCGATATCCCCATTAATTATGCACCTCCTGTTCGAAGGTTTGAACGTAATAAAATAATTACACCAAAGTACCAACCTCCATTGATCGGGAGGTCTAATTTTACCCTGGACAGATTATCGCACATCACAGACAAATTTGGGTGAAACAAGATCACACGTGTCCATCTTATTCAATGCCGTAATTAGGCCGATTAATCGACTACAAGACATTGTATTTCAGGCATGAAAATAGAGTATTCTTGTCTGATTTCACCAAGGTCAGGTACAAAATATCCGTCGATGACCAATATCTCGTCATCGCAGGAATTACACTTTGGGCGAATGTAATTTTCGCTGATAATTATGGAACATACTTTTGATGGAGATTTAAATAACCCAGATACGAAAAGTGATATAATTGTGAAAAATTAGATATTTCATTTTACTTTAACTTAGAAATATTATTTAGTTTGATAGTTAGAATAGAAATATTATTTTTTCGATTTTTAAATAGTGTTAAGGAATTATTTTTACTGCGATATAAGTTTAATTATGGCGGAAATTAAAAGTTTTTGTAATTTCTCGAAGCTGTTCTACGTATTTCTTTTAACGGAACTTTAAAGGAACTGCTTTGTTCAACGTTATTTAATTTTCAATAAGTTAAGAGCCGGTGAAAGGTATTTAAAACAATGAAGAATTTCAGCAGATAAATAATGCGAGAGGAGCTTGTAATTTTCGTTTCAATTAAATACGTAATCGATAAATTATGTAAACATGCCGGAGATAAATTTCGCGGTATTACGTATTCAATTACAGCTCGAAAATAGAAAATTTTCAATGACGGTCTTCCCGTAACTTTAATAGCAGAAAATACAAGTTTGCCACTTTAAGGTGTACTTGATAAAGCGAACTTTGACGTCACGTGGGATTTCTGTTTGACTCGGCAAACGATGATAGTTTAACTTTTCACTTAGAAAACTTCTCGCCCTTTGACTTCGGCTTTTCGATTAAAAACCAAGTACTTAAACATTTACAAAACTGTGCACCCCCGACACGTGGAACAGGGAAATTTCTGTCGACAAATTGAATGCCGATAAAATCTTGGAACAATGTTAAGAATAAATAAATTCCTCGCCGTCATAAAGGTTCGAATATTACACCCCTAAATCCTGAGGACATTTAAAATTTTAATCTCCTCATTAACAACCTCTTTTGAGTATTTAAGTGACCTTGATTTCTTAATATCATCTGCTCAATTTGCTACGAGCAAGATTAATTTTAAGAAGTATAATTAATTGAAATATTTTGAAGGCTGATAATTCTCATAAAATGGAACGATTAAATGGAGTCCTGAACTCTTTATTTAAATGTCAGTGGTGTATAAAATTGTAAATAACGAAAGAAAGTACAACATTAAAGCTAAAAATAATAATCCAATTTCTGTATTGAAATATTAATCTAACGTCAAATTCTTTTAATTGAAACACCTTCATTTGTTAACTCCCATAAAATAGAACGATTACAAATAACCTTTAACCCTTTAATCCCTGCAAATTACTCCAAACTGTCAATAATCTATAAAAATTCACATATTTTCATAAAGCAAGAAGCAAAAAACTATTCTACTCGAATTGAAAAGTGTTCATCGAAATACACCACGATCAATATTAATACAAACAACAAACAAAACGCCTCCAACATTTCAATACAAAAAGAGCAATCGTCCCTCAAAACCTTTCAATTACAAACAAATTCAAACACAATATCCAATCACCGGTGTAAAAGAACGTTTCGAAAAATCATACAAAATGAAACATCACTTCCCAAATCTTCCGAAAACTCATACATCCAAAAGCACTCTTCACAATTACCATGCGTAGTTGCACCGAGCCTCGCAAGGGCCTGTCCTTCCCTGCACCAGACCCTGAGCATGCACTTCAGCAGCTCCTCCAAGGCCCTCTTCAAGGACACATCCGCCCCAAGTCCCGTGGAGCACTCCGAAGCCGCGCAATCGCACACCATCGCGGCGACTTCGAAGAAAAAGGCTGTCTTTCGTGCCTTCTCGATGAAAGAAACGAATGTAATAAAAGAAAACCTACCCTCCTCTCCCCCCGACTTTCACCGTTTCTATATCACCGTATATAGAGAACAGGAGGAGGACGAAGATGTTAACGAAAAGACAGAGGGGAAGAGGAAAAGCGCGAGTTTTCGACACACGACACACGGCACAGTGGCGAATTTTCACGCGGAGCCGTTGATTTCTGAGGTGGCACGCGCGCCGCGGAAAGTGGGAGTTCTCTCTCTCGGCGAAGAGGAGGAAAGCTCGCTTTTCCGAAGAGGATGCTTTCGGACGACTCGTGGAATGCGACTCGGCGCCCTGACCCACTGACTGCCAGCCAAAAGCTTCTTCTTCCACTCGCCACCCTCTGCCCCCGTCGCCCCGCACCCTCCGCGCCAACGCGGCGACGGGACACCAAAGCGGTGGGTTAACTTCTGCCGGGATACGCGGACGGCGTAAGCTCGATTCGAATGATAATTTGCGTGGGCGATATTACAGACGGGGATTTTGGGTGCTCGGGTATTCCACATCGATCGAGGATTTTCGCTGGGAGGAGAATGGGAGGGAGGCGCTGGAAGTCTCCTCGGTGATGGGGGCTTCTCGGTGATGGGGGCTTCTGGAGGTGGAGAGGGATTTATTGGTTTGATGGGAGGAACGGTGGGGTGGTTTAGTTTGGAATGGAAAGTATTGACAGTTTTGAGGAGGTGAGTTCCAAATTGAGGAAAATTGAATATTGGAGAATTTTGTATTAGTTGTGGCTACTAGATAATTATATTATTTTTCTTGATGGTCAAGTTGTTCTTGGCAGTTTGAAGAAGGTAATTGAAAATTTAGAAAATTCGAATATTGACGAATTTTGTATTAATTGTGGCTATTAGATAATTATGCTATTTTTAATTGAGTTTTGAGGATGAAGCTGTTGTCAGCAGCTTTAAGGGGGTGAGTTGCAACTGGGGGAAATTTGCTTATTGACGAATTTGGTATTAGTTGTAGCTACTAAATAATTATATTATTTTTAGTTGAGTCTTGATGGTCAAGTTGTTGTTGGCAGCTTCAAGGAGGTAAATTGAAAATTTAGGAAATACTATTATTGACGAATTTTGTATTAATTGTGGCTATTAGATAATTATGCTATTTTTAATTGAGATTTGATGATGGAGCTGTTGTCAGCAGCTTTAAGGGGGTGAGTTACAATTGGGGGAAATTTGTTTATTGACGAATTTGGTACTCGTTAGTGGATATTAGATAATTATACTATTTCTGGTTGAGTCTTGATGGTCAAGTTGCTGTTGGAAGTTTGAAGGAGTTAAATTGAAAATTTATAAGATTCGAATATTGACGAATTTTGTATTAATTGTGGCTATTAGTTAATTATACTATTTCTAATTGAGTTTTGATGATGAAGCTGTTGTCAGCAGCTTTAAGGGGGTGAGTTGCAGCTGGGGGAAATTTGTTTATTGACGAATTTGGTATTAGTTTTGGCTACTAGATAATTATATTATTTTTAGTTGAGTCTTGATGGTCAAGTTGTTGTTGGCAGCTTCAGGGAGGTAAATTGAAAATTCAGGAAATTCGAATATTGACGAATTTTGTATTAATTGTGGCTGTTAGATAATTATGCTATTTCTAATTGAGTTTTGATGATGACGTTGCTGCGAAATTCTCGAGAATTGTACCTTAATTAATGAAGATGTTGCAGATATGAAATATTACTGAAATGGCAAAGTGTAATTTGTTGAATGTAGATAGCAGTGAATGAAATGCCGTGTGCTAGAAGTTAAGGAAACATTATGATGAATTTCATAATTTGAAATTAATTCAGGCAGAAAGTTTCTGCTCCATCGTATCGCATTGGTGTGTTGTCAGCCTCATTAATAAAGTGACATGTGCATTGTTTTCATACAAAATAATGTTACGAATGTTTTGTTAAACCTGGAAAGTACATCTGCAGGGTCGTAAATTTATCAGAGCGAATTTAAATTTAAACAACAAGTTTAAATTCTATTTCTACCATCATATTTTATAACGACGTTGTTAAAAATGAAGGAACTGCACTTCTAATTGCCATATCGTCGACAACCACCCGTTCCTCAAATATCAATACCAACAATAACAATATTTCCAATTAAACTGAAGCAGCAAACTAATTAAACCACTCCACACGGAACGATCGGAATGTCGAAATATTAATTAATGTGGTGTCTAATATTAATATTCGCAATAACAAATTCATTACTTGACACAAATACATAATTATTCTCTTTTCAACAGCTGATCGAGTTAAATTTGTATTAAATCAAACTAAAAACTCCTGCATCTTATAATTACATCTCTTGGCAAACCGATATTACAGATTATTTAAATAAATTAATAAAACCTTCATTCACACCGTTCATAGCTTCAAGAAAACACAAAAACAGATCGCCATAAGATTCTTTCAAGATATTAAAATCTCCCAAGTCTTTTAATACCCGAATCTTCAAACTAAAAAAAACGCCGGATACCATTTTTAAAGATCCGGATATTACTTTCGGCTCTCAAAATCGCTTGAACTTTAATGAAACCGCGCTAATGGAATTTAATTTCCTGAATTATCAATGCATTCGACTATTTGAATTTCTCCATCCCGATTTCATAATCATGCACTCGGTATCAAAGCAATGACCTATTCGTCACATGTGGCGAATGGCGAGAGCGTCGCTGTCTTGGAAGAAGCGTCGGTACCAGCCGACGCTCGGCGTCTTTCTCTCCCCTTCTCGGCGTCGTCGCTTCGATTATATTTAGCCGGAGTATTACGCGGTGCTTATTTAAAGAAACGGGAAGAACGACTCCCTCTTTTCCTCTCTTCCTCCTTTTTTTTTCGTCATTCCCTCGTTCTCTCTATAATTCTTTCTTTCTCTGCCCCTTTATCTCCTCCTCCTCACCCTCCGTCGTCGCGAGCTTTTCTCCTACCTCTGTGCCATTCGAGTCGTGTGCTCGTTCTCTTTTTCTCCTTTCTCTACTCTCAGATCACCAATTCGACCGATTTCTTTGTCGGACATTCTTTCGTGATGCGTTGCCTCATGGTGGAGTAAATTTTAGTCACAACCTGCCTCTCTTTTCGGATCGTCGGGGATGGAATTTCTCTACGTCACTACCAGCGATTGGGTGATTTTACGTACGCACTGTGATGGGTCTTGCCATTGTTTAGAAGAGTGGCAAACTTTTTTAGAAGCCGGCCAGAGGAAGAAGAAACAATTTTTGGCGAGCCGATATGAATCATTAAGTATCTTAATTTCTAGGCAAAAAAAAGAACAGCGTTTTAAATGAATTTCTTTGAAACAGTAAAATTGAACATTTCTATATTATTCACGTAATGACAATTAAACTGTAGATGTTTAGAAATATTAAAATTCGTATAGAAATGGAAAATTTTAATGGAAAATTAACATTAGGTCTGCCTAGGTGATCAAAATAACTTAATAATTTTTTGTAAATTTTTCTAAAATTTCTAACGCTGTTCCTTTTTTTAATTCTCAAAGTCTATCTTGTAGACTGCAATCTATTAAATCGATCAGGTTTTTTGCCCTTAAAAGTTTTATTTTTATCCGTAATCGCTTCAAAGATATCTCAGCGGACCGATTAAAATGAGGAAAGTGAATTAAAATGACAAAAGTTTTAAATCACTCGGATAATTATCCGAAGGTAGGTCTTCCTGGAAATATTGCAGATTCTGTGAAGTTCAATAGTCTCAGAAGTCTTTAAAGTCCCGAAGCGTTACTGCTTCTTGAAAATGTGGAACTTCTTGAATTCGACAGTATTCAAGTTTTAAATATGGATTAAAATTATTTTCTGTGAATTTAATTATATTCCATATTATGTAAAAATTGTCTGAAAATTATCTCCAATATTATAAAATTAGTGCAAAGGAATTAACAGCCACTATTATTCAGGACATTAAACTTGAAACCTATTTAAAAATTTTATTTACAATAACATATTTCACTTAAGACAACATTAATAGCCAGAAGTTTGTCATGAATCCTCAAAAATGTCGACTCGATTCATGATTTACGATTTTCAAATTGCGACACACAATCGACTTTGCGACGATCGAGGGAGGTTCGTGTAATTTTGCTGTCGAGGGATATTTCTTGCTTAAATGGTCACAGAACCGTGAGAACGGAACATATTTTTGCGAGGGAGCTGTTTAATGAGAGGTTGGAAATTTATTTCCTATGTTGTATGAGGCATTGTTTCCGTTACCGGAGTTTTAAAGCATTAAAAGCCGGCGTTGCGCGGAATATTGTGTTTAGAGGAAATTTATGAACGTAAAACTATATTATATATTTACAGAAATTGTCGTGAAAATTTATATATGTACCATGTTGTCATAGAATTATATATAACCTTGTTCACCGCAGAGATAATGACATGCGAAATTCTCGCTTAATGACATCAATCCAGGGAAATACAATTTTCCCCTGACGTTAAAGTGTCAACGTGTAATTTTACAATAATGTGATTTTTTTTATCTTTTCTGTGATAAATTTGAGAATATTTAAAAAGCAGAAAATTAAAGAAGCAAGAAGTATTCGTTACTGCATTCATACAAATTAAAAATTACTTTGTTTCTAAATTAAAAGAATATTAATGGAATAGTATATTAAAAAGTAATAACTTCAGAATATTTGACAAAGAAAAGGAATTAAAAATAGCAGAATTGTAGTCCCTGAACCCTTGCAATTATATTCGACAGACTTAATGAATGCTTTTGTCTTATTTAATACCCCAATTAGTACTGTATTTTTATTTAATTAGATGCAGACAATACTAATAGCAGTTTTCTTAGTTCCATGATAAATAACAAATTTCTGGGTGGAAACAGAAACCGCAATGTTTAAATCGCAGAGAAGAAAGTACATTTCCGTTAGGTTAAACGTCAATGTAAAGAACGTAGGAATAAATATCTGATAAAATTCACCGAACGCGAACCGTATACGTCAGCATTCGAATATAGTACACTTAGCGAGGCGTATTTAAAACGCTGACACTTGTTTTCGAAACGATCGCGGTAGCACTTAAATATCCGGCGTTTTTTCGCGCCACTTAATCCACGAAAGCCACCTGAACAAACCTTCACGACCTCAAGAATTTCGTTATTAATTAAAAGCTTAAAAAAATACGATTCCATTTTCTAATTATAATCTGCCTAAATGAAATAGAATCAATTGAAAAATTAGAGAATACGAAGGTAAAATACAGTGCGGAAATGAAAAGAAGTTCAGGCAAAGGAATGGGGACCCATTGTCGTAGACCAATCTCTGATTAGAATTAGCAGAATAGAAACTTGACAGGTATAAAGAATTAAAAATATATTTAAGATTTTAAAATAGCCTTAGGAACAATCATATTCGCTTAATGTAATATTGCATTAAGAATTAATTAATTAAGAGAGTCCTGTATCTGTGACTCATAACCAATAAAATACAATTACCCCTCAGAATTTATAGAAACCCTACTTTTTGTCAAGAATTGCCAAAAATTAAGAGGCAGTGAGATCGTTAGAATTAAAAGAGAAATATAGCAAAACAATCGAAGATCCCCATTGACCCTGTGGCCTTCCATTGGACTTTTTCTCATTTCCGCATAGTATTTGGTAAAATTGAGTAAAAACTCACCGAAGCTCTTGGTCTGTATCCTTTTGTACATCTCGCCGCTGCTTTTACGGTGCACCATCCTATGTGTCGCCGCTTGGTACTTCTTCCGGAAGTTCCTCTCGCTCTCAGTCGACTCCTGAGAACTCCTCCTCTCTTTCGCAATGTTTTCTGGGACCTCGTCATCGCCATCCCTGCTGTCCGGTCTTTTCCACACGTGGCTCTCCTCGAGATCCCCAATGTAAATCCACTCGCTGCTCGTGTATGGCTCCACATAGGTGTCTTCGTCCTCTCGACCTTGAGTTTAAAGACGAATTCACGCAGTGAAACGATTGGTCTTCCATATAATATCGAATTCCATGGTGTGTCCGTTTTAAATGTGCGATTCAGAACCGTATTTCATTCGCATTCCTTCCGGTAGCTATTTTTCTAATACTCCAGAGTAGTTAGTTCGCATAGTTTTAATTTCTTAACCTCGTAATGCACAATTTTATTATTAACTTCGAAGAGAAATGCAAATTTTCAAACTTTAGACTCTTTTGTATATTAATACAGGACTTTCTCCTGCGCGTACACTTTTAAAAATAAACCGGAAAATATCTACGAAAATTGGAAATTTAAAAATTTAAAAATTGGAGAAATTTAAATGCTTATAATATTAAACTGATATGCATTGTTATATTTCGAAGACGTTGTAGAATCTTTTGGTGCAAAAAAAGTTAAATAACTAACGATTAAAATACTAAAATTGATTTGATATTCGTCGTTAGAGCCGCAAAGTCTATGAGAATTAGTGTAAATATTCTTTGTGGGAACCTTTATACAAGCAATTAACCCTTGGAGGACGCTGGACGCATATATGTGGTCTCAGAAAAATCTGATTATAGTTTACCGACGGATGTACACACGGTTATAGTTGAAAAATTGAAATATAACTGATGAAATATGATTACGCAAATAGTAATTTATAACTTTCATACATTAACACTCTGACTCTCTGATAAAAAAGTGGTTTTTCATCCCCAAATAACTAATTATATCTCAATAGTCAAAACAGTCTCCGTCCGCAAAGGGTTAAATCATTAGCATCATCTACTAACCCGTAAGAATCTCCATACTAGCGTCAGTGCTTCTAGCTTGAAGTCTCTTCCTTCCAGCAGCCGTTTCATCCACCGATCCTCTGCTTCCGTGTCTCGGAGCAACCCTCTCCTCTGACTTCGCCCTGACGTCTGATCTACCCCCGCTGCTGCGACGATGTCTCCTGTCGCCACGGTCCTCGGAACGGTACCTTTTGTCAAACTTCTTGTACAGCCTGTGCCCGGGGACGTGCTTCGAGGACGTCCTGTGACCCTCTGGTGAATCCGCGAAACCTGCCGGCGGTCGAACGATCTCTTCCGAGACCTCGGGGTGGAGGAACACGAGGGCACGCACGATAGAGAAAAGAGGTAGATAGACGGATAGGTGGAAAGATAGATCGACCTAATCTTCATTGGTGTTGTTTTTATTTTAGATTTAGATTGATGGTTCCCGGTTTTAGGTTAAATGGATCGTGTATGTTGACGGGGTGGCGGAAGTTTAACCCCTTTTTATGGTGCTTTCACGATCAGAGGGGGATTTTTTGACGGGCTGGTGGAATTGCCGGTGGTTTTTGTGTTTTGGCAGTTCTTTTAGTTGAGATATGAAAGCAGATGGGAATGTGAGATTTTGAAATTTGTGGAGGATTTGCAGTGGCTCGTGATTGTAACTTAGGATGATTTTAAAGTGTTGGTTGTTGTTTTTGATTTTGTTATTATGGTAGAGTTTTAACGATCTGTTTTTCTTGTTATTGATTGTGAGAGTGTTAGAGATATAGATTTAATATTTGTGTAATCCTAGGAGGTTTTCAATTAATTTTTGTTATCGTAGATAGTTTCTGATTATTATCCTCAGAGGGTGAAAGAGTGATTTATTTTCATCAACGTCATACGCTGGCGACACGAATTCCGCCGGACATAAATGAAAAGATAGATCGACCTGATCTTTGCTCCTTTCTTCGTAAAAAGGCACAGATGCGCAACTTACTACAGAGATAATAGAAAGAAAGGAAGAAGTTAAATGCAGATCCAAGCGAAGGCTAACTACACTATAAATTCTAATCCAAAGGCACTTACAGTTGCCCTTAAAATCTCCGTACTTTCAAAAAACACCTTCCAACATTCTCAAACTATGTCCACCTAGAAAACCATCACTTCCTCCCCTCAAAATTCTAATTCCATATTCCACCAAATCGCTACATCCCTTTAGTCGCATTCCAAATTCAATCCTTCTTTTCTGCTTAACACATTCACGACAGAACATACTATCTGTGATATACAAAAGCTTAACCCTTTACTTTTCGAATTATTTTTTTAATTTTTCGACAGTTAAGCAATAATAGTCTACGAAAATTTTCTACTGTTAATTATTCACTTTTAATTGGTAAGACGGATAACTATAAAGTAGGGAATATTTAATTGGCGACGAAATTTAATACTTAAAACATTAAATGCAACGAAAATCTAAGTGGAGTGCAGCTGAAAATAAGACTGCAAAAAGTTAAAGAAAGGTGAATCCACGTGTTAACCCTTTGCAATGCTACGTTGAGACACCCTTCTCTTAGCTTTCTCTCGTAATTAATATTCTATCTATTAAATTTCCCCTTTGCAATCTAACAATGCTTTTTTACAAATATCTCTCAGCACTAATAATTATTAATACCACTGAACAAACACGAATAACCAAAATCAGAAATCAATCATTAACTGCAACACAAAGCTAAGTCGAGTCTTGCTCTACACAGGAGTACAAAGGGTTAGCTACACTACAGGCGTAACTTTAAAAGAATAGCAATTTTTTTTCTTTTACAGCCATCCACAAGTAGCTATATTATAATCTATAAAATTCAAATCACCCCCTCAGAAAAAATATATTTAAATCAGCCTCTCGACCAAGGAATACACTAATTGTTATCTCGTTGTGAATGTGTTAAACGAAACTAAAACTCGCTAAATGCTAGTAACTTACCTCTCTACCACAATGATGACAATGGGGTGCCTCCAGGGTGGCGATAGAGATACACTGATCCGCGCTCTCACTGTAAAAGACACTGTCACTTCCTGGACTGACAGATCTCAAGGACTCCGCCGAGAGTGCTTTAAACCTTGTATCCGGGCTCTGCGATTCTACTATCATTGCACGTTGACCATTGTGACCTGGACTGCGCTGATAACGGCCAGGACTTAATCTCGAGCACATTATGTCGTCGGCTGCTCGTGATCTTCTTCGTGGAAGACTGCCCGTAATGGCTGCGTTTTTGTCCTAGGGAGGAAGGGGTTGCTGCGTTGGAAGACCTTATTACGCTTTTTCACGTTAATAGCCATTTTTTGGAAACATATTTAATGGAAGTAGAAAGTTTTATGGAGGGGAGGATAATGTTTTACTTGGTAGGATTGTTCGAATTTTAATTGTTTCGTAATTGAAAGTAGTAGGGGTTGCAGTGGTGTTTTTGTTATAGGATTGTGATTTTTAGAAACGATGTATTTTATAAATTCCTGCACTTATTGAGTAGAATATTATTATGTTAAGAATTTGATGTAATAATCTCAGATAATGACGGAGAAGGTAGCATTGATTAAAAAATGTGACTTGCAATATATTATTGTAAATGGGGCCGCAGAAACACCTACTCGTTAGTGTCACAACTTTTTCTAGAGTAAATAATTTCAAGTTCTACCGGGTAAATTTAGTATTTAAATTAATAGAAATATTGTATTCGAAAGAAATTGAAACAAAATGCAAATAACGATTAGAGCACAGAACAAGTGACGATAAAATAATTAATACACTCTCATCTTCTACATGTAACCTAGTACTTCATAGAAAATTCATTATCACCAATTCCTCATTCATAAATAATTTGAACTCCCACCACATTTGGTATTCAAATTAACAATTAACTCTACGATCCTCCATCATGCACAGTGCACTTCACACTCAATCACCTCTCCATGAACAAGCATCTAATAAAAAATTATCACCACTCGTAATAATCAAGCCACAATTGAAAAATTAATAAAATACAATAATTAAATAATAATTAATATAATAAAAAAACACTCACCTCGTTGCTTCGTCTTCTACCAGACACATAACCACTAGTTTTCCTCCTAGGACTCTCCCTCGTTCTCCTGTGTCTCGCTCCTTCCGCGCCATCGCGATGCAAATGATGATGATGATGATGATGCAGATGATAATGATGGCTACAACTAGAATCATCGGACGTCGGTGCATGTGCACCGTCCTCAGTTTGCTCCAATCGCCATTCTTCCTTCTGCGGGCTTCGAGAGATCTGCTGCTGCTGCTGTTGCTGCTGCTGCATCGATTGTTGCAGATCGCGTTTCCGGTTGTTCCTATGTGGACTCCTTGCAGCCGTTGACTTTCCCCGTGATCTGTGTCGATGACTCGGCGACGGACTGACCTCCGCGTTCTCCGGAAACAGCGTTTCCGTTGGCCTTTCCGCTTCCGCTGTCGTGGAATTGTTGAGAAAGTCGAGGATGAAGGTTTTTCGCCGCCTGCGGCGATCCTCTTCGCTCCAGGTGTGCATATCGGGTGGTGATTCCGCGTAGCCGCCGGAGGAAGAACGATGACCCTCCTAAAAATAAATAGGGGGTGGAAAAATATGTGATTCGTCTGATCTGGGCAGGGGTTCGTGAAAATGATGGAGAAAACACTGGAGGGAAATGTTTTCCTTGCACTTTCTTTTGTGAGAATAATAATTTGTCTTTATCGGTGTGGTATTGTTGGGGATGATAAGAAGGATGTTTAAATCTGAGGGATTTTTATATAACATATTATATAATCTATATTAATCTAAATTAATAAAATCCAAATGAGCCATTTTTTTTAAAGTGGTGTAAGTACATTTTTGACAAGAAGTTAGTTAATGATAACAATGAATGGAATCCTTCAGAATTTTCATCATTTTGTCAATATAAATTTACGTAGTTAATGATATTATAAATATAATTACTATGAAAGTGGTGAAGTCCACTTTCCGCAAAGACGTAATATTTATTTAAAAAATTATACTACATAATTTCTCTGCTTCACTTTTCACTAATACTTTGAAAACGATCACATTATAAACTGACATCAATTTAATATTTAAAAGACATAAAATGGGCGTGTTACATATAATAATATTCTTCAAACCTTCAAATACAACCCCTTAAGTGTCTCCATATAATATAAAATGTACTTACGCCACCTTCAAAGAAAACGGCTCATATTTAAACTTAGAAAATTATGTTTGAACTCGAAGTAAGTTAAAAAGTTGACAGAAACGTATAATTATTTTCCTTAACCGTATAAAATAATTAACGATCAGTCGTTTTAACTTGTTTTCTGTTAGTTATTTGCTTCCGTAAATTTAATATCATAGTTGGAAAATCGCACGGAGTAGAGTACGAGTTGCATCATCAAGCAGAGAAAAAATATTGAACTCCCAATGAACTTAGGGTTGTAGAACTTGAAAAAACCGATCCGCAGGGCGATTGAAATTGACTAAATTATCGGCTTACGTCACGATCTAACTCAGTCTCTGAGGTATGTCCACTCGGGGGTGCAGTCTGTTGAAGTTCTTGACCCGGATCTGTCATTGCGTCTTTTAGGTCGTAACTACCCGAACTGCTGCTGCTACTGGACCTCGCTGGCGATGGGGGTGCGTCCAATACAAATGGAATTTCCGTTTCCTCCAGAATCGGCGGAGGACTGCATGGCTCCTCAACGACAGCCTGATTTATAACAGAAAATATTGCTTTGCTCTCGGCCACGTAACTCGGATTACTATTTTCTCTTGTTTCCCCCGTCCAAGCCCTGTGCTCCGTTCTTGTAATTCACAGCTCTTGGATTTATATTTTTCTTCCTGTTATTCACGATTTGAAAAATTCCAACGAGCATTCCATCGTTGTAAATTTCGAATTTATTTGTCTTCTTCTCGTTAAAATGAAAAGCTAGTTTTGTTTTTGTCTTTCGCGTATTGTAAATTAATATTAATTTGTCAGCTCTCTTATGCTTCGGTATTTCGTATTGTTTTAATTAGTATAATGTAAAATGATGTTGTTTTAACATTTGCATTTTAATTATAGCGTTTTGGTCATTTGTCGAATTCATTAACATTTATTTTCACTCGTCGGAGGGTCGTGCGAAAGTAAGGTGTAAAAATAGTTTCGGAACACGAGGGTGGAGTCTTCGCAAACTAAAAGTAATTAGTCAAATTAAACTCCACCCTGCAGTTCGCCTCTGAATGGGACAAGCCCGACAGGTAGGTAATCCAAGAGAAAAAATATAAAAGCTATTAACCTGATGACCGTTTCAAGGTAGAGACCTTATAATTCTCCTTGTCCATCCACTGAAAACATTGCCTTTCTTCTATTTCAGTAAATTCCCGGGCAAAAATACATCTATTAAACGTTCAGAATGTTCCTGCGCTATATTTTTAGCTGGCAAATATTTCTTTAACTTTATAACACCACGAGACGTTTACGACTCCATTTTTGCATGCAACATTAATTTCCCTCGGCTATTTACGAGACATCTAAAAAAAGCTGCAATATCTTGCCATATATATTAAATTTTTTTCATTACAACTGTGTCCCCTAGACACGTTAAAATTTGTACAAAAATTCTTCAATGATTTATCTAGAAATATATATTAAATTCATCAGACCAAATAATCAAATCGATATCTTGAAAATGTTTCAATTATTTCAGAGCTATTTTCACATTTCGTTAATTTTCTCTTTAACCTGCGCATCAAAGATGATGAGTTAAATTTGATCGTCTATTTTGAAAATGTCAGAGCGTATGAGTGGCACGAGAGGTACTCTATATTTAGAAGTATTAATTACGAGACCTCTTTCAGTTGCTATTTGAATTTCCAATTTAATCTACTCTAATATAAATACACCTCGATGAAGAAGCTTTGTTAGGGATAATCGTATGTTGCTCGAGAGGCACAGCGCCAAGTCTAATGATAATTGACGTAACGGATTATCTATGAACTGATTACGTCATCTAGTAGTCAAATATTTCCACCTGCTAAATATTCTTCTAAAGGTACCAACGTGGGATGCATTTCTAAGGAGCTAAAGTCGCAAGGAATATCCTACTTAATCAAGAAGCTAACGATCCCCATAAGGACTGCATACTGCATCGCCCCCGATGGCAGACTTTTACCCAGGGAACGTACGATTGCATTCGCTAATTTGCAAACTCTCTCAGTATTACTCGATAATGAACCAGTCGACCTAAATCTACCAGATAAAACTCAACTCTGAATGCAATAGCTCAAAGAGGCTTCCTCAAAATTTGACAACCCGTCATTTCGACCGGCTCGGTAGGTTTAGTGTTAACACTAGAACTGCCAAACCAGTCAAAATGACTGGTGCACAATTTTTTCCAAAAATTCTCCAAGTTCATAGAATAAATATTACGAATAATTTAATATTCAGAATATTAAGAATAAATATTACAAAATATAGAATAAAAAAAGTTTAGAGAATTCATAGAATAAATAAATATTCTACGTCCAAAGAACATAAATAACCGAATCGATAATCTTTTCCGCCTGTCGATTCCTCTTTTTTCAAAGTCCTTGTTTAATATATTAGACTATAATATATTTAATGTCTGCAGTTCTAGTGTTAACCCCTTGCCTTACAATAACGTGTGACACTCGTGCGGGTTAGATGAAATAGGAAACATTGAAGCTTCAAAAATTATTAAATTGAAAGTATCAATCAGTCATGCCACGATCAAATTGTTTCTAGAATATCAATATTGCATTCAATTACAAGAAATATCAGAAACAAGACAGAAATTTCAATTTTATGAATTAATTTTGAGTTATTGCTCACGCAATCAAAATAGAAATCGTAAGGCAAGGGGTTAACATCGTCAATCTGAACGTTAGCATAGTCGCTTCTCAGCTTACGTCTCAAAACTACCCCCAGCAACACCACATCAAACGCAACCCCATGTCCCCAATCCAGCGACCTTTCCAACCCATCCAAAACCCTCTTCAATCCCATCTCATACAAGTAATAAAACAAAATTACCTCGCTCCGAGCAAGACTGTAAATCGAGCTCGCGCTCTCGAAGGAACTTCCCTCCGCGGCAGTGGCTGTGGTTGACGTCGACATGGCGGCACTCGATGTCTGCGGGGGCTTCGACCATGAGCTGGTCGTTGCTGAAGTGCCGGTTGTGGTCCCAGTCTCGGTGGAAGTGTTGGCAGTGACGTAGTCCTCGGTCGTTGAGGTCTCGGACAGGTCTGTGTTTGTTCGACCGCCCGAGTCCGTTCTCGCCAGGCTCAATCCGAATTCGCTCGAGGATTGTGATTGCGGTTGCGATAACGGCGGCGCTGGACTCGGGCGACGGTATCCGCTTCTCGGCCTACCGCCGTTGCTCGCAGCTACCGACGATTCGATGCTGAGGAGTAATAGCCTTTAAAAAATCTCTCCTGACTTTAGATACGTTGTGTCTACCACGGTTCGTTGTTTTGGTGTGATGATCGTCGAGCGATGTTTGGTCTGAGCGGGTGTTGATGTTTGCCTTGCTGGCCGCGAGTGTGGATGTTGCGGTTTGTTATTGCTTTTCTTTCGTTGTATTTAGTGTTCGATTATCGGGGGAGTTTTGTTAAGTATTCGTGGGGCTGTTTGGTTTGTGAATTTTTTAGTTTGGTTCAAATTGGGGTCTCTCGAGGGGTGGTAATTATTTTGGAGCTTGTTTTTGGTCGGAGCTACGGCACTGCGGTTGCGGATTTTTAATATTTCGGGGGTTTTGTGGGGTGAAGCGCGGGCACTGGAGAAATGTTTAAAATTGTTTGGGAATGATAATTGTGAAGTGAGAAAAGGAGAGAGATAAAAAGTGCATTGTTTGTGCATAACGAGGGAATGTATCGAAGTGTTGTTCATCAGTTTTTATGTAATTAAATGAAAGCAGAATGCATTTTCCGCGGGAAACAACCCCCATAATTGGGGTTGCAATATCTCTTGCGGAGCGTACCTCAGAAACTGCTGAAGATATAATAATTATACAAATTCAACGACGCGAATTGTTTAGAAAACATCTACTTCTTTAAACAACTCGTGATTGTTTAATTAAACGATAATAAAATTGCTCGATAAATCTCAATTGATTAACAATTTTTTTTAATCCTTCCTCTAAATCTGAACTTAGCGGAGAAATAAAAATTGCACTCCGAGAGAAAATGATTAAATAAACGTACAAATACCGTGACTGAAGTTGAAACAAATGACAAAGCGAAACTATTGGATATTTCAAGCAGGAAGAAAATATGCTCAAAGTGAATTGAATTGCCCCTCGGAGTGCAAAGAGTTAAAAGAAGAACGAAGAGAATACGTCCACTTCAGACATAATAAACTTCACAGATACTGGATTGTATTTAAAGAAAAGGTGGAACCATTTTAGCTCCAGTGCCCGTGGAAAATTGCATTACTTGCAAATATATATCTATGTATACAGAGAATAGCGCTAATAACTCGAGAGGAGTCATCAGAACACAAAGTAATTAGTTACCCTTACTTTCGACTGCACCAGAGTGCCTTAGCTCAGATCAGTGACTCTCGCAAGACAAGAATCCCTCAGTGTAATTAATTAGCGTATCTCTATTAACCGTTTACACATGAGGGCACCAAAGTACACCAAAATTTACAATACACTCTAAAACCAATAATTATTATCATCCCCTAATTTATCAAAAGCGAAATTCTAATAATTCTACAATTCCCTTCAATTATCCTCCTTCTCCCAAATTCTAATTTCCACTCTCGCAAAACGAAACCAATCGCTAATTTAATTTGCACAAAATTGTAGAAAATCCGAGTGCAAAGAGTTAACACTTCATCTACCGGAAGCTTACTAATACGCTTTCTGTTTATCAATACTCATTGGCCGACAGTCTATTAATCTGTTATTACAGATGATAATAAAATAAAGTTACGTTGCCTCGGAACAACTGAAATTAAAACGACGTAATGAGTATTTCTTCACATTTTAGTTTTAATGTTATACAGCTTTGCAAGTAGATAAAGTGTTAATTTCCAATATTTTCCTCGATTTAATCGAAACATTCTATCAAAATTCCTCACCCACTATGCAATAAAGGATGAATGAAATTCACAAAATGATTTGAACCAAAACAAAAGATGTCCTTACCTCGGTGTCAACGCCTGAAGAGGCGTAGCAGGTTCTAAACGTATTCTCGGACTCGAGGGACGTTCTATTTCGTCCTCCGCATCGAGCGCCTCGGTGTCCATCGAGGACCGTTGCTGATGCTGAAGAAGCAATAGGTGCCTCCTTCTCGAGGACGGCGTCAAGAGGGCCAGGGAATCAGCCTGAAGGACCGTCGCCTGGGACTCGTTCCAAATTCCATCACTGTGGTCCCTCGTGACGTCGTTCGTTAGGGAATCGCTCGAGGCGAACGGCGAAGTAATTGTACCGATAATGGCGGTCCCAGGACTGAAGATCGTTGGGCATATCTGTCGCAAAGGACGAGCCGGCGAGGACTCGCCTTTTGGACTCTGCAAGATCCTCCGTGGTGCTGGAATATTAAACGGGGAGTCGTAATTTATTAAGGGTTTGTTTCGGACTTCGTGATGTGGAAGTAATGAACGTAATTACTGGAAAAGGAGACTATAAATTGATCGCTGGTATGCACTCTCTGGTGATTTAGAATTTGTTCAATAGGGAATTTCTTGTGCAATTTAAATATGATTTTTTTTTAAAATACTATTTCGTATCTATTTTTAAAAAATACTATTTAATATCAATTTAAATAAATACGATTTAGTATCAGTATAAATTTTTATAAAATAGTGTGGATAAAGGGGATGCAGAATTGTTAGTATTATTATGGTTTATATTTGTATGAAATTTGAGTCTCTACAAATTCAAAGGATGCATTTGAAAATTCAGATTAAAATCATCGTCCAGAATTTTTCTGCCTGGAAACTTTTAAAACATTTCAACCTTTCCACCCTCCTTCCTCGACACCGGTTTGTCTCCCTTTAAGCCAAAGGGTTGAAGATTAAACATTTCTCCATGCAATTAATTTTAAACAAATATCAAATTTACTCTACCAATAAACGCATAAAGGTTCTCCGTCATAAATTCCTTCCTCGATTTCGCACGCAAAATGGGGTAACTCACGTAACTGGATAAAATTCTCAAAATAATTCCATTACCCGGGAGCACGTGATTCCGCAAAAACGAATTTTCTCCGGGCATCTAGCACGAATGCGTTTCGTACTTTTCCTTTTTGAAATTTCCACGGCACATCAGGCCGGCACGTGCTTCCGGAAAAATGTTGCTTCATACCTGACACCGCCGTCGGTGACGTTGGCGATGTGGGAAGCGATCTTGGCAGCATAAAGTCGTCGGAAACTAAACCCTGCACGCCATCCTCGAGAGATACGCTTCTTTTTCGGAAAAGCCCCCGACGTATGAGGTTCTCGTGGAACTCCTAAAATGAAATCGAAAAATAACACCCGCCTGCCCCGCCATGGGACCTCGTGTACCTTGGTTACCGTGATCGAAAAAGTTCAACTTCTCCACAGGGAGGAGTTTCCATTTGAATTCTATCACCATTTCTCGAAATATTCGCGTGATATATGTCCCCGTCGCTTATGCAATTTGAAATTCATTTTTAGCTGTATGTCTTCGATCAAATAATAATACATTTTCCACTTCCAAACGTGAAATCATTTTAAAACTACCTGCTTTATATTTATTATGTTTAACACTTTGAATGCCACCGGTATTTTGCTAGTTTCTTCATTTCTACTGAAGTGAAACTTTTTCTATTAAAATCGCATCTTTACAGAGGAGAAATTTTAAAGACAAAAAGAGATATGTAGACTGCAGGACTTTACCTTTTTGAGACCAACGCGTAAATATTTACTGAATTAACAAATTCGTGAATATTACAATTTAAAAGTCATATGAAATTTCATTGATTTTAACAGCGCCGGTCATCGGTGACCCCCATGGCTTTCAACGTGTTAAATATAGGGAATAAGTAATTTGAAGTAAAAAGAATTAAGAGGTGAGGAATATGATTAGTCAACTAATTTTTGTTTTGTCTGTCTTATCAGTTTGGGGAATTTTTAGACAAAATTTAATTGTCCGTATTGGTAGTTTTATTTTTAAACTAAATGGTAATCGGTTTTTTGCAATTTTTCATTTCTAAATGTTAAATCTGTAACGTTTCATAGTCAAGGTTTTTTTGAATGTAAGAATAATTATGTATAATGTTTAGAAAAATTAATTTTGTAATTGCATTTTTTTTTGTCGTTTTGGGAGTAATTATTTTATGTTTATTAAATGTGTTAACGGTGATACTGCTGCACGCTCTTGACAACAATTTTCACATCGTTGCGAAGGTTGTTATAGTTTCGGTATAATTTCCGTTTGACGAGATTAGGGTAAATAGAGTGCGCGAAATTAACGACCGTTTAATTGCGAAATAATTTAGATCGGACAGAAATTTAGGTCGTTCCGTTTTCAATGGGCTGGGAATCGAACAGCGTGTTTCACGTTTCGCCACGTGCTTTGCGTGTAACATGTAATTTTCCATTTTCGCACATAATCATATCAGATTCGACAATGGTTACCGAATAATAGAAATTTCAGTAAAACTTTCAATCGACTGAAATAAATTGAGCGCATCGATTGAGCTGTTAATTTATGTTATAACGTGCCGATCATAAAATACTTTACTTTTTATTTAATGAAATTTCATTTTATAGAATTTTAAATTGCTCTTTTAGCATCAGATAGCCGAAAAAGTTCAATAATTTTCTTGCATTAAAGTTCAAATGGTAGAGAATGAGGTATTAACGTTTGAATACTTTTAAAAGACTAAAATTTAATAAGCAAATGAACATTTTGATAGAATTTTGACTCAAATTACAGTTAGTAGGTCAAATAAAAAAGTATAAATATTTTTTCAGTATTATTAAAAAGTACGTTACTATTGATAAAAGATATTTTTATTTAATTTATGCTTGTTAATGTTTGAGCAGAATTATTTTCGAAATCTTGGAATTCTTTTGAAATATGAAAAATCCGTGAGTTATTCGTCAATGTTGAAACATTGTAACAAGCCAAATAGATGAAGAGTCGATGGGGAAACGATGACGATACGTATCAATTCGTGCAGGAAAGAGTCATTTGAAAAGTTTGATGGATAGAGATCAGGGGATTCCGACGATGGATGGATATGGATTGCACTGACTCAGCATTTTAAAATACTTCCGTGGCTGCAATCTCTGTACCCCATAATCGCAGTCGGATGCAATATGTGTGCCATGTGTCAAATAAATTTCCACGAATAAGGTTCGATGGTGAAACGAAAAAATTCTACCAATAAATTATAAATTTCTGCATTCGGAACGTAGACCTTTTGTTATTTCTCAAAGACAGGTTTTCGATTAAAGCTATCGATTTTCTATTTCATAATTAACAAAGAGTTAAAGGATTAAGTAAATGAATAAATGGAGAATAATTAATTGAGCAATTCATTTGCTGATTTTTTCATTGAAAGAAGTAAAAATAGAAGTTTGGGCAATTTCTGGAAGTAACTAAAAATGATCGATTAATTTCTTCGAAGAACAAAGAAATTCGAAGGAGAAATGGCACTTGAATGTCGAGCAATTTTTGGGATAAACCGCGAACCAGTAATTTTGATCACCTTGGAAGATTTAACTTTAAGATATTAAATTGTTCATCTCCATATTCTGTAAAACAAATCTTCTTTAACTATCTTTCTACTGAATTATGTTCATCGCTTCGGCAAGTTTTCAAGGTTTACACGTTATTTTATAACAACTATCTATTCATACGAAGAATATTGATATTCAATAATTAATACCAAGTTGGCGTGAGTGTTATAAAATTCCACAGGAATACAGGTTTTTGTATAAAAAGTAAAACATCACACGCAACACGAAGATAAGGTAAACGCTGCTTGAAAACTAAAAGTAATTTTAAGTTAACAAAGTACACTTCAAATAAGACAATTATTTCCAACGAAAATATCATCGTAACATAGTCCAACTTGGAAACTAAGAATATTAATCACCAACTAAATATAATTCGTTAAATATATAAAACTTCAACTCCTTTTATATATAATTTTACCAAAAAATAACATAGCACTTCTCTAGAATTAAACTTTACAAAAACCACAGAAACCTTCAACATACACCCCTAATATTAACACTAGAACTACCGGCGTTAAATCTATCATATTTCAAAGTATTAAATAAGTACTTTGAAAAAGGAGGGATCAAGAGACGGAAAAGATAATCGATCCGGTGATTTATGTTTTTTTAAGATAAACATAGAATATTTATTCTAAGACTCTTCCCTAAACTTGGAGAATTTTTGGAAAAACTTGTGTACCAGTCATTTTGACTGGTTTGGTAGTTCTAGTGTTAAATCTCACTCGAGCATTCCTCACCGAAAGGATTAACAAGAGCGACGAACATGATCGTGAGTGAAATGTTGAAACGGTATGACACTCAGCTTAGAAAATCATTTAAACGTTCCACTCACCTCCTCGTGCTGATCCTCTTGGGGCGAGCCGACCCTGAGCAAGGACAGGTCCTCGGGCGTTGAGGAAAATTGGACGGGTGCTCTGACGGTCCTGCCCCAGGAATCCTGATGATTTCTTCTACATGTGTGAGGATAACTCGGCTCGCCAGTTTCTCCGACGAGTTCACGTCTCTCGACGCGAATTTCCCCGTCGGAGAGGGTCTTCTGAAGGGGTAGGAACCTCCGCGTCGTCTGGGATATCCGGTTGAGGAGGACACGTGCGTCTGGCGAGACCGGCGCGGGCTTAAAATCTATAAGGATCTCTTGGTCGTCCAGGTCGATGGACTTTCGTTGATCTTGAGGCTGCAACAGAGTCGTGGAAAATGTGAAATGGAAGAATGAAGGATTTTTATAGGAGCTATGGTGGCGGTCTTTCAATCAGTAGAGTCCAATTCAAATGTCCTGCCACCCCTGGGAAAAGGTATAGCCGGTTAAGGGGGTCAAAAGTGCCTTAACCCTTTGCGGACGGAGATATTTTTGAATATTGAGAGATAACCATTTATTTTGCGATCCAAAATCACCTTTTTATCAGCAGTGAGGCTATTAATGTATATATATTATAAACTACTATTTGTTTAATCATATTTTAACTGTTGTATTTCAATTTTTCAACTCTGTGTATGCAAACAGCGATTAACTATAATGAATTTTTTTCTCGGACCACATATATGCGTCGCTAGTCTTCAAAGGGTTAAACCAGTTACAATGGGCGAGGTGTCATCCGGTACGTAATAAAAAAAAACGTTGTGTACCAAATTTCAGCCCCGTATCTTGACCGAGAGGGTAGTTATGGAGAAAATTAAAAAAAAATTCAAGAGCACTTTTGACCCCCTTATCCGACTATACCCTTTTTACTATTTCCGATAGTTCTTGCCATAGTTAAGTGCAAGTTTCTAGAAGTAAAAATTTCCAAGTGGTTTCTTCCGTCGCAAAGACTTCGAAATAAAATTGTTTGATCAGAATTAATCACTGTTCTTTCAAATTCCTTATTTCCAATTCAAATAAAAATAGTTCAACTCTGCCCTTAGATCCAAAACTCTCCCATTCTCTATTCCAGCGTGAACAAATGACTCACAATGCCGACAAGCGATGCCAAGATATCTCCATTGGTCAGAATCTCGTCATTGGTGCCGATCATAGCCGGAATCTCAGGTGGTGGCGTATCGACGAGGAACGGTGACCTCGGTGGTTCCTCGCTCTGGGTTCTATGAAGGGGTTCATGTTCCACCTCGTCCTTTCCCTGTCCACCAGCTTGGCCGCCGCCCAACGGCGTCCCCAGTTGACCAGCCTCCGAGTAACTTTTCGTCAATTTTCGCCCGTTAAACAGCCCGTTCGTTTGTGCTCCCTGTGACACCATTTTGACCCGATGTATCGTTCTGGGACTGAGGGTCACCGGAAGGGCGCGACCTCGAAAGACGGCAGGGAGTTCCGTCTGGGTCGCCTGGGTCTTCATCGCGCCCCGTTTCGGTGGCTTTTCTGAAACAAAATTCACGCTAAATCGGCTTAAATAATCGTAGGAAAACAGACACCGAGGGAATGGAAATGCGTTAATGTCGGTGGATTTGTTTTGAAGGTTGAATGGAAGGTGATATACCGAGGTGCCATGTTGGTTTTTACTTTGTTTAGTTGTATTTAGAATGTCAATGTAGGGTGTTATTTTACTGTGTGCGAGGAAGATTTTGTGAGAAGAAAACTTCGGGGAGATGTTTCTTTTCGACTAATTTTTGTGGGTTGAAGTTGTCTCCGTAGGTTTTTCGCGATTTGTGGGGCAATCCGTTTCTTTAGAGAGGATTGCGTGTTTTGAAGTTTCTTGATCATTTTTTAAATTTTATTTACGTTGGGACAACGTTACTTGGTGAGCTCGATAGCTAAAATTATGTTTTTGGTTTAAAGAAAATTAATGGAGGATTTATGACTTAATGAACCCTACGGTTTATGAAATATTACTAATGTAGCATGTTTCTCGGCGAATCGTATAAGCAGAGTTTGTCTAAAATATAGAAGACTCTTGTGACCTCATCAAAGTAAATAGTTGCTGTGCTTTCATTAGAATTATGTAATTACAAATACTGTTACCACGTGTCTTCAGAAACCTCCTAAATAATTCTGCTTTTACGTAAAAAGTGAAACCCTAAACAATGTAATAAATATTCTTCCTAATACAAAATATGAATTTCCTGTATGCCTTTACACGAAAGCCATTCAGCCATCTGATTTTCGCGAAATTGCAAAGATTCATTTCGCGACGAGCGTTATAAATCAAAGAAAGCACCAGCTACAGGCCGAGGTGAAATTTCCTGTAGCGCTGAAATTACCATGGCAAAATAGTTCATCTCGCTGGCATAACTAGGAGTTCATTAGGAATTAATTGAAGTACCGAAATTAATGGGATCGCATAGGGCCGGTACTCGTATAACTTACGTTCCAGATGTAATGTCAATGGTACGAAACTACTCCAAGTCGTTATCATTTCCTTTGCGAGTTCAATATCGGCTCCTATTCGCCGAGGGTATATTGGCAATTTGTTGGCCAATATTAAGCTAACAGCTAGTCCCCAAACAAGAAGTTACAACCTGGAGGATATTAATAATAACACGACAGGAGGATTGCGGGAATTAATAATGAACACGATCACTGATTTACGTCGGCCTGAAAATTCGATTTCTGTTATTGGATTACGCAGTGATGAATATTCTTTTTTTTTTCACCGTGAAAATGAAAACACGTGATATCCGTTAATTATAATTCGTTTTATGAAATCGTTTTCTGTTCCATTTGTTCTTTTTTTCTGGTAATTTATCACGACGAAAGCTCTTCGTGGAATGAGAATGATAACAACAAAATAAAGGTTTTTCGTTTTAATTCCTCCCCCTGCGGACAGATTCAACGTTGAAATTACCCGAATTTTATGACGATAGTGCAGGTCGTGTGTCATTCAATTTAACGGGTCACAATGAAACATTATAGAGTGAACGAAATTTTTAAAGTCATTCTGATTTTCGTTTTTTTAACGTTGATACTCTGATCGAAAGTAAAATCAAAATAATAACGACCATCCGGAATTTTTCAGAGATTTATCGTGATTGTAGTGAATGTTATAAGCTAATTATAAAACAGATTTTTAGTTATCGACATTAATTATTGCACGGTTCGCCAAAGAAAAATGCTTCTGAAAGCTGTACGTGCGAAATGTGTAAATGATTTATTCGACGACGTACACGCAATTACAAGATTAATTGCGCTAAAAGGCCTCGCTCTTCGTGTCGTACAAATTTCTCCCAGGTAAATTATTTCGGCCGTGCAGTTTCCCGAGCGAAAGACCGATTCGTGAAATCGGTATTCTCCGTGCCTCGCGTGAAATATGAATCGCGCAAACGGCCGCACCCGAATAATACCTAATTCCACTTTCTGTGGGCGTACGCTTTCCATTTAATTCGAAATAATAATGCGTACAAGCATTTTTCAGCGGTGCTGAATGCTCCGAATACACATTGTGCCATGCTTGTGCTTTTGCCTATTAGAGTATTGATTATGTAGAATGTTTGAGGTACTCGATTTATTTTAAGATGCAATGAATTTCACGAAATATTTCAATGCTGAGAGTTTTTGCAAGATTGGAATGTCTGTTAATGTTCGATATCCGATGATTTTGTGGCTTCGTAATTCAGTTCTTCTCTGTTTATTTTATAGACAAATTCCTGTATTACGTATTTCATTTTCAGATTCTACAGTTGGTAGAATTAATCGAATTATTAAAATTCTGAACGTCTCTCTGAATAATTTAACACTGCAACTACCAGACAGACAAAATGTCAGGTCTCCAATTTGTTATAAAAATTCCACTTACAGAAACGCAATGCGATAGATTTCCTGCGTCTAAATTACAAAACAGGAATGAATAAACTTATCAACTTTGTTATCACTTAATTTCTTCTTTTTCAAAGTCCCTATTTCCACTGATAAGACTAGAACTATCGACGTTAAAAGTATTATATTTCACTGTACGAAATAAGTACTTTGGAAAAAGAGGAATCGACTCCTTATTACATTCTAAGAAAAGAAAAATTGTTATACCTATACAAAATTGAAATGAAGAAGAAAATGATATGGAAGGAGAAAATGTTGGCGATTGAGATAATGATTGGATTGAAATCGACAGTGACGATAATGATTTATCGATGACGAACTATTTGAGACTCATACATTTATAATACCCCTTCAAAAAGTAAATAATTTCTAACGAAAATATTCTTCTTACAATACTGAAGATTTTTCGCATATTTACCGAAACAAATTACAACCTAGTGAGAACCACGTATGAAAAGCTAGCGATCGATAAGCGTCAATACAGAATCTATTATATTTTCTTTTAAAAAAATAGTTTATCCAAAATCCAATACCCTGTTTGTAAATCCTTGTAAGGTAACTCACCGAGGACAAGAACCCGTGGTTCCGCAGAGGGGTAAGGATGCACCATTGGTAAAGTCGAAGGAAGCATGGCGTTCTGCATCGTCGGCTGTGAATCTATCAGACGTTCCTGATTCTGTGGCCTCGGAGGACTTATACTTCTTGGTACGTCGAAGGAGGTCAGGGTGTGCGATCTTGCGAAACTCACGTGCTTCGTTTTCGGTGGTTGCGACGCCTGAGTTGTCGGGGGTGGCGGAGCAGGGGGTAAGACAGGACGTGGACCTTCTAATTTCGTCGATTCTTCGTCCTCCGGGAGCCAAGTATACCTTAGACATGTTAGAAGCGGAGGAGAATGTTATTTGATGATGTAACAGCTATTATGAGATTAATCGTTTTCTTTCTGTGTGCAATTAGTGATCCCATAGCGAAGTGAAAGGTGGAAAAATTGCGACAATTCTCATATGGTACAGCTTTTTTAATCTATTTTTAAATTATGTTTTTAACACTAGAACTACGAAACCAGTCAAAATGACTGGTACACAATTTTTTCCAAAAATTCTCCAAGTTTATAGAAGAGTCTTAGAATAAATATCCTAGGACGTTTTCAAAGTACTTATTTAATATTTTGAAATGTAATAGATTTAACGCCGGTAGTTCTAGTGTTAAATCTCATGATTAATTTGATATATAATTTTAATGAATTAGTGTTCGATAGTACATCGGGCAAATTGTTCTTCCGAATGTAAACACTTTCTTGGTATAGCAATTCTGTTTCGTCATATTCTGGCGCAAAAACTGTTGTTTGCCATTTGCACGCGTTTTCGAAAACATTCCCGCGTACGGTATTTTTCATCTTGCAGAGTCAACAGTAATTCTAATGTATTTTCGTTTCGGTAAACTCTCGGTTTTTACATTCAATTTGAAACAATAACGAAATTCGAGATGAATTCAAACTTGAAATATAGTTTTGTTCGTTTATTTCAATTGTATTCGTATAAAATCATAATTTATGAATAGATGATTGATTTACTATCTTGCCATCAATTAAAGTAGCATGTTATGAATCTACCATCGACGGAGAATTCACCTTTTCTCATTTGTCCTTCACAAGGTCATCCAAAGATCGACATAGTGTACATAGTTAAATTTACACTTTTATCGATTACAAAATTACAATAATGACGGTGCCTGTATAAAAAAATTTCTATATAAAGTATAGAAAAAAAAATACCGATATATTGGAGTCTTGAAAAAAAGTCCTCGTTACAATATTTCCTCTTATCAAACATATCTTCTTTACTTTTTTTTTCATTGAAAACAATATCGACATTCTAAGCTCTAATATTAAAGATTTTTACAACAACGACAAGCTACGTATCTAATAATTTTCAAAATCCAAAAGCAAATAAGAATCTTCAATAAATAAATTCAATATTAGCGATACACATCTCTTAGACTAATTAAATATCAACATTTCTGCAACAAACTTCACTCAACTATAAATTAACAATAATAATATTAAAGTCATCGTCCCAAATGATTTCCCCAAAACATATAATTAACCAAGTATCCTTCAAACATCCCATCCCTTAAAAAAAACCGATCTACACTCACGCTATCCCGCACTTTTTATTCACCCTTTCATACGATCCATTTCCTCCGTGTTCGACAGCAACATTTTAGCGACCATACGATTTTTTCGAAGCCCGGCAAAACAAGCAGTTGAACGTCCTCGATAAAAAAAAAGCTCCCCTGTAGGAAAAAAGCTCCACGGTCCTTTCCATTTATCCGGATGGTATCGTGATAAAAATGCCCGCCGTTTCATGGCGTTCTCGCTCGCTGATACCGCCGGCTTAATTAACTGGTTTAGCCGATAGACATTTATTTTCTCCTCGGTGGCACGCTCGCTTTTTATTAATACGTGACAGAATAACGGGTAGGAGACACGTTGCACATGCGATGGCTACATTCTCGTTTCTATTGTGCCGAATGCGAGCCGGTTTGCACGTGCGACAGGTATTATCTCGAGAAAAGTGGGTGACGGCTCGTTGTTTCTACGGCGTTGCAACAGTGACCTATATAAATTGCATTTAGATTCCGGTTCAATTTCGCGAATATATTATACCACTTTCGTCACGGACTTTTATGCCGGTTCCATTAACGTGAAGCGTGTTCAGATTCAGGGAGATTTTCAAGAAGACGGTGGAATTGCCTTCGTTGAATTTACTGGGAATTTTTGTTACTGTTTTCAGAGTACTTTTAATGATTTTTCTTAAGAGCTGTTTTGTCTATAATTGTTACGGAATTTGTCTTTATAATTCTCGCTTCTCGATTATATTTTTTGAAATTTTTTATTGTATAATTCTACCCTTCCTTTTTTCGAATTCTTTCACATATTATTCGATCAGCCATTTTTGTCTCTTCCTATCAGTCGATATTAACTCCGTTTCTTCTTTGATTTACAAAATTTATTTAAAACTCACACTTCGAAACTTCATACTAAAGTTTTTTTTAAATTACAGCAAAAACAAAATCCATTTTCATCCAATCCCATTTCAATGTCTCGCTTTCCATTATCGCGATACTTTCACGGGAAACTGTTTGTCGAACAGGGAATAAAGTAACTTATCAGTTTAATCCAATTCTCCAAGTGTATTATGACAGAAGTTAATATCGGATTCCCCGGTAAATCCAAGTGAAATTATCTGTCGATCTTGTTATCGGCTTACCTCTGCCTTAGATTTAAAATTTAAACGGTCAACCGTATCCTCGAAATCTGACGCGAACATACGATGAAATGCTGTGTACACATTTCGAGGGAAATACAACTGCAATTCGACCATAAACCGGGAAATTGCGTGCTCCTGCTCGACTGTAAAATCGAATCAGCAATCGACTCACCTGTGCGTGTGCATCTATTTCTGCACTTATCGCTCCGATGGCTCTATAACGTATTAATATAGTAATTTACTTCACGAACGTAACTTTTTATCGATCGTTTCTCCCATAACCTTCGAGCCTCATCGTTGCAATTCTGACGTGTCACATGGACTAATTGAAAATAGACACAAACCCCATGTGCACCGTCGATCGCGTAATCTTCTTATTCTTACTTTTAGAAGAACTTTCTATAATTGTAAATATTTAAAGTAATTGCTTTCGAAATTTCAATCTGTTTTTGTATATTTTTGTAAAGCATGTACAATTTTTTAATCAAGGGGAAACTTTCAGAGGCAGAAATAATAAAAGATATTTGATAATTTAATGGATTATAAAACAAATATAGATTTCATAAATTCTCATTAGCAACTCACCAAAATATACATAATGACAGTGTCTCAGATTGTTCCTAATTAATGGAATACTATATATAAAAATGTCTCATTTGCAAAGTCCACCAAAGTCCAAGTTAGTAATATGAAAGAAACTAAAGTTTATTAATAATCATAAAATCGAAACAAGTCTAAGTTTTCTCTGTAAATAAATAAAAAAATGCGATACTTGTAGAAATCTATATATCTAACTTCCAACTATCGTTTACATTTCTGAGAGACTTCCTACAGAGAGGATTATATGAACATTCCGATGAAAAAAGAGCTTAGCAGAATAATCATGATATATATAATATTAATTCCAAACTATTCGGATAACACCAAACTTGGAATCGTAGACACGAAGAACACGAGTGCCCTTAATGGAACGCACTCCAATAAAATGAAGAAACTCCGAGAATGGGGGGACGATCGATGAGCAAACTTTTCCTTGCAAAAAGCTAATCACTAATTATACGTGCGACTCCCCGCTATGGTTTTACCACGAATGAGGACGCGACTACCCGGGAACGTAAACAGAGGCTGAAAGTCACGGTAATTACAACTGCTCCCGAAATACCTAGAACTGTGCTGCTTGTCAGAGGACACGGAAAACAATAAAATGTTCCAGTTGTCGACTGAAACGTATAAAACTTTATTTATTTTTATGTTTTCCACTTCGACCGCCATGTCCGGATTGTTGTGGACTTATGGCTATAAACGGATTCCGTAACTCATGACAGAAACTCTGACGAATTTTGAAGTAATAAATTGTGGACTTTGGGAATCTTGGGAATCACCTCTCAGTAGGACCTAAGTTTAATTTTCACAGCTATCAGAGCTAAAATACGACACAACTATAGATTCTAGAGATAATACGTCAAAGAACCTCTTTACAAGCTTAGAAAGTACGACTTTTATTCCGTTCCGTCCCTACTTCAGACTTCCTCTTCAGACGCAATGCTACTTCCGTTCTGCAACCCTACAGTCCCCACTAACATTCCACCCCAAGAACAAATAAAAATCTCTGTCACATCAATAGCCACAAGATCGCGAAAGAAACGAGAATTTAAACAAATCGAAATCATTTTGACATGTCCATCAAAGGAACTTCCGTTCTCCAACTTCTCGCTCTCCTCACTGCCATTCCACCCCAATGCGGCCATCACAAAAAATCTTTCCCACGTCAAAAAACCATAAAATCGTGACAAGGAAAGAAAACAAGAATTTAAACAAATCGAAATCATTTTGAAATGTTCATCAAAGGAACTTCCGTTCTCCAACCTCTCGCTCTCCTCACCGCCATTCCATCCCAATGCGGCCACCAAAAAAAATCTTTCACACGTCAAAAAACCACAAAATCGTGACAAGGAAAGAAAACAAGAATTTAAACAAATCGAAATCATTTTGACATGTTCATCAAAGGAACTTCCGTTCTCCAACTTCTCGTTCTCCTCTCCGCCACTCCACCCCAATGCGACAATGACAAAAAATCTATCCCACGTCAAAAAACCATAAAATCGTGACAAAGAAAGAAAATAAGAATTTAAACAAATCGCAATCATTTTGAAATGTTCATCAAAGCAACTTCCGTTCTCCAACCTCACACTCTCCTCACTGCCATTCCACCCCAATGCGACCATGACAAAAATCTTTCGCACGTCAAAGAACCACAAAATCGTGATGAAGAAAATCAAACAAGAATTGAAACAAATCGAAATCATTTTGAAACGTTCATCAAAGGAACTTCCGTTCTCCAACCTCTCGCTCTCCTCAGCGCCACTCCATCCCAATGCAACCACCACAAAAAATCTTTCCCGCGTCAAAAGAGCACAAAATCATGAAGAAGAAATAAACAAGAATTGAAACAAATCGAAATGATTTTGAAATGTTCATGAAAGGAACTCACCTCTTAGGATCAGGCACGGTGCAAAATGACCTGGGCCGCCTGCGGAAATAGGAACTCTCGATCCAGTCTGCTTCGTCCTCGAGGTCGTAACGCGAGATCCCCCTCGAGTACGTCGGGTAAGGTTGACGGTACATGATCTGAAAAGGTCTCCTGGGATACGGGGCGTCGCAGAGGTTCTCGTCGCTCGGCACGCTTCTTACGCAGGCGGAGAGGATCGAGGTGCGAGCCGTGGTGCATGGCGAGGGTCCTCTCGTCGAGAGGCATCCGAAGAAACCACCCCCGGATTTCTCCACGGCGTCCAATTGCCTGCTGGTGATGCAGTATTGCTCCTTTATGTCCTCACGGGAGTACGGAGTAGCACGGCGGTCCCAGTCGACGTTGATGTTGCCGGACGGACCGAAACCGCCATGGAGATCCACCTGAGTCGAGACGTCCACCTGTCACGTGCACACGCGCTTCAGTCTAATTAGCGGAAAATCGATGGAGAATGCGTGGCAGGTTGATTGAAAGCGTCACCGCGAGGACGAAACTAATTTAACTGCAAACAGTCCGACTCTCGGCGATGCTTAACCATCTTGTTGAAGCGGTCGCGGATTGAAGCTCGTGAATCTCTGGCTCTCTCTCTCTAACGTGCTAGACGTTTCATTCATTTTCATCCGACCTGCCTTTCTCCTTAGTCTCTCGGTATTCCTTTAAATTTCGAGTATTATGAATTCAAGCACTCCACGGTTTTGCAGTACGTGCGAGAGAACGCGTTCAGCGGGATTTTGCTCTCTTTGTAGAGAGGAATTAGGGAAAATTTGAAATTAACACCAAAATTACCAAGATGGAGGAAATAACGAATTTCTAATTTTTGTTAGAAATTTAATTGAATTTAAATGAAATTAAATTTCAGTTCTATCTTGTGAAACTCAAATTATTTAATTGCACATTCTTCTCATCTACTGATCTCTCTTTTTCGCATATACTTATTTAGTATATTTAAATGTAATAGATATAAAAAAAAGTTTACTTGATGCTGGGATATGTGTATTTTGCCTGTAAGTTCTAAAATATGAATTATACATAACTGAAGGTCCTTTTGAGAAAGCGAACCTTCAACTCTGTAACTGCCACACCCCTTATATTTGCATTTTATTAAAATTTTGACAACGAATCCTATCACTTTAGCGAGACTTGCAAACATCAGAAACTGAATAAAGAATTTTGCAATAATCCAAACTTTAACTTTATATATTTACTTCAACATTACGACAGTTCTACTATTCTTATCAGGTCTCTATTCTGTTTATTATTCGTGCCAGAGTTTCATATTCCAAACTCGCGCTCAAACTTAACATCTGTCGTTGTTCGCTTATTCCGAACTCCCACACAAAGTCCATCACATTCTAATTGTTCGGCTAAAATTGCAAGCGTCCCCTTAACTTTCATTATCGCTCGCAGCCAAACACAGATGGCCAAAGAAACGTTGAATCGATCGTTTAAATGAATCGATGGATGGATGTCGAATGAAACTCGGAATGCTATTAGCGTCAGCCGGAATATTGATACATCGGGGCGCAGTTAAAAAGACCGTGCATTTCAAACAGCTGATGCATCGATGCACGTCCGACGGAATGCTCCAACATGCCCGATAGCATGTCACGGATGGGACAAGTAAAATATTTGAATTATCAGAAAGTCGATTGAGCTAATATTTTTATTTTCGTTACGAGTGCATTATCAGGAAGTCAGGCTTCGCTGGCGCTTTCGCCGAGAGTACAGTTCCGCTTGACTTCGTAAATGCGATTAAGAAAGTTCATATTCCTCGGAATAAAAATAGGATTTCACCAAACGTTTCGAATTTAAATGGCAGACCGACTGACACGTTACTTAATAATTATATATTTTTTTATCAATTCATATCTTTGACTTCGTGAATGTTTCATTGCCATAGTTTAACACGTTGACTGCCATGGGGGTCACCGGTGACCGGCGCTATTGAATTCAATGGAATTTCATATGACTTTTAAATTGCAATATTTAGGAAATTTGGAATATATTCAATATTTCAATATTGGCGTTAAAAAGATAAAGTTCTGCTGAATATATATCCATCTGTGTCTTTGAAGTGTCTGATTTATAAAGATGTGATTTTAATAGAAAAAGTTTCCCCTCAGTAGAAATGATGGAACTAGCGAAATACCGTTGGCATTCAACGTGTTAAACAACTTTCAGGGCCGATCGAATGGCTGAAGATTTACTATGTGCAATTATTATTTGTTAATCATTTAATAATCTGACACTCGTTTGGAATAGTTTCGTCGTTGCACGGAGCAGCTGAAAATTAAGAGAACCCTTAATACTTAAGGGCACTTCGCCGTTTTGTGCAACCGGGGTAGTACTAAATTAATTGCTTGGAGAATTGTGGCCGAGTGAATAGTACATGTGATGATGTCTGAATAGAACGAAAAGCTTCGTGTGTGAAGTAATAATGGCGTGGAAGAACGTGCGAACAAGTTGATGGAGGCACGGATTTGTTCGAAATAGAATGTGCAATTCAATTGGAACGATATTAAATTAATTGCCCGACGAATATAATTAATTGAATCGTACCCTTTAATGTCTGGCACAGTGCAATTATATTTGGAGTATAGTGCGATAACATGCCAATTCTAAACGAAATTAGCAATTAAAATGCACTGAACTAATGGTGGGAATAATAAAATAAAATGATAAATAAAAATGAGATCTTTCAATGGAATGGAAAGCTTCAGATATAGAATTCCAGTCGAATTAAATATCTATCTGTCAATGCGAGATCAATCTACGAATACTCATCTATCAATGACACAGATTTCAAAACTGTCGAATTTACATTACTAATAGCAGTAATACCGAATCAATTTTTTCACGGATATAATAGAATATAAATAGAAATCGTGAAATCCAATAAAATGAAAAACCTGACGCACAGCACAGCAATAAAATCCATCTTCCAGAGGCACAGACTTCAAAAGCGGAAATTCATATTAACAATTAGAATAATACTGAATTAATTGCACAAAGAACCCGGCAAATTAATAATACTACTTCCAACGATATCTACGTGTGGTGTGTAATAAGACGAAAGTCGCATGAACAACAAGTTGATGATATCTCGTGTTTCAAAGGGACGAAGTCTCTATGATGGCAATTAGACTGCTTCCAAATTAATTACAGAGAGAGAAAGAGAAAGAGATGGAGCATCAAAGTGAACGGTACATCCGATGATATTCGCGGAACACGAAAATCTTCGCGTACAATACGATCATCAGTAAAGAACAGCGAATGGACAATTACATTACTCATACATTACAAATACAATTCTATACCTAGAGCAAACATTTGCATACACACACACATCCATACGTTCATACACGTGGACGTAGCAGTTGAATCATTCGTGAAACCACATAACTCGAATCCACGCGGAACCAGTTAATTAAGCCGTCCAACCGTGGCAATAACTAAGTTAAACAATTTCAGTTCCGACGTTCTCAATGAAATACCAAAAAGCCCGAAACACGAGACCTCCCGTGGCGGATATTTGCGTCGGGAGGAATTGCATAACCGGCGACAAACTGGATTCTCCGCGTTTTCACCGTTGTTAGCCCTTTTATGAACGATCGGAGAGAAAATTCGCGGCGAAGCGAGCATCTCGAAAGAGGGGACTCTTTGTTCAAATATCATAAAAGTTCCATTATTGAGAGTGGATGGAAGTTGGTTACGTTCGACGGAACACGAACAGAGGGATTTCATATACGTATCGCATCGAATGGCTGTAATAGTATTTTTATGACATCGAATCAACGAATGGGCCTCTGTCAAACGCTTGAACATCAATGACTCGTGATTTTATTCTGTTGTAAACGTTTTGGAAATTCTTCGAGATTTTTAGAGCCCCCATGGTCTAACAAGTGTATGTAGAAGATGATATATGAAAAGTTTAAGTAACAACCTACTATAAGTTAAGAAAAATTCAGTTAAATTTCTACCACTACTTTTTAAATAACCCTGTTATCCAATAATGTAAGTATTGATACCTTAAGCTTTTATTGCTGGTAAATAAATTAATTTAAAAAGAAAGTATATGTAGGAGTTTTTTTATAACGTGTTCCTTTATCCGTAGCTGTAAGCAACATTGCTGATAAAATATTATGAGAAACTTGAAATACTTATGTGCCACCTTTAGATTTTTAGGCAGCAAACAACTTGAAGGAAATAATGTGCTGCGCTTTATGGACTGAAATTTATTCAGGGTGAATATACACGTCCTTCTTATGTCAGAATAGAATCACGAGTCAGTATAATACACCCTCTATATAGAATCGTTGTTTAGTTATGGTGTTCTTTCCATGTACCGAAGACCCATGCAATTTTTGCGATAATTTTGTCGATATCCTCCAACAATAGCATTATTTTATTCGCTAAAAGTTAAGCTAGGATTTATTTCCTTTATAATGTAAAATAACTGCAGATAATAATCGATAACACTAATTGTTAAAGATACAGCCCTGGTGTAATCCGAAATGTTCATATGTTAATTTGTGTATTGCTTCTATTGATTTTTGTTATATTAAAAAAAGATTCTATCATGGCAGAAGGCCCCGATTATATTCAATCCTGTTATATTTAATTAATAAATTATGTTACGTGTTTATCAAAGAAGTGTCAAGTTTTTCAAATTTATTTCGAGTTTTAACAGTAATATAAGTAAAGCAATATATATTTAGGGAAATTGTTCGGAATTATTAATCGCGGTTTATAATTAATAACTTAGGTAGAGCAACATTTGAGGGCTGTAAGCTATGGCCGCACGGAAAAGGATTAATACCACTTTGACAAGCTTTAATGCAAAGTGTACCGAGACTTTTGCTAATTGTAAGTATAATTTAATGCGCCACATGATGATAAAAATCTACTTTAATCATTGCAAATCTTTGTTGTGAAAAAAATTCGCATTGAAGGGAATTTATTTTTTAATAAGAAGGGGTTGGAAAAACGTAAGATTATGAGTGAAATATCAAAGGCTTATAGGAATGAAAATTCGAAAGTAAATAAATTCAATGCAAGGGAAATTTAAAGAGTATAAAATAAAAGTAATTTCGAAATTTTAATTAAAGTATACGGCTGAATATCAGAGGCGGTGATTTAAATAAGGAAAATTGTAATGTACTGTGGAAAAAGTAGTGGGAAAATTCATAATGTTGGACTCAACGAGGAATAAGCTAAACAATGAAAAATTAAATTAGATTTAGTTAATTGTATACGAACGCTTCTCCATTACACGGTATAGTGAAATACAATATAAAACTTGGAAGTTTCTGTACGCAGTACGAAAATTCTAAAACTGCTTTACATCAACGAGGTATATAAACCAGCGAAGAAACTTTTTGCCCGATGCAAACTTTCCATGATAAAACCTTATTTTACTTACTAACACACTTTTCAGATAAACAATTTTATCGTTCCCCGTGCCTCGAATTTTTATTTTCTAATAAATCATCAATGACAGAGAAGTTTTATAATATTTCTTTCTCTCAATAATACATAATAACGAATAGTTTAATGAACTTAACTTTTCATTATAGAATTTCGAAAAAGTGTGCAGAACGAATTCGACGATATTAATGTTCAACTTATAAATTCAATTAAACCCTTGGACTTTTTTTTGCAGGAATTAAAGAAAAATATTACTCTGGGCTCGAAACTGAATTATAACTTATTAACTGCTCTTAAATGGGTAATCATTTCTGTGAAATGTTTTGTACAGCTTAAAAAAGAAAAATCCGCTCTGAAAAGCAGGATTTTAATGGAACTTTGTGTCAGTGTAAAGTGTTTTACTTAATTTCATTACAATTATGTAATTATGAGTAATAAATGTTTATTTATTCACAGCATCAAACTTACTCCTCTTTATTAGATGGACAAATCTCCCGATATAACACAATCTCTTTATAAAAATATTATTTTTCCAGTTTTCAACATCCACTAATTTTACTGAAAAAAAATGAAAATTCTGGAGTGTTCGAGGGGTTATTTCAACCCCTGATAAGAAAAAAATGGCTTTCATATTTAGATCAATCTCCTTCGCGTCGTTATACGGTTTTATTGTAATAAAAAAGTCGTGTTTGAAAATCTTTCGTCGACGTTGAATCGTCGAATACAAAATTCCGATTAAAATCATGGATGTTCTCGAAGAATGTGCGCATTTGGCAATTAGCTAGGAGGCGAAGTCGTTGCATTGACGATAGTTTACGGCTGTACCTCCTTCATTATGATTGGCTTCTCTATCGGAAACCGTAACACTGCCTCTATCAAACTTCTGTAATTTCCCAGACTTTATTGTTGCCGTCCTTGCATTATTCCTTAGTCAATGCGCAACTCTGATATTTGCAGGTCGCTTAATGATTTCGCTTTGATATTTCTGAATACTCGTCGTAATTTCGTATACGCCGGAAAGAATACGGTTTGTAAAAACGTAGCCTCTAAATGAAATGAAATTTCTACCTTTCATCTAAATAATTTAACTACTCAATAATACCTCTGATTTCTCCTAATTTCAAAATTTGATTTTCCCTAATTTTTTCCTAAATTCAAAACCTAAATATTCGCACTTTCGATTAGGTAAATATCGGACATTCAATTGTAAGTTGCATTCAATTTTAAACATGTTAATCTCAATTTTGAATTGAGATGTTTGATGATTACTAAAAGAAATGAAGATTATAAAATATTAAAGAAGAAGGTATAAAAGAGGCGAGAAGATTCGTTAAAAGCCGTTGATTGCGTGCAAAACACTAATGCCCCGTTTTTTTTGGAGCCCGGAGAATAGTTGAAGAAACTAAATACGACGGTTTGACGTAAATTATTTGACACTACGAGAGGGATATAATTAAAAACGTAATGAAAGATGTACATCTTTATTTCCAGGCAGTGACGTCTCGTTGAGCCACGGCATTTTACAAAGTAAGAAGCGAAAAAGGGGCGCTATAGAAAGCACAGCTGTAGTACAACTCCTAAAGTGAAGTGCGCTAAGTGCAATGCAAAACTGTGCTTCGCCCCAGAACGAGACTTTTCGAGTTTCAGGTTAATCTGCAATATGTTTTCCTTTTCTGCGTAAGGTGTGTGTTCCAAACAGAAGACTTTAACGAATAAAGATACCGCGTGATATTGTGGGCTCTGATTCTGTACCATTTTTTGACTTTTTTTATTTTTTCTTAATCACTTTAAATTCGTGCCCGAAATGCTTTCGATGTTTACGAAAAATCTCAGTGATATTAACTTCAATTACCGGAGTTAAATCTATTGCATTTAAATATATCAAATAACTACATTGGAAAAAGAGGAATCAAGGTGTGGCAAATTTACAAAATTTTTAAAAAAAATCTGGAAGCAGTCATTCTGCTTTGGTAGTTCTAATTTTAAGCATGATGTAAATTATGAAAATACTTCTAAAGTCACCCGAATTTAAAAAGATCTGAAATTGCTGGGAGTTTAGAATAAAAAAGTTTGTAGATTTATTATCATTTAGTATTATGTAATGAATTATCATAGAAATTGTAGACGTTCTATCTTTTGTTACAATTTCTTGAATTTATTATGATATTATTGTAAATTTACCAAATGCACAGCGGATTAAATTGAAGAAATGAATAATTATAAAAAGCAGAAAATTGTATAATGAATATTTTTAAAGAGAATACAAAAATCGAGCTCAGGAAAGGCGACATTATTATTGCAAATGACGTAGTAACAACAATCGCGAAACGGAATGCCAAGTCGGATGCAAAACTGTGCTTCGTTCTGGAACGAGACTTGGGAGTTTCGAGTTAATTTGCAATTTGCTTTTCTTCACCGTATAATTTATTTGTGCTGCAACAAAATCATAATGAACTAGAAACGTAGAAAATACAATGAATTAATTAATCGCGATATTTAATTAATATTTTCTTGAAACCATCGACAATAAATCGAGGTTAAATTAATTACAGAATTAATTGAATGTCATAAGCAATTACAATTAATATAAACCCCGAATTTCGATAATCAGGCTTCGATTTTAAGTGTGAAACGTTTAATCGCAGATATTTAATGGTAGGAGATTAATGAGGACGATGGAATTATAAAATGTAATAGCCGTCACTGGGAAGCAAGTATCAACAGTATGACAATTTTAATTTATACGTAACTACGGATTTGTTTTCTCGACATGGTAAACCATAATTGATCGTTAGTGATTAATTAAGAATTTCCGCATGACAATAAACACTTCGTTATATAATTTCATAACGCTTCCAATATTTTACGATGAAATGATTCGTTTTCGCGGAAGCGAAAATTCTACGTTCAGCGGACGATGACGGCGACGAAATAATGACACGAAATTCCGATGAAACGAGCGAACGATAATGATTTAGGATTGAATGAAAACACTTGGGTTTTGTCATCCTCGACGACGAAATTATGCGCAACAAATGAGCCGTGTTTCTCCTACGGTGTCTGTTACAATTAAATATTCATTAACCACCGTATTAATTTCTGCAAAGTTTGAAATTCTCACACAACGAAAAATTGAATCTGCCAGAACGAAAATTCGAATAAAATGACATCTACAAACTTCCACACCCCTTTCTCATTAAATCAAGCACCCCAAGGACGCAAATCTTCTCTTAATTTCTCCGCAATCATCAAACCGGACGAAAAAATTCATAGGCACATCGAGAAATTCCGGGATTGAATAGCGAGGAAAATTCTTCCCCGACAATGCCATTCGTTGGAATTCAAGGGCTCGAAATATCTGTAAAAAGAAGAGGACCGGAGGGGTTGCAGGGGTTGACCCTCGAAGATATCCACGGTCTCCATCCCCGTATAATCTCCCACGGAAGAAATTTTCTAATCCACGTTGAAGCAGGATGGGAAAATTCTTTTCTCGTAATTCCATTTATTGGAATTCGAGCGTGAAAAGATCAACAAAAAGGACCCCCTCGACGGGAAAATGGAACAGGCTTCTCTCGATAAAACTGACCCACATTCGATCGCAGGAAACGAGTCTTCGAGTACATCATTCAGGCACACGAGCACTTATTCGAAGACGAGAGGATGACACGCTGAGTTGCGTGCTTCAATTCGAGGTCGTACGTTCGGTGCTCTTCTATTCGACGGGGTAGAAAAAAAAAGAGAAAGAGAGAGAGAGCAAGAAGCGGAAGAAGAAGAAGAAGAAGGACTCCTCGAAGAGTAATCACGATTAATTAAAGGCTTTATATAAACCGAAGTTCTTGCAATTTACAGACCTTTTATTACACACTCGATGGATCCGAGTTCCGAGGATTCCTGAATGGGCTTCTTTCCGAATTACGTTATTGTTTATCGAATTACCAATTAGGAAATATCATGGATAATTGACGAGACTGTTTGACGGCAATTAACGGGCAAATTGGGTAGGATTTCTTCCTTCTTTTTTATGCTAGGTCAACAATGGGCTTGTGTTAATATAGATTATTATTGATATAATGCTCTTTGGGAATTGGGATTACGAAAAATTGAATTTAACAATTTTTTATCAATTTTTGAGGGCTTGATTAAGCTCCTTTGTTACGCAATTTCATCGCAGGTCGTTGAGGTTTTTCCATTAGTTTGAACGAATGTGATTGATTTGTTTTTTTGGAAAGTAATTTTCTTCAATTATGGAGACACTGTTATTATTATGACAGCAAATTAACTTTGTGGAATATGTATTGCGACAATTTATTAATTGAAATACGAGCTCGTTAATAAACTTCGTAATTATTATTACGGCTGATTAAATACAAAAATCTTAGAAAATTCATGCGTGCTTTCTTCCAATAATTACCAAACTAGATTTTCGACAATAAAAATAATTGGAAATTCTGCGTAAAGTAATTACATTTTTTAAATGAAATTACCAGAGAACTGTTTGTTCTCCGTCATTGTTTCTGAGAAAAATTCAGCGTCCTACATTCACGTGCATTCATATTTAAAATACCAAAACTCAGGTGGAGAAGTTTTAAAAATGGCAGGGCGCATTATAATTTTAGAATAACGATTTCAGCTTTATCGTCGTTTATTAACAAACCACAACGATATTGCAAATCTTTCCTTGCAGCAATGCAAAGATATTGTACCATTGTGTACGATAAATGCAATAAATATTACCAAAAACTCTTTCCACAGAGTCAACGATAGTTTATCAAGATTTTGATACGGTTTCGTACAATTCTTTTCGGAAGCATCGATGTTTATATTCACCCAGGCCGCGAATCTACAGGACAAATATTTTTATCCCCGATTCCGATGGTACTCGAATTTAATTTCTAATTAAAACTCAAACAAACCGACTTCATGATATTTCAACGCTGAAAAAAAAATCGGTCAAAACGCTCGTACTTCCGACGTGGAATTTTTCCACAATGATCGTACGTTTGCCAATTACATTTTTTACATCGCCCGGAGTTTTTTCACTCCAAAAATAACATTCGAAATGTTGCTCCACCTATTCGCCATTAAGAAAATTATTCCAACTTCTCGTTTCATGCTCACGCGTATTTTTATTCTAAATCGAAAATTACACATTTCTGGAAAATTAGGTCACCAGAGGTGAATCTTATCTCGTATTAACGAAATTAAAACGAATCGATCATTAATGCAGTCTTACTAACGATGCGAATAGAGTGATTAATGATCATCATATTTACGATGATATTCAATGCCTTGGACGAAGAAATTAATATAAATCAATGAGTTTTTAAGTAATTACAGGCATTTCAGAAAAGAGCACTACATCCATTCATGAATTCTGCCCACGTTCAGAAAATTGCAAGTTGAGCCGACTTAATGTTCTCGTGCTGAATTTACCAACAACTAATTCCTGATGCGCTTCAACAATTATTAAGTTACACAGAGTGGACGTCAGAGGAGGAATTACGAGGGAAGGATTAATTGTTCAAGTGGAAATATAACGACACGATCCTCTTTTTATTCTCGACGGCAAAAACTAACGGTTTAAAATATCTCACTCTTCATACGACAGTATTGACACTGCAGAAAGTATCCGGTGACAGACTGAATTGACACGGAAAAGTCAAACAAACGTGAGTTTTTGATGCATCAGCAGAAACGGTATAATAACAGGATTTCCTATCACTATTTCACGACAGCAAAATCTTCAAAATTGTTTGGCAATAAATAAAAAAGCCCGAAGCAAACAAAAAGCAATTACATAAGAATTAAATTATTCTACTTATGTTCTATTTATGATAAACAACGAAAACAAGAGTGTCAACGTCCCTTAAACGAAACTCAAGAATTCTCTAAACAAAATGAAATTAAGAAGGCCCGAGAAAAAAACAACAAACCCCGCGAACAATTCCAAAAAGCAATCTAAACAACAAAACACCCCAGAACACAAATCTCACGATTCCACAGCGTCGAAACAACGCGCAAACATCAGCAATTTACCCCGAAATCCCCAGACACGAAAGCCAGCGTCTTTGACATGTGAACAGAAAGGACATCAGCACCAATTCCAAAACAGAAAGCGCGAAAAGTACAAGCACGATGCAACCAACGTTAAACGACCACCGAAACATGAAAGAATCCTAACACCCACAGAACTTAAAGCACCCTCAAAAGTAAAAGAAGGCGGAAAGAAAGTAAAGAAGCGCATTGATCTACGAAAGAAGAAGAAACATCCATGCCAATCTTATCCGTCTACCTGAGGTTGAAAAACCTGAGTGTTCCTGCCGAGAGAATTGCCATCTGTTCGGATGCTGGGTGGTGTAGCTACGTTCGCCGTCGGTAGATTCCTCGGATTGATCACGATCTCGGGGCCCGGGGTTATTCTTGTGATCCCCTGGGTACCACCGGATGGTCCCACACTCGGGGCCTTCACCATCTTCGGCCGCACCCCGTGGCGGTCCTTGATTCTCTTCTCGAAATTCACGCACGCACGCACGCACACTGGCCGGCCTATTGATCTGTCCTTTTCTTTTCTTTCTCACCCTCGAGAGTGCCACGATGAGGAAAATGATCAGGTGGCCCCTGGCCCTCGTTAGGACCTCAGAGGACCCGAAAAGGTGGCACTCACCACCCTGCGTCCTCGTCGACTATCTCCACGGTCCGTTCCCTCCCTCGTACGTGCATCGTCTCGTTTCGTGTCGACCTACCCCGACCTCCTGGCCGACACTAGCGCCAGCGGATCAACCCCGAAGCAGGGGGAGAGTTTTCTCTCGACGAGAGAGGTCTCGCCGGAGACGAGAGCCGCGAATGGGGTGGCGGAGATGGTGGGGCGGATCAAGGGGAAAATATTTCTTCGGTTAACGAACGATGGATAAATGTTTTCATGTGTTTCTGATTGTTGATCGATGCTGGGTACTTTTTTGGGGGTGAGTGAATTTCCGGGGAGAGGGAATTTATGGATGGAGGGAGAGTTTGGATTTGGGGTTGTTGCAGGAGGTTGATGATTAAATTGGAGGATTGTTTTGGATGGGAGTTTTTTTGGGTTTTTGTTTAAGTGGTTTAATAAGTTTGTTTCGTTGATGATTTTAGTGTTAGGTTGGCTGGGTGTTGGTGCGGGGGTGGAGGAAGTATTGGGAGAGTTCTGTATCGTTTGAGATGCATCGATCAGTGTTTGATCGTTGGGATTTTAATCGATGCTTCGATCAAAGTGAAATTTGAATATTCTGTGGGAACAGTGTTATTTGTAGAGTTTAACGAACCAGGATAATCATTCATTTGCGCTGTTGACAAGCGTGAAACAAAGTCTCATTGCGTCTATGATACAGTGATTCACCCTTAATTGCCAAATTGGTCGTTATCGCAGAGAAAATTGTGCTTCGATAAACCTTAGAATAAATATCGCAATTACAACCGGATCGTGGTACCATAATTTCAAAATGACTCCGACATCGAATTCCGTCGTTCGATGTGCAGGAAAAAAAAACATTGCAACCAGTTCGTTACGTTCAACGAACCTCGAGTAATTACTAAATGAAAACCAAGCAACTTCGACGGTGCAAACAAAAATTCGTATCGAAAAAAAATACAACTTGAGACACGATCGTGGCGACACGACTCCTCGCTACGAGTGTTCTCGACGAAGGTCGTGGGGGTGGGGGATGAAGGGGTGGAAGGTGAGGGAGAAAGCGACGTGACTCAGCAGCGAAACGAGGAGAGACCGAAACGAGGGTGGATGCTGGAAAACGGGGAGAGTTCGGGATTATGGAAGGGATGAATGGAGAGGGTGGGAGTAGATGCGTGGAAGAAATTGAGACTGGAGGTTGTAGTAACCGTTACCGAAAGGGGGATGACGAAGCGGTGGATGAAGGGGGTTGCTCTCGCTCTTTCTCTTTCTCTCTTCGTCTCTCACTCTTCCTCGTTCTCCCTCTGTTTGGTGTTTGTACTTCCTGCTGTGTTATGCGCCTCGCATCGCACGTATCAACGATATTTTTCTACACTCTGTTGGAACTGGTGTCTTAATGTTTCAGGGAAGTTGGCTCGCTGTTTAACCGTATTTAGGGTTCATCTACGGGGGAGAGAGCACGGAAGCGTGACGAATACAGTTTGCTGCACTTTAAGTCGGACGCAATTACCGTTGCCAAACGCACCGGAAATGTGGTTTAGGAAATCCCGCGCGACGTGACAACTACCTCCAACGTGCGATAATTCGAGCTGGTTAAGGCGCGAGAAGTTAATGGACGCGTTTGATTACTTTGCATATATTATTGGAATGGTATTTTAATCGTAATGAACACTCGAATATGTGTTTGATACTTTGCAATTAAACAAAAGTAATTGAGATTGGGTAAAGTCGTTTAAGTGTAAATTAATTATATTATACTGCTCTTGTAGAAATGATTTTGATATTTATGTTTTAATTTTACTGTAGGAATAAAATTATAATTGTTCAAAGATAAATAAGGTTTTTTTTAAGTAGGTTTTTCTGTTGTATAGGGTACTAATATAGAGAACGTGGTGATATATTATTATTCTTCCTTGACATGATTAATATCGTTAGGGTAAAACTTTAATAGAAATATGATGGGATCTGTCGCACATTTGAGAGACAGGTACATTTGTTCGCAAATAAAAATGGAATTTTCCTCAAATTATCATGAATTGTGCCGGAATAATTATATTTTGCAGAGCAAAAATTTCTAGTAAACGATAACGAATAAGATATTGCCCTAGGAAAGCCTTATAAAGCGTTATAAAAAAAGCGTTATAAACATAACTAACATTCATAATATTATTAAAATTAAATTTATTCACTACCATACAACTTTAAAATTGATTGCACCCCTTGACAATCTTTCGCAGCTGTACATTACGTAGAAATAACAGCATAGAATATATCTAAAACAATAGCATCATGTAGACGTAATTTTAAAAGTCATGATCAATACTCATAAACGTCAAAATAAAACAATTCGACAATCGAAACCAGAGAAACATTCAATAAAGCCCACCCAACCGGCACGGAAGCTCAGGAGGTACGAATACATCCCAAAATTCACTCTCATCACGCACCATTTCACTCCTCGCTCGTTCCTCCCAAAGAACAATAATAAAATTCACCGAATATACCAGCACCGTGAATAATATCGAAAACAAATCGATAAAACACGAAATTTCAACATTCTCAACAAAAATGACAAAAAAAAAACCAACAAATCCCAACCCCTAGCCATCGCTCCTAAAAAGAATCCATCTACAATGAAAAATGGTACTCTCGTGGAGTAACAGTTCAACGATTAATTCATCCCACATCCCTTAAACGATGTCAAACAGCATCGCACGCAGAACGTGCAAATGGGCTGAAACAGCTAGAACCTCTAAAGAGCATATCAGCCGTAAGTTATCACGAGAAAAAGAAGATCCAGCGCGACGTCATCATCAGCGGGCGTTGGCTGTTGAAGCTGTGCCGCCTACACGCGAACACGAGCACCGGGTACGCCTACGATGAAAAACGGAGTACCAGGGTACCGGTATCTAATCCAGACTTAACTCTCAGACTTACCCTCCCTTCTGCCACCCCCTTCTGCCACCCGAATCGTACGGAAGATGCAATGGGCGCATGTGCGCATCGTAGCCCCTTTACCTTTCATCGAGATGCTGTTCACGTCGACGTCGTCACGGAGGCTGTAACTCTCGACGGATTATCGAGCTTCTTTTATCCATGCATCCCCAGGAGTGCATATTCTTTATCATGATGCACTGTGACTACTTTGGGAGAGGACATATTTCTAGATTTAAGTCTGCGCCAAGGGTTTCCTAGGTTGGATGTGAGATATCTTTCGTTGATGGGATTGAATAACATGGTTTGAAGGATTTGTTAGGGGTTTCAATTGTTGTGTGGATGGTTTTCTATGGGGATGATTGTTCTGGCGGGGTTGAAATCATTTTGGCGGCTTCGTGATAACATAGTACGGAGACTTCTGGATAGAGGTCACGTCCGCTATGACTTCGTGGGGCTTCTGACGTACCGACTTTCACTGATAGTGTTATCGACTGGCGGGTATTAAGTCCTGGGCATAGAGTATGCAGATGTAGAAAGGAGTAGTGGTGGGAAATATTGATTGTTATTGGGGTGTGTGAATCCCCTTCTTGTTTGTTGGTGACTGGTAATTTTTTTAGAGGAATATGGCTTCTTATTGTTGTCAGATTTTTTTTAGAAGTGTTTCCGTTTCAATGTTTAATAAAATTTTGAATTATTTGATGCCGTAAATATCGAGGGAATAGAATTTTCCAGCTGCGAAAGCAGTATTCTGCTGGAAAATCCCTCGCTGCTTAATCGTTTGTTCTTGTAGGCTTTTCTTTTTCCAATATTATGATTTCTATCATAATATATTTATATATAATATATATCATATTGATTTCTTCGTATCTGACATTTGAGGAAATTAAAAATTAAATTTTAGGTATGGGGAATTTCTTTTTAATTTGTTTAAACAGGAAGGTACCTTCTTTATGTCGTTATTTTTAGAAATTCGTATGTTGTTCTGATATTTAGCCTTTATTTTACTATGATTTATATATTTTTCTAACTTTTTCCGTAGAATGTTCTAGAACTTATCATGAATGTTGAACTGTCGGTACGTTAGATTCTTGGCCGATAAACTCCATGCACTGTCCACTCTCCTTCCACCATTTTTCTATGGTGCAGATACCCCGCGCGAAATTAGAATCGCGAAAATTCCATGATACATTGCTAAATTTGAATCCCTTAACAAAATAATGTGCTTTTATATTCGTATTTAAAAAAACCTAACAGTAATTTCTTCTTAACTTTCCTGCTTTTAAAGAGAATGCTTTTAAAGTTTAACATCCTTTGGTTTATCTATAAAAACGAAAAGAGAGACACCACGCAATGAAATGTTACTATTCACATTAAATCTATATATTTCTGAGAATTTTAAAATTATAAAATATTTAAAACTATATTTCAAAGGGATAGTAAATTCATATTTATTTAATATAATCACTTTAAAATTCAATTGTATCTCTGCACAAGTGTAAATAATTCATCCATCGCAAATGCCCCGTATAAATGCACGAAAAATATTGTAAACCGAAAATCCTCGTTCATTTACCTCGTTGAAAATTGATTGACAATTATTCATAAAATGATATTAATCCTCCGACCTTTGCAACTTCAACAATTGCCATGTGATTTTTATTTGACATTTTGCAAAATAATTCCTTTGACAGATTGAAGGTAACAATGAATATCACGCGAGAAATTTCAACGGCACAAAATCTAACAATACAGCCACGTTCGTCGATTATTTACGCATTTTACTAGGAAAAGGACGCGCATTTTCGTCGATTCGTAACTCAATGGCGGCACAGACGTTCGCACAAATAAACACGGACGAATTTATAGAACTGAAAACCGCGTATGTAGCATGGGTTGTCTTTCTTCAACCGACTCGTATTTCTTCGATGGATCGCGAGGAATCAGCAGTGCAAACTTCGCTACTGCATATTGATTGTACTGCAACCGATAAGTGAAGGTAAAAATAAGATATTTCTTTATCGCTCGGAAGTTTGAAAGGCTTTCCAGCTGGCCTTAAGAGAACCCATAACCATAAATGAAGGATACGAGTTATTGTTGAGCTATTGCAATGTAGGAGAATTGAAAGAATGCGTTTTTAGTGAGTATAAATTACTAAATTCTACGGTCACTGACAGATGATCGCTGAGACGTTTAAACTTGAAGTTGTCTTTCGTTTGCAGAATCAAAATATCGATAAAAGGTTCGAAAAATGGAGTGTATTAACTTTACTTAAAGATGGGTTATTTAATTTCTATTAAAAAAAAGTGAGGAGTTAAAAATCCAATATTACATCAAACGCACGATCGATCGGATTGAAAGTCATAAAGAGAGATATACGAGTTTTTCTTCTAAATATTTGTGAGCTTTCAACAATTTTTTAATTATTATTTTCCACCCTTTTCTATATTTATTATTACCGAAATTGCACCATGGAATCCTTGCACAAATAAATTATTAATTAAAAGTAGAAACATCTAAAATACAAATAAATTCTAAATATTGTAATTACAATGTTAATGGATTATTTTATTCAGCTCTTTATTTTTTCATTCTGCACCACCGTTTCGCCAGAGTTATGCGTATCTCAACGATAAAATGACGTCTAACAAAAAGTGCAAGTCTTAAATTAATTTCAACGTCAGATTCAATAGCTCTCGAAATTATCATAAAACTCAAGGAAATCTTCGCGAACATGAAGGAAATGACGGAAATATTTTAAGATCCCCTCAGCGCGATACTTCCCGTTCAAATAAACGTGATTATCGTTTATGGTATTCGATATATCCGTGTCGTAATATTCTCATTTTCGATATCAAGTGAATCCATCTCCCAATCAATCTTCTCCAGCCGCTAACTTTTCCCGAGGGTGCCTTTACGAAGTCTTTGGTTGCCTTTTCGCGTGTATCACGTAACAACTACTTAGCGAACAGTTAGAAATCTTTTTTTTTCAAAATGTCCTGAATTGTTGGTTAGAGAAACCGTCCAGATCAATATTGATAAAATGAAAATTACATTTCGTTCAATGAAAAAAAAATCACAGCCGCAGATTGACCGCATGAAACATTTATATTTGGTATATGAAATAAAATATTTACACGGGGCAATGTAATTTCATGGAGAGTGAAAGAGAGGAGTTACAGCTGCGGATTTAAACGAATATTTGAAATGTGGAAATTCGTGCTGTATTTGCGAAGCTGCGTTAAGAAAAATATGTAAATTTTTGGGTGCAAAAATAATAAAAAATTGAGAAATTGAATATTTGTGAAGGATAATTCGACTACCGATTTTATAGCTAATATGCCAAAAAGTTATTCAAATAAACATTTTTCATTTCATGTAGAAATTAGACAAAAATTTTTATAAAATTCTTCATACTTATTTTTCTATTTTTTCGACTGTTTAGGTGTAACCGAAAAGATGGTTCCTTTTTCAAGATAAAATACTGTATTTGCACTGGGAATATTTCTCGAAAATGTGATATACTTTTCGTTTAACCTCTGTCTTTTGGGAAATCTATGATGTTGCATATGAGTGTTCACATTTCTTCAAATATATCGCACTTTTCTTGACTATCATTCATGAAACTTTTACTGTAACGACTTCTCATCTATTTTATATTAAATCCAACAATTATGATAAAAAACCTCACCCTATTTATATCCTCAATACTCAGAATCTCCCAAAAAGTCTTTAAACACCCCCACTGATTCTCAAAAGCCTCTATAATCTTCCTAATTCAAAAATTCAAAAATTGATAACGTTAAACATCATTAATACTGTCCAATTATAGAAATCTATGTCCCACAATTTCCTTTAACAATTACATACCACGTTCACCAAATCCCCTTCGGTCAACCGATACGAACTCATTCAATTTCTCTCGCCCCTCTAAACTTTTCAACCCTTCCTCATTTCAGAAAATAGGCACAAGGGAGCCCAAAGTTAAGGGCCACCGGAGAATTTTGCCATCCTCGACTATCATGCGACCCAAGAAAGGATGAGGAAACTGGACGATGCGAGATGGAACGATCGTGTGATCCTCAATGTCGGCGGTGTGCGCCACGAAACTTACAAATCAACCCTTAAAAAGATACCCGCCACGAGGCTCTCCCGTTTGACGGAAGCCCTCGTCAATTACGATCCTGTTTTGAACGAATACTTCTACGACAGACATCCCGGTGTTTTCGGACAGGTTCTGAATTACTATCGTACCGGTAAACTTCATTATCCGACTGATGTTTGCGGACCGCTTTTCGAGGAGGAGCTGGATTTTTGGGGACTCGATGCTAATCAGGTTTGTACTTGTACTTTAATAATGCAGAAATTTGATTATGCATCGATAAATAAATAGATAAATGGGTATTGTGGTAAATAATATTATATGGATGAATATGCAATTATAACGGGGGCTATGGTGGATAATGGGGTGAAAGCTTGGACTCACAATCAGTGGTCCTGGACCCAAATCTTTCCACGGTACTTGTGGGGAATTTTACTTAAATTATTAATTAATTTGTCAAGGCGTAGGTGTTTGGGACCCAGCTAAGACAATGGGTTCTGGGAGAAAGGAACATAGGAATTAAAACTGAAAAATAGAAATAAAGTACAGGTGCTCATGGTGTTTTTACTGTGATATAAAGCTATGTAAATTGTTGGTACAGTTGTCTGCTGTCAAATTTGGAATTTAATTATTATATTGCCAAATGATCGATACACTGAAGGGATCAAAGTATTTTAATTAATGGTCATTAGGTGTTAAGAATGGATTCCTGTAATTATGCAATTTGGTTGACCGATCATGTAGAATTGTATTTTAGCGAAATCGATTATTTGAAAACCGTCGACGGAATTTCCTTTCGGAAGAAATTGGTCGACGGAAAATTGTCTCGGCATTGAATTGGCTCTGCACAAGTATGGTGTTCCATAATAAAAGTCCTTTCGGACTATCGTTTCGACGAATTGAACTCCGTTTCTCGAATGTTGATGAAATTCGTATTTTGAAAATGTGAAAATCGAATTTCAATAGAATTTATTTTAAAATTGAAACAGTGAATTTAAACAATGAAAGAATGAAGACAAGAAGAATTAAAAATACGAGAAGAATTCGAAAATTCGTTGAACTCACCGAGTTCCATATTATTTAATTCACTCAGAAGTAATATGAATAAAAAAAGTTATATTCTAATTCAGAAATTTATTTAAAATGATAATGCCACTTAAGACGTGCAATTGTTTAAGGAATAAATAACTCAACTATCTTTGCTTTATCATATTTTTAAAACAGGAGAAATGATTTCAATTCCTAATATTTTGCAAGAAGAAATTATTTATTAGATATCACAGAGTCGATTTGAAAATAATCTGAAGAAATTTGATTTGCCTAATTTACTCTATCTAATGAAACACATTAAACATCGTTAGACGGTCAAATTAAAAACAAATATCACCGAAGGAAATCTGAATTGGTTGGTAAAGTTTAATTCAGATTTTATAATCAGATTTTCTCATTCGTTGACTTGCGATTTTCCGTGGCACACATCTTGCAGTACAATTTTTGCTTCGAATCCTTTTTCCATCTCTTGCATAATTTACGGGTTACACATGCGAGAGCGGAAGTATAATACAACGTCGATTTATATTTTAGATATGATTCGCATTCTTCCGTATCCGTTTCCCACAGGACAGAAAAATATTCTAAATTTATATCTCAAATAAATCCGCATAACTGCGACGTTCCGTAATGTCAGACGTCGGCTTAGAAATGTAATATAATACCAATTTACTTTTCAACGTGACTTCCCTTTTCGGATTCCATTTATATCGCAATGAAATTTTCCGATTTATATCTAAAATTACTCCAGCAAGTTTCCAGGATTTCGCGATAGTTGAATAATCGTCCCAAAAATACGGTCTGTTAATCTACGTGTCCCGTTTTATTATTTTCATACGAAAAATCCCACTGATTTATGCTGTAATATTCATCGACATTTACATACTTCTCTCGAAAGCTGCAAAATTCTGATAAATATTTATCAGCTACCAGAAAGCACCATTAAAATTGCCCTGCTAATTGATATCAAACAAGTCGTAGCTTCGAAATTACCATGGTCCTATCGGCAAAAGAGAATTTGCAAATGGCAAATATGATACGCAGAAATTTTGCAATATAGCATCAAGAAAAATCAAGATGAGATATCATCGATATTTTATATTAATCCGTACATTTCTAAATATTCCTTTCTCCGCGAATGCAGCTGCGCTGCAATTTTCCACTTCAAAATGTAAATTACAATCCTTAATGAGCTCGCGATCGGTGCAACGTTAAATAACACGAGAGTACGGAAATTCTAATGAAAACTACCGATCACCCTTCCCACGAATTTCATCGTTACCTGTTGAATGCTAATCAGAGAAAAATGACCGTATAAATATTTATAAGCCGGTTTACCAATTCCCGTGCATTAATGCATCTACAAAAAAAAGAAGAAAATCATCCCTTGTTTGCCCTTTCAACCGCACTTAAGCGGCGGACGATGAAACCCGAGATCGAATGTCTCCTCGGGTCTATTTTCAATCGACGTCGTTCGGAAGCATTAATCGTTCGCACGGGAAACCAGGCTCGTAAATTGCGAACGAATCGACGTTAACCTGGCCTTAAATGTTCCTCGTAAATGGTAATATCTGCACGGGAAATTCAGGCACGTGCTGGCATTTCAGAACCGAGTCCCGATCACGTACTGATACCGTAATTAGTCCCTGAGATTTCCGACAGTCGTCGACGGTTTTGACGAAGCCGTAAACCATTTATCAGGAGTAATAACTTCAATTGCGACGATTGCCTTTGTTATATGGGGAACACGTAGCTGGATTGGAATTAAGGTTACTTGGTGCTGTTATTTTATATTTTTTCTCTTCGTTTTAACTTAGGATTGTATGATAAGTGAAAAAAAAACAATGAAGTGAAAATTGTATAAAATTTTGTAGAGTATAATATGAGATAGTGGAAAAAGATCGTGTGGAGTCTAAGGTCAAGATTCAAACATTTTGAACTTCTGTTCAAAATGGTGTTTCGAGCTTTCTGTAAGCCGTAGCTATGCATAATACCTTCGCGGGCCCTGAAGATCGATGGATCCCGTTGAAGTGGCATTTTCAACCCCTTTACTAATGTGGTGGCGGCTTCATTATGAAGACCATCTTTCTAATAACTCCAAGTTAAAATGAACAATGAAATCCGAAGATGTAAAGAGGAAATAACTTCACACCGTTGAATCTGCTTCGTCCCGAAGCTCAATTTCTACTTAATTTCTAGGAATCCGAACATTCAGTAGTCCTAGCTACTGAATATTCGGATTTCGTGGCCATTCGCTCGATACCATTTACTATTTGGCATTACTATTGAACAAAGTATCGTAGTAAAAGCATATTTAATAACATTTAAAATCATAGTAAGTGATATCGACCCAGATCCCACCGCGAGGAGGTTGCCACGAGTGGGGACCCAAAAATGCCCATTCGTTTATGTCCCTAACACTTGCACTGACACTTGCAAATAACTGTCATTTGAGGTCACGGACACTTCCACAAAACATTCTATTTAATTGTCGATATAATTTAAAAACACTGGCAGGTAACTGTCACTTGAGGTCACTGACACGTTCACAAAACGTTGTATTTAATTGTCGAACTGATTTAAAAACACTGGCAGGTAACTGTCACTTGAGGTCACGGGCACGTCCACAACACACTGTATTTAATTGTCGAACTGACTTAAAAACACTGGCAGGTAACTGTCACTTGAGGTCACGGGCACGTCCACAACACATTGTATTTAATTATCGAACTAATTTAAAAACACTTGCAGGTAACTGTTATTTGAGGTCACTGACACGTCCACAAAACATTGTATTTAATTGTCGAACTGATTTAAAACACTGGCAGGTAACTGTCACTTGAGGTCACGGGCACGTCCACAACACATTGTATTTAATTGTCGAACTGATTTACAAACACTGGCAGGTAACTGTCATTTGAGGTCACGGGCACGTCCACAACACATTGTATTTAATTGTCGAACTGATTTAAAAACACTGGCAGGTAACTGTCACTTGAGATCACGGGCACGTCCACAACACATTGTATTTAATTGCCGAACTGACATAAAAACACTGGCAGGTAACTTTCACTTGAGGTCACTGACACATCCACAAAACGTTGTATTTAATTGTCGATATAATTTAAAAACGCTGGCAGGTAACTGTCACTTGAGGTCACGGGCACGTCCACAACACATTGTATTTAATTGTCGAATTTATTTAAAAACACTTGCAGGTAACTGTCACTTGAGGTCACCTCCAGTTCCACAAAACATTGAATCTAATTGTCGAAATAATTTAAAAACACTTGCAGGTAACTGTCACTTGAGGTCACGGGCACGTCCACAACACATTGTATTTAATTGTCGAACTGATTTAAAAACACTGGCAGGTAACTGTCACTTGAGGTCACCGGCACGTCGACAAAACATTGTATTTAATTGTCGATATAATTTAAAAACACTTGCAGGTAACTGTCTCTTGAGGTCACTGACACTGTCACAAAACACTGCATTTAATTGTTAAAATTATTTAAATTCACTTGCAGTTCATTGTTTAAACATTTTAATATTATGGGACACATGCACTAACAGTTGTTGATTGAAGTTAGAACTGATCAGATATCGATAGTCAAGTCGAAACGAGAACGTAAATGTCATCCTGTCACTCGAACGTATAGGGCTTGGCTGGGGGTCTATAGTGGCGCAGCGCGCCGAACGAGCTGCTTATATAGACTAGCGCTACACGTGGCGCATGCGCAGTACACCTCCATGGATAACTTTGAAAATTTTAATTATAACAACTATCAGGAATAATTTTTGATTACAAATGAAATAATTATTGTTTAATAACGTGTTTCTGCTTATTTTTAATCAATTTTCCACTGAATAAAAGTTATAAAAGTAAAGTTACGTCTGTTTATAATTGACGATTTACTTTTGAAAGCTTCTGAATATTTGATTTTTAATGTAGTACTCCTACTTTATTAATAAATTATATATTTTCAACTAGTTTGTATGAATTTTAATCGGTCTGCAACAAAGCAAATCTTGTTTTATTAATTAAATTAAAGAGATAAACAGAGTAAATGAGAGATGAATGTTCTGAAGGCGACTTATTTAGGGATCTGATACCTACCTTAAATTGTTCAAATTTTTTAAATCTATGCAGTCCTCCCACAAACATTAGTTTCACCATTAATTAAAACTACCCCCCTCAAAGGCCTCCACTTCACCCAAAAAGAGCAATCTGTCTAAATAAACGAACCAAAAACCGTCTGTACAATATCTCCAGAAATAAATTCTCCTCACAACCTCAAACTCCAAATTCAAAAGTGTCTCAACAGCAAACCAAACACAACATCCGCATGTTTTCATCCCGCCGCAGTCCAGGCTACTTCTCTCCCACTCCCGGCTATTTAATTCACCAAGATTGCATTAATTAAATCCTAATTCTACGAAATTGAATCTACGAGGGTGAAATTTATTCAGCAGCGGGCGGCTGAGTTTCGAGAAATCCAACGTGATCTCAATTTCGCAGGTGGAACCCTGTTGTTGGAGCACTTACAGCATTCATAGGGACACTCAAGCAACCCTGGCGATTCTCGACAAATTGGACGTGGAGGGTGAGAATCTCAGCGACGAAGAAATCGCTCGACTTTTCGGCTACGAGGAGGAATATAACAAAGGCGCCATGCCGAAATGGCAGAAAGTTCGAGCGAGGATTTGGGTGCTCTTCGATGAACCGTATTCCTCGACTATCGCTAAGTGCATTGCCTGTGTCTCGATATTGTTCATCTGCCTCTCAGTTCTGTGTTTCTGCCTGAAGAGTCACACGAGAAGATCGGGAAACGTTCGCGAAGAGTCGGGACAGAAGGAGGAGGAGAATGTCGAGGGTTATTCCATGTTTTCCTACTTAGAACATGCCTGCAACGCTTGGTTCACTTTGGAAATTGCAGTTCGGTGTCTGGTAGGTGTCATGAAATTTCTCTTCGTGTATCGTGATTCATAATTTATCATCTTATATCTTTCATTGAATGAAATAACCTATTGCAAGTTTTAAACGAGTGATGTACCAAATAATCTTGAGAATGCTGTTTATGAAAAAGATATGGTGGAATCATTGTCATAATTCGCAAGAGAATAAATATCATTTTGTTTGTTCGAATAGAATTATTTCAATTTTAAATCTTCCACTGTCTGAATAGATTGTTTAAGTAGAAATAGAGCAGTATTCTAATATTTCTTATGTGATATTTCGTATTCAATTATCTTATCTATTTTAATGTTGTCTATAAAGTATTTTTCCTGTTTAAGCAATTAACTTGGTACTATTCCAATTACCATTCTATTTGACTTTTGCAAATCCCTCATATCAACATGTTTTTCTTTTTTTACTGATACATTTATGGCCCACAATTTGAGGGGTCAGAAACAAGACAGTAAAAGGTAGATTTGACAGAACTGGAACGAGACTGTACGCGGAATAAATTTGATTTTCTTCTGGGACGAATACATTGGCAAAGGAGGACATATTAAGTTTTACTTTAGCTTGACAGACATAGCGGCACAATTTTCAGATTGCATGTATATTCGAAACGAAGGCTAGTAATGTGTGAAGTTTGTTGGTTTTGTCAGAAAAAGAATTGCAAATCGTTCAAAGAATATTCTGTTATTTTCTGTACGACGATAATGTGTTATATAATTATTTGTAACTATAAAAAGACCTGGCACGTTGATATCAGACTGAATCTGCATCCAAGATATGAAATGTTAATAAATGAAGTTAATTATTTATTTCAAAGACGGATCGAATCGATGAAATATTATATATTCTTCTTGTAATCGCTGCAGTATTGTCTGCGGCTTTCAAACGTGTTGGATTATGCATTATTATGTGCCACCAAAGAAACAACACCTTCATTTATGGATGAAATGAATTTTTAAAACGTTTTACAAAATTCTGACGGAAGCTGTGAATATTTCCCTAAATTCGGTTCTACTTGCTTATTTATCTACGAGAAATATTTACATAAATATTCCCGTAAAAATTGAAATGAAAATAGTGCAAATTTTCTGGTGAACTTTGCCAAAATATTGGCACATAAATCACTACTCTTGTCAAAGGAAAAGCCAGATTTACCTCGATATAATTTTCAAATTAAATAAACCCGTTACAATTTTTTAGAATTCCCGCAAATTACAGATAATTTGCTATATCAAATTACATACAAAAATGTCAATACGCTGTTATTCAAATAATTAGTTATCGATTCTGTTCACAGCTTAATCGACGAGAAGTTAATTAGCTGACATTAAATCTTATAAAAAAAACTACAATGCAAGTCATCGTTAAAATTTCAATATTCTTTCCCTTAAATTCAAAAAATACCATCACAACAGATAATTATCATCCTGAACGGCAAACTAGAAAATGAAGCCTCCATGTCGGGTATCCATTTTGACAAATTGTTCGACAAATTCGATTACAGGTAAGCCCGAGCCTGAAGCGATTCGCCTCGTCACCGGTAAATGCGATCGATTTAGCTGCTACTTTGAGCTTCTACACGGAGTTCCTGACCGAGCCGAGCCTTTATCTCGAGGTCCTGTCGATAGCTCGTGTCCTTCGTCTCTTTAAGCTGACGAGACACTCGCCAGGACTTAGGATCCTGATTCACACTTTCAAGGCATCCGCAAAGGAATTGGCTTTGTTGGTTTTCTTCCTCGTCCTCGGCATCGTCGTCTTCGCCAGTGTTATCTTTTACGCTGAACGACTACAGGTAAGGAATATTTCAAATTTTTCAAGCTTAGATGAAACTCTTGCTTCAATTATTTCCTATTTTTAATTCACACCTTTCTTCAAAGCCACAATAGAACACAGCCAAAATAATTATAGCAGCTGAACCGGAAATAATAAAAAAGAAATCATCGAAGCAATAAGAAATTGATCTGAAATTTACTTCATACGAATTTTACGCCAAACATTAACATAAATATTAATATTAATATTAATATTAATATTAATATTAATATTAATATTAATATTAATATTAATATTAATTATAATAAATATTAAGTGTCAATTAAAAACAGAACATAACTAAAACAGGTGTCTTATTTGAAATCTAGAGTCGGCAGAAATATTAATATTTTATATTGAGATGAAATATTAATATTTCTGTCGACTCTAGATTTCAAATAAGACTCCTGTTTTAGTTATGTTCTATTTTTAATTAACACTCCTTTCGGAAGCCACTATGGAAAATAAACCCGACAAAATATTTAAAAATTGGCCAAAGCAATAAAGAATTGGTATAAAATTTGCTTAATAGGAATTTTGCACTAAATCTTAATATAATTCCTGTCGACTCTAGGAAAACCCACATAACGATTTCGACAGCATACCACATGGTCTCTGGTGGGCACTCGTGACCATGACGACAGTTGGTTATGGTGACATGACACCAAAAACGTTCCCGGGGATGTTCGTCGGGGGACTCTGCGCTCTTGCGGGTGTTCTGGCTATCGCTCTTCCGGTCCCCGTTATCGTCAGTAACTTCTCCATGTTCTATTCCCATACTCAGGTTTGTGTGCCATTCTACTGTTGTTTTTCTCTTTCTTCTATGTTTTTCCATGCAAATCGTGTTTACGTATGTGCGGAGTGCACTGTAACATTTTATCTCCTTTTCTTTTTGAAAGTGATAAGAAGTATGGTTCAGTGAAGTCGTTTCAATGGTTGAAAAATTCAAGGAATTATGATCTTATGGGTTTTTCCATTTGCTAATTTACAGGTGATAATTGTGGTGAGAATTTTTGGTAAACTTGCCAGGAGGGTAGCTATGGCGGAATTTTAAGGATTTACGTGTTTTAATCGTGTTCACAATACATGTTTTTTTTTCTATAAAAGTAAGGGAATTTGCTAAGAACTTGGAAAAAGTGTTAGTTTAAACCTAGAAATATATTCTGGCATGCAACAAATTGAGAAAAATGTGCAATTTGGAAATTCATATGATTATATGATATCGTTTGCCAAATCTGTAAAACAAAAGCTGCTGAAAATTGAAAAAATAATAAATTAAATTTTCAAAACTTCTCTTGGAATATACAATCAAGTAAATGTTACAAACTGCATTATTATACCCACAGTTTCTTCTGAAAAAGGAATAATGCAGCCTATCCTCAGTAAAATCATTATTAATTAAAAAGTATTAACAAGTATAATTATCTTACAGACGAAACATAGTATCTTCATTTGATTTTGATTTAAAATTTAATTCCAAAATGGAATGAACATCATGAAATACTTGTAAACAGAAATTCGTCGAATTTAAAAATACCTGGAGGTCTGCGGACTTCTCAACACTTTGCATACCTCTGAGGACGATCGTCGTGATTCCAGGTTCATTTATAGCATACCGAGGACGAGGATTCACGTTTCCTTCAAAGAATCCTTCATCGAATCTTAGTTTCGTGTATTCCAAGTTGTTCGGAATCGCTCGTCAAGATTTTCCGAATGCCAATATTTCTTTTTCGAAACTTTTTTAATTTACGCCCTCCGATGCTTACTTTTCTTCCAGCCGAGGAAACAGTTGGGAATTCTGAAACGTGGCAGGTTCTCTGTAACGAAGATAGAATCGCACAGTGGTTATTTCAAACCGATGGGATTTTTAGAATTATACACCGTCAAATTACTTAATAATTGGAAATTATTTTGAACGGTAAAAAACATGTCAATATTTAACACCGAAATGGTATCAAATATTATTTCACTGCTTTTATATATTTTTATCGATGGAAAAATATATCTTCCTCGCAAAAGAAATTATTCCAGAATATTAAAATCATCCAGCACCTTTTCTAATAGAGAAACAATATTCTTTTCTCATAGAAAAATACTGTAAGTATAAAAATCAACCAATTTTCATTTAAACACTTTTGTGACACTAATGAAAATAGTGTTTCTATAAGAAAAGAATTCCAAAATTCTCTACCATTTATACATATATATCATAGCATTAAAAAAAACACTGAATACCAAAGAAAATTAAGTACAAACCAAAAAATCATAGAAATCGCTAAAGCCAACATAAATTCGACGTTTGAAGCAACCCTTATCCTTTCAAGCCCACATATTCTTATTTTATCTCGTTAAATCGATGTGAGTATCCGCGTGCACAATGAAATTCCTTCGAAGGACTTGCAAGCGGAAACGGAAATCCTATCGAGCGCGTGGTATCGGCGTATGCACTTTTTAGGAGCCAATTAGGAAGTTTCACGGTGGAAAAGTTTATCCGTGTCAATTTTCAAGACCTCGGGCAAGCCGTATAAACACGTACTGAGAAGTTCTCCGCTACCGTCGTCGAATTAATCGCTGGTAGAATATTCCACCTCCGATACCGGGATCATTAATGCAGACTAGGCCAATGGCTGTCTCGAAACTTTCCTGTTAACCATTTTACCTCTGTCGAAGTACTCTTAGGAGACAATTCGGTGCTCTCTGACGAGGAAAGTTGTAGGAAACGGTACGCGAAAGAGCACGTAAAAGCGGGACGAAAATGAGATGCATCGAACGATACTGTTTGGACGGTCAGCGTAGAGGAGACTTCCTCTCACGGCTGGTAATAATTATTTCTGTTAGTTTAGAATGATATTTGGACTCTGCTGTTAGATTGCGTTGGGATTAAATTCAAATTATAATTTGATTTTGGAATATTTAGATGGCAACTGTTTGCATGATTTCGTTGATTTCTTTATGGTTTAACGTTAATGATGTGAAACCAGGTGATTTGATTTGATTGTTGATCCTTTTAGGAGAATTAATTCGATCGAATTGGAATATCACGGTTATTTATTGTTTTCCATTTCTTCGCAAGTTGATTTAAGTTACGTTGAAAGAATTTTCTTACTGCGCTTTGAAAGTTTCTACTTTTTACATTATTTGATGAGTTTTTAACATTGTTTAATATTGAGGAAAATACTAGTTTTTAATCTGTGTAGAAATTGACAAACTTTGAATTCATAAAAGACAGTATTTGTATCATTTAAAAAATATTCAACGATATTTCTACTCAGATGTAACAAATGAGTACTTGACGATAAATAAACCGGGAAATTTTATGCAAGAAAACTCATGAATGTATCTAACTTACATTTCTATTATTCCTGCTGAAGTAGAGTACAAATTTCGTACAATTACAAGGTATTATGAGTCGAGTATTTCTCGCAAGTAAAATTCATTAGACTTTCAGAGGGCGAAAAGTCTCCTCCGCTTCGAGTTCGTTGACCCCGTTGAAACGAACTTCGAAGTATCATTAAGGGAAGAAAAAGGGACTAATAAGGGTGAAAAATGCAACGTCGAGATACGAAATTCTTCACGCGAATCATTAAAAATCGCATTGAAAATCAAAGTCACAGTGACGAATTAGCAGAGACCGAATCACCTTACACGCGACACGTTTAATTATACGCCTTTATGCAATCACTACGTTTACGAGCCGTTATACTTCACTCCGCTATTATTTGCGCAATTAAACAATTTTCTACTCGAATATGTAAAATAATACAAATTTTGAGCACCCTTCGAAATGTTTTTGTAAGTATATTTTCATACAAAGGGCTCACGAAATAATTTGTATGTAATAATTCATTTATAAAATACATTATTAAATTTGAAAGACAGTGTAGAATATTTAATTTAATTCAATTAATCGTATTTTAAATGCGGGAATAACGTTAAACTGATTGAAAAGTTTGCAATGTGCAGAAATGTAAATGTACTATGCGAATATCTCGTCTATGATCCTCTTTGTCTGTTTACTTCATATTTTTACAATCATAAAACGGCTATTTCTGTAAAAATAACTCACGATATTTTTTGCTTCTTTCATCAACAGCCACGGGGTTATATAAATTTTTTATTCTCTTTTTAATCTGCAAATGTTCGCTCTTTGATCACAATTTCTAGAAAAACCAGGCTGCCGGATAATCTTAAGGATTCTAAGTTTTAATATACTCGCTGAGACCTACGTTTTCTACTCTAACACATCGAGAAGCACATTTTCTCTTCCTTTTCTCCTTGCAAAGGTCGCTTATATTAAATAATATAAAAATTGTCTTTTTATCCGACTAACAAGGAAATATTAAGATAATTAACACGTTGGCTGCCAACTACGAATTAACTCGCACTTTGCAGCTTAATATCCAACGAAGAAAAATCATCGTTCAGTCGCAGAATTTTTTTATAAATTCCACACATTTCTCAATTGCCGGTTTAACTAATTTGCTACTGCTTTTGATAAAAATAAAAGTGTAATATTACTATTTCATCTAATCACTTCAAATAATAAATAGTAAGAGAATCAAATTGTTGTCAGAGGCCTACTTCTCCATAATTGCATTGCACTGTAATTGTTAGCAATTAGTCAACAATTCAGGCTCTGTGCTGCTGAAAATTCCTCTATAAACGTCACAATAATGTATCTATAGACGATCATATACGTTTTCAATCGAAAATTCACAGGCACGCAGCAAATTACCAAAGCAAAGACGAAAAGTACTTCCGCCGGAAGTACCACGACGATCGAGAACCTCAATTTACCAGGATAACGTAGCAGACGTCGGGCATCAAATTCATCCTGGTATGCCAGAGAGGACACTGACACCAAGACCTGCCATTACAAGTTTGGAGAACGTTCTACATCCTCAGGTACGTTTCTGCCAAGAAGGTATTTAATCAACCCTTCCAACTATGCCTTGTGACATTCAATGTCCTTGGAATTTTTCTTTGTGTTATTCTTTAAATGAGAATTAATAATAATATGTAATTGTGTGGAGAAAAATTGAGGAAATGTTAATTTTTAGATAGGATGGACCAGATAAAATTATACGACCTTCTGGAGAACGGCAGTACCATTTGACTTTTTTTTAAAAAATTCTATCTCTTTAGACGGAGGGAAATGATGTACTTTGTTAAAGAAAATGGCAATATATTTGTAAAAAGAACGATACTTTGATCAGCTCAAATTAAAGATAGTTTAGCAATTTTTTTTATATGTTAATGTCTTGCGGTATTTTTATAAATAATGCAGTTGGGGTAAAGTTGAGAATATTTCACTGGGAATTTCGCATAGTAATTCGTAGGTCTGTTCAGACAGCAACCGAACTTATTCGCATATTGGAATTCTGAAGGGCGCGATGTAAATGTAATGGTGAATTAATACACTTCCCTTGGTACAATATCTCCGGTGTATAATTAATAAATGAAGCCCCGATGAGATTTTAGCGCGTTACACATTCCCCCGTGGAAAATGAGGTTTCCGATTGCTGTTTATACGAAAATTATGGCGGAAGATAATACATACTTGAGTTTTGCACAAAATAAACTTACACTTGTACAATTTTTCAAACTTGTATTTGAAATAATTCTGATATTACGATCCGAGATATACTGTGGCACAAAAAGCTGGGGTTAATTTTGAAATTTGGTTCTCTTGAAATTAAGTTTCTAATAAAAAATGTAATTACATATTTTTTGGCACAAGGAATAATTTACTTTTATACGACTCTTGATTACAACTTATATGAAGTAGCAAAATAACATTTTTCGGAGATATTTTCCGAATGTAATTAGAAGGATGCTGAAGTCAAACATTTAATATTTTATATAAAATATTTTAAGTATTTGTGGTGTATTTAAAGAGTTCAATTACTTCGTGCAACTTGATTGGAGTTTTCAAATTAATTTATTGTTCGCTAATTGATTTTTCATTGTAGCCCAGCACTGCAATTAACTTGCCCGAAACCAATAACCAGCATGGACCCAACGTTATCGAAAGTTTCGCCAAAACTGATGCTTCTCAAATTCAACACCATGGCTCAATGAAAAATGGCAAAGGCCATCCGCGTCAGCGCTGACGTCATTCTGAATGGAGATGAAACAAAAAATGGCAAGCAATTTATAAATTCTTGTAAAAGTTTTCCTGACGCACCTGTTAACATATCAAAAAGTTCAAACTGACAACAAGAGAATTTTTTGAAAAAAGATATTAATGTTTGATTTCGTTGAAAATGTTAAAATTCTGAATTTAATTAATGTTTCAAAAATGTTTCGTTGTGATTTCATTGATGACTTTATTTAAATTAAATATTTGCAATAAATTAAAAATTAAAAATTAAATATTTGCAAAATAGAGAGGTTCTACATTAATTACCATTTGTTATTTATTATTTACAAATATCCAACATCCCCAAAAATTTCACCAAAATATCCATTACTTCGTGAAAATTGTAAACCTGATAAATAGAATGCATCCTCGTAATTTTATATAATGCAACGTTTATAAAAAAAAATCTCTCGAAATTCTTTGTCATTCATCATTCATCGTTAACAACGATCGAACGTCATTGAAATTAGATTAAAATTTCCATTGCTCGATGAAAACGAAACGTATAGCGGTCGAAGTAACGGAGTTTGTCTGAATTTAAAGGCGAATCCCCGTTTAAACGACCCATTTACACGAATGGCGAGTAATCAATCGTGTTGGAATAAAAATGAAAGTAGGTGAGGCACAATGGTCGGAGTATAGAAGTCGACTGGAAATTCTCCCCATTACGACAATCAATTCTCTGTACACGTTCTGTAGAATTTCCGTTTCACCCTGAAGGAGTCCACAAAATTATACGGTCTTTACTTCTTTACAAAATTAAATAAATATATTAGCAAATTAATACAATACAAAGGAATATATAATTAAATTACTAAAGCTCTGTCCTAAACCATACTGTCACCCTTGCAGCCCTTCGTCGTCCTTAAAATTGCGTTTAGGATATTTTTCCGACACTGAAGTAAACATATCCTTTTATGTTTCAATATGCAACTTGTACAAATGTTTCTCTATTTTCGAATTACATATGTCTGTATATCTCCAATGGCATAGAAGTCTCCTTTTTCTTTCGTGAAAATGTTCGATTCAACGTCACGGCTCGTATTTCCCTCGGAGTTCAATACGGGACGCATAAAACTCATTTGAAGTTTATCTCGAAACTTCTCCTCCGGGGAGGAAATCCTTGTTGCGTTCGGTTTTATTGTAAAATTTTTCAAACACATTTCAGCTCTAACTCGTCAGATTGTTCGTTCGTGATGTAAGAAATGTACTCGGCCAGTCTATTTTCGCGTTTCTGATTTAATGCAAGGTCGAATAGAATTACAATGAAGTTCTGAGTTTTGTTACGATTTAAGAGGACTTTATTTTCAACTACTTTTCATTTGAATATTATTTTAGAAAATTTTTCTAACCGGTGCTCGATAAAATACTTGTTAAAAATTAGCTTACGTATTAGCAATTTTCTCAGTAAATTATAACATTTTCAGAAGATTTTAATAGAATGAAACAAATAATGTGGAAAAATTGCCAGTAATTAGAATTTTTCATTTGAAAATAAGAAAAGCACTGTAGCTTCTCTAATTTAAGAAATTACAATTAATAAATAATATAGTAATACAGTACTATATGCAATTATTACGTATTATAAAGCATCCGCCTACCAGTGAATAAAATATAAAGAAGGATTTTCACTTTAGCCTTTAACAAAAATAGACAGAAATTTCCTATAGCTATTGGAAAGAAAAAAATTCAAAAATCAATACAGTATCATACGTCTGGAAGAGGGTGGTGGTCTAATTTCATTTAATGACAAGATTTAACCAATGTCTTCGCAAGGCCGACTTCGGTCGACCAGTGGAACGAGAACAATCAAGAAAAGGAATCGTCCTGAATTTTTCACGACGGGACAGAAAGAAATACAAGAATCCAATTGAACCGCAATGAACGCGGAGAATCGAATCCTTTGCTCGACACCCAATGCTCGTGGCTCTCTTCGTTTCAGTGTTTTTACTTCGACCTTCGTTCCGTCGCCGTTAAAATCGCGATAGCAAACAAATTACCAACGCCAACGAAAATTCTCTCTTGTGTTAATCCTCTGCCATCATTTAAATCGATTAAAAGGACCTAAATAAATGAAATAAGTATTTTCTAATTTTATTTTCCAATTTCATTTTTATCGACGTTCAGGAGAAGGAATAAAAGGCATTTGTTTAAGAAAAGAATATTTGACGAGGATTCTTGAGAGAATTTTTGTCTGGAAGAACATTCATTGATTAACTCCATGATTTATGGGTGCCGCTGTATATGTGTTATTATAATAACAATTATGTTGTATAAGAATTTAAATGTATAAAATATATTCCTCTGCAGTAAGAGATAAGTGTATTTTTAAAAATTGTACCTAAGTTTCGTTCAAGGAAATCCCAGAAATTCTAAAAAACACCTAAATCTGCCTATTACGACAAATAAATAAAAAAAGAAAAAAGAAATAACCCAAATCCGAAATTTTCTCGAATATTGGAATACCATAAGCCATAACGTACACACGGCCGTAATACTCGAAATCCCGTATTCATACGAATCCCGCAAAAATCTAAATTCCAAATTCGCCCGATCATACGATTTATATAAAATTCAATACCCAAAGTTTCTACAAATTAAACAAACCAGAAATCGATATCGAAATATTAGAAACTTCAATTCCCCATCCGCACGGAACGTCAAACCTCGGCGACATCCAGCTACCCTTACATTTTCCACGGTCTTCGTCTCTCCAACCGTCAACGAACGGAGGAACCGTCGAAGACGTTTTAATCTACGATGGAAAATTGGAATATCTCCTAATTACCGAACGCCAAAAGTTGCAGCCTCGTAAGCCGAAGTAAAATTGATGCGAAAGGCGTCAGGGCGCAAGCGTAAGGCATCGACCGGTAGGGTAGTTTGCTTAGGGGCAGAGTGGCAGCCCCTTTCTCATCCTCCGAGCCCCTCTTCGACCGTTAGCCACCGTGAGAGGCCTCAGGGTATACCTTTGAACCGCTTCTGACGTGATGTGCGGGTAAACGCAACCCTCTGTGTACGCATATCGCTTCCAGACTCTTTCCTCCCTCTGCGTTCACCACTTCCGCCTTTCCACCCCTTCGCACCTGCACCCCATGGGGCTGTACTATCCTCCTTTCGACCGTCCTGTTCCTTTCCTTCGAATTTCTTCATTTTGGAAATTTTCCTCGGAATGGAAGGAAAGGGATGGTTTCTTCTGTAGATGACTTAGCACGAGATACCTTCTGTCACGGTTGTCCGGATGAATTACAAGATTAGACGAGGAAAAAGAGGACCCTTCTTTCTTTGGCGTTCTTTGATTGAGATGAAAGAACGGTGGGAGTTGGAAGTTCGGGTTTCCGGGGGTTTTTGAGATGCGGATTTTTGGATTGATTGGTTTTAAGGGGTTGGGAAGAGTGTGGGGTGGCTGCATGGAGGAGGGGAGTTGTAGTTGTTGATACTTAGAAGGGAAGTTCGGGAGATTGAGAAAGATATGGATATTCGATAATTTATTCCTTGGCAGTTAGAAACGGAACATTTCTGACTGCAAATAAAATCTTACTCTTTAACATCCCCTGGCGTGATGTTCCGGATAAATGCAACCCCCTGTATGCACGCATATAGCTTCTGGACATTTTCTTCTATCTTCGTCCTCCACGTTCCTATTCCCCAGAGTCTCCATCATAGTAGTGTCCATCAGCTTCTATTCGACCTTCCACGTCCGCTTTCTTCATTTTCCAAGTTTCTGCGGCCTGGCAGCCGGGGATTTTTTTCTTTCAAGAGTGATTTACCTTCTCGTCGAGTCTGTCAGCGTTCTTCATATGAATTACAAGATCATGCGAAGAAGGATAGCGAGTCTTCCCCTGTCTCTATGGCCCTCTTTTTGATGAAGTCGGGAGATCGCAACGGCTTTCAAGGTGGCCTCCTCTGTTTAGGGTCTACATTGCCTGGCTTTCTTGGGCTTGAAACCTTTGACAAGACCAGACGACTCGTTGTAAGACGCCTCATGTTTGAGCAAGTTTTTGGAGTTAGAGATTACATTGAAAGTATGGGAATGTTTAATGTGAGTTATGCTGTTTAGCTGTTACTATCCCTGAGGTATTTTTGACCAGACAATTCCATCGATTCCTAAATTTGTCTACTTTAACGTGCTTCCGGGCACAAGTTTCTATCTTCATCCGTTTAATCGCAGGGTTCATTTTCCCGTCTCGGAACCGTGGTGAAAAAACTAATCGTTGCAGGATCATTTTGGTGGCGTGGATCGAAAGCCAAGAGTCCAAGGAACACGTGGAAAAAGTTTCATCGACATCCGTCCAAAAACCAGTGAGATATTTAATGTCAAAGTCGAGGGAGTCCAATTTTTGGGAGTCCTCGGCGAGGGGTCAGGGCGGCCGGGGGGTCCGTGCAGACTAATGTTTGAATATTCGTATCTCCGCTTCTGGGGGTCGCAGAGGGATGAATCTTTTTTCGTTTTAATCGTTGAAGAGTCTATTTTAAGATGCCGCCAGGCACAAGTTTCTATCTTCATGCATTTAATCGCAGGGTTCATTTTCCCGTCTTGGGACCGTGGTGAAAAAACTAATCGTTGCAGGATCATTTTGGTGGCGTGGATCGAAAGCCAAGAGTCCAAGGAACACGTGGAAAAAGTTTCATCGATATCCGTCCAAAAACCAGTGAGATATTTAATGTCAAAGTCGAGGGAGTCCAATTTTTGGGAGTCCTCGGCGAGGGGTCAGGGCGGCCGGGGGGGCCGTGCAGACTAATGTTTGAATATTCGTATCTCCGCTTCTGGGGGTCGCAGAGGGATGAATCTTTTTTCGTTTTAATCGTTGAAGAGTCTATTTTAAGATGCCGCCAGGCACAAGTTTCTATCTTCATGCGTTTAATCGCAGGCTTCATTTTCCCGTCTCGGGACCGTGGTGAAAAAACTAATCGTTGCAGGATCATTTTGGTGGCGTGGATCGAAAGCCAAGAGTCCAAGGAACACGTGGAAAAAGTTTCATCGATATCCGTCCAAAAACCAGTGAGATATTTAATGTCAAAGTCGAGGGAGTCCAATTTTTGGGAGTCCTCGGCGAGGGGTCAGGGCGGCCGGGGGGGCCGTGCAGACTAATGTTTGAATATTCGTATCTCCGCTTCTGGGGGTCGCAGAGGGATGAATCTTTTTTCGTTTTAATCGTTGAAGAGTCTATTTTAAGATGCCGCCAGGCACAAGTTTCTATCTTCATGCGTTTAATCGCAGGCTTCATTTTCCCGTCTCGGGACCGTGGTGAAAAAACTAATCGTTGCAGGATCATTTTGGTGGCGTGGATCGAAAGCCAAGAGTCCAAGGAACACGTGGAAAAAGTTTCATCGATATCCGTCCAAAAACCAGTGAGATATTTAATGTCAAAGTCGAGGGAGTCCAATTTTTGGGAGTCCTCGGCGAGGGGTCAGGGCGGCCGGGGGGGCCGTGCAGACTAATGTTTGAATATTCGTATCTCCGCTTCTGGGGGTCGCAGAGGGATGAATCTTTTTTCGTTTTAATCGTTGAAGAGTCTATTTTAAGATGCCGCCAGGCACAAGTTTCTATCTTCATGCGTTTAATCGCAGGCTTCATTTTCCCGTCTCGGGACCGTGGTGAAAAAACTAATCGTTGCAGGATCATTTTGGTGGCGTGGATCGAAAGCCAAGAGTCCAAGGAACACGTGGAAAAAGTTTCATCGATATCCGTCCAAAAACCAGTGAGATATTTAATGTCAAAGTCGAGGGAGTCCAATTTTTGGGAGTCCTCGGCGAGGGGTCAGGGCGGCCGGGGGGGCCGTGCAGACTAATGTTTGAATATTCGTATCTCCGCTTCTGGGGGTCGCAGAGGGATGAATCTTTTTTCGTTTTAATCGTTGAAGAGTCTATTTTAAGATGCCGCCAGGCACAAGTTTCTATCTTCATGCGTTTAATCGCAGGCTTCATTTTCCCGTCTCGGGACCGTGGTGAAAAAACTAATCGTTGCAGGATCATTTTGGTGGCGTGGATCGAAAGCCAAGAGTCCAAGGAACACGTGGAAAAAGTTTCATCGATATCCGTCCAAAAACCAGTGAGATATTTAATGTCAAAGTCGAGGGAGTCCAATTTTTGGGAGTCCTCGGCGAGGGGTCAGGGCGGCCGGGGGGGCCGTGCAGACTAATGTTTGAATATTCGTATCTCCGCTTCTGGGGGTCGCAGAGGGATGAATCTTTTTTCGTTTTAATCGTTGAAGAGTCTATTTTAAGATGCCGCCAGGCACAAGTTTCTATCTTCATGCGTTTAATCGCAGGCTTCATTTTCCCGTCTCGGGACCGTGGTGAAAAAACTAATCGTTGCAGGATCATTTTGGTGGCGTGGATCGAAAGCCAAGAGTCCAAGGAACACGTGGAAAAAGTTTCATCGACATCCGTCCAAAAACCAGTGAGATATTTAATGTCAAAGTCGAGGGAGTCCAATTTTTGGGAGTCCTCGGCGAGGGGTCAGGGCGGCCGGGGGGTCCGTGCAGACTAATGTTTGAATATTCGTATCTCCGCTTCTGGGGGTCGCAGAGGGATGAATCTTTTTTCGTTTTAATCGTTGAAGAGTCTATTTTAAGATGCCGCCAGGCACAAGTTTCTATCTTCATGCATTTAATCGCAGGCTTCATTTTCCCGTCTCGGGACCGTGGTGAAAAAACTAATCGTTGCAGGATCATTTTGGTGGCGTGGATCGAAAGCCAAGAGTCCAAGGAACACGTGGAAAAAGTTTCATCGATATCCGTCCAAAAACCAGTGAGATATTTAATGTCAAAGTCGAGGGAGTCCAATTTTTGGGAGTCCTCGGCGAGGGGTCAGGGCGGCCGGGGGGGCCGTGCAGACTAATGTTTGAATATTCGTATCTCCGCTTCTGGGGGTCGCAGAGGGATGAATCTTTTTTCGTTTTAATCGTTGAAGAGTCTATTTTAAGATGCCGCCAGGCACAAGTTTCTATCTTCATCCGTTTAATCGCAGGGTTCATTTTCCCGTCTCGGAACCGTGGTGAAAAAACTAATCGTTGCAGGATCATTTTGGTGGCGTGGATCGAAAGCCAAGAGTCCAAGGAACACGTGGAAAAAGTTTCATCGACATCCGTCCAAAAACCAGTGAGATATTTAATGTCAAAGTCGAGGGAGTCCAATTTTTGGGAGTCCTCGGCGAGGGGTCAGGGCGGCCGGGGGGGCCGTGCAGACTAATGTTTGAATATTCGTATCTCCGCTTCTGGGGGTCGCAGAGGGATGAATCTTTTTTCGTTTTAATCGTTGAAGAGTCTATTTTAAGATGCCGCCAGGCACAAGTTTCTATCTTCATGCATTTAATCGCAGGGTTCATTTTCCCGTCTTGGGACCGTGGTGAAAAAACTAATCGTTGCAGGATCATTTTGGTGGCGTGGATCGAAAGCCAAGAGTCCAAGGAACACGTGGAAAAAGTTTCATCGATATCCGTCCAAAAACCAGTGAGATATTTCATGTCAAAGTCGAGGGAGTCCAATTTTTGGGAGTCCTCGGCGAGGGGTCAGGGCGGCCGGGGGGGCCGTGCAGACTAATGTTTGAATATTCGTATCTCCGCTTCTGGGGGTCGCAGAGGGATGAATCTTTTTTCGTTTTAATCGTTGAAGAGTCTATTTTAAGATGCCGCCAGGCACAAGTTTCTATCTTCATGCGTTTAATCGCAGGCTTCATTTTCCCGTCTCGGGACCGTGGTGAAAAAACTAATCGTTGCAGGATCATTTTGGTGGCGTGGATCGAAAGCCAAGAGTCCAAGGAACACGTGGAAAAAGTTTCATCGACATCCGTCCAAAAACCAGTGAGATATTTAATGTCAAAGTCGAGGGAGTCCAATTTTTGGGAGTCCTCGGCGAGGGGTCAGGGCGGCCGGGGGGTCCGTGCAGACTAATGTTTGAATATTCGTATCTCCGCTTCTGGGGGTCGCAGAGGGATGAATCTTTTTTCGTTTTAATCGTTGAAGAGTCTATTTTAAGATGCCGCCAGGCACAAGTTTCTATCTTCATGCATTTAATCGCAGGGTTCATTTTCCCGTCTTGGGACCGTGGTGAAAAAACTAATCGTTGCAGGATCATTTTGGTGGCGTGGATCGAAAGCCAAGAGTCCAAGGAACACGTGGAAAAAGTTTCATCGATATCCGTCCAAAAACCAGTGAGATATTTAATGTCAAAGTCGAGGGAGTCCAATTTTTGGGAGTCCTCGGCGAGGGGTCAGGGCGGCCGGGGGGGCCGTGCAGACTAATGTTTGAATATTCGTATCTCCGCTTCTGGGGGTCGCAGAGGGATGAATCTTTTTTCGTTTTAATCGTTGAAGAGTCTATTTTAAGATGCCGCCAGGCACAAGTTTCTATCTTCATGCGTTTAATCGCAGGCTTCATTTTCCCGTCTCGGGACCGTGGTGAAAAAACTAATCGTTGCAGGATCATTTTGGTGGCGTGGATCGAAAGCCAAGAGTCCAAGGAACACGTGGAAAAAGTTTCATCGATATCCGTCCAAAAACCAGTGAGATATTTAATGTCAAAGTCGAGGGAGTCCAATTTTTGGGAGTCCTCGGCGAGGGGTCAGGGCGGCCGGGGGGGCCGTGCAGACTAATGTTTGAATATTCGTATCTCCGCTTCTGGGGGTCGCAGAGGGATGAATCTTTTTTCGTTTTAATCGTTGAAGAGTCTATTTTAAGATGCCGCCAGGCACAAGTTTCTATCTTCATGCGTTTAATCGCAGGCTTCATTTTCCCGTCTCGGGACCGTGGTGAAAAAACTAATCGTTGCAGGATCATTTTGGTGGCGTGGATCGAAAGCCAAGAGTCCAAGGAACACGTGGAAAAAGTTTCATCGATATCCGTCCAAAAACCAGTGAGATATTTAATGTCAAAGTCGAGGGAGTCCAATTTTTGGGAGTCCTCGGCGAGGGGTCAGGGCGGCCGGGGGGGCCGTGCAGACTAATGTTTGAATATTCGTATCTCCGCTTCTGGGGGTCGCAGAGGGATGAATCTTTTTTCGTTTTAATCGTTGAAGAGTCTATTTTAAGATGCCGCCAGGCACAAGTTTCTATCTTCATGCGTTTAATCGCAGGCTTCATTTTCCCGTCTCGGGACCGTGGTGAAAAAACTAATCGTTGCAGGATCATTTTGGTGGCGTGGATCGAAAGCCAAGAGTCCAAGGAACACGTGGAAAAAGTTTCATCGATATCCGTCCAAAAACCAGTGAGATATTTAATGTCAAAGTCGAGGGAGTCCAATTTTTGGGAGTCCTCGGCGAGGGGTCAGGGCGGCCGGGGGGGCCGTGCAGACTAATGTTTGAATATTCGTATCTCCGCTTCTGGGGGTCGCAGAGGGATGAATCTTTTTTCGTTTTAATCGTTGAAGAGTCTATTTTAAGATGCCGCCAGGCACAAGTTTCTATCTTCATGCGTTTAATCGCAGGCTTCATTTTCCCGTCTCGGGACCGTGGTGAAAAAACTAATCGTTGCAGGATCATTTTGGTGGCGTGGATCGAAAGCCAAGAGTCCAAGGAACACGTGGAAAAAGTTTCATCGATATCCGTCCAAAAACCAGTGAGATATTTAATGTCAAAGTCGAGGGAGTCCAATTTTTGGGAGTCCTCGGCGAGGGGTCAGGGCGGCCGGGGGGGCCGTGCAGACTAATGTTTGAATATTCGTATCTCCGCTTCTGGGGGTCGCAGAGGGATGAATCTTTTTTCGTTTTAATCGTTGAAGAGTCTATTTTAAGATGCCGCCAGGCACAAGTTTCTATCTTCATGCATTTAATCGCAGGGTTCATTTTCCCGTCTCGGGACCGTGGTGAAAAAACTAATCGTTGCAGGATCATTTTGGTGGCGTGGATCGAAAGCCAAGAGTCCAAGGAACACGTGGAAAAAGTTTCATCGATATCCGTCCAAAAACCAGTGAGATATTTCATGTCAAAGTCGAGGGAGTCCAATTTTTGGGAGTCCTCGGCGAGGGGTCAGGGCGGCCGGGGGGGCCGTGCAGACTAATGTTTGAATATTCGTATCTCCGCTTCTGGGGGTCGCAGAGGGATGAATCTTTTTTCGTTTTAATCGTTGAAGAGTCTATTTTAAGATGCCGCCAGGCACAAGTTTCTATCTTCATGCGTTTAATCGCAGGCTTCATTTTCCCGTCTCGGGACCGTGGTGAAAAAACTAATCGTTGCAGGATCATTTTGGTGGCGTGGATCGAAAGCCAAGAGTCCAAGGAACACGTGGAAAAAGTTTCATCGACATCCGTCCAAAAACCAGTGAGATATTTAATGTCAAAGTCGAGGGAGTCCAATTTTTGGGAGTCCTCGGCGAGGGGTCAGGGCGGCCGGGGGGTCCGTGCAGACTAATGTTTGAATATTCGTATCTCCGCTTCTGGGGGTCGCAGAGGGATGAATCTTTTTTCGTTTTAATCGTTGAAGAGTCTATTTTAAGATGCCGCCAGGCACAAGTTTCTATCTTCATGCATTTAATCGCAGGCTTCATTTTCCCGTCTCGGGACCGTGGTGAAAAAACTAATCGTTGCAGGATCATTTTGGTGGCGTGGATCGAAAGCCAAGAGTCCAAGGAACACGTGGAAAAAGTTTCATCGATATCCGTCCAAAAACCAGTGAGATATTTAATGTCAAAGTCGAGGGAGTCCAATTTTTGGGAGTCCTCGGCGAGGGGTCAGGGCGGCCGGGGGGGCCGTGCAGACTAATGTTTGAATATTCGTATCTCCGCTTCTGGGGGTCGCAGAGGGATGAATCTTTTTTCGTTTTAATCGTTGAAGAGTCTATTTTAAGATGCCGCCAGGCACAAGTTTCTATCTTCATCCGTTTAATCGCAGGGTTCATTTTCCCGTCTCGGAACCGTGGTGAAAAAACTAATCGTTGCAGGATCATTTTGGTGGCGTGGATCGAAAGCCAAGAGTCCAAGGAACACGTGGAAAAAGTTTCATCGACATCCGTCCAAAAACCAGTGAGATATTTAATGTCAAAGTCGAGGGAGTCCAATTTTTGGGAGTCCTCGGCGAGGGGTCAGGGCGGCCGGGGGGGCCGTGCAGACTAATGTTTGAATATTCGTATCTCCGCTTCTGGGGGTCGCAGAGGGATGAATCTTTTTTCGTTTTAATCGTTGAAGAGTCTATTTTAAGATGCCGCCAGGCACAAGTTTCTATCTTCATGCATTTAATCGCAGGGTTCATTTTCCCGTCTTGGGACCGTGGTGAAAAAACTAATCGTTGCAGGATCATTTTGGTGGCGTGGATCGAAAGCCAAGAGTCCAAGGAACACGTGGAAAAAGTTTCATCGATATCCGTCCAAAAACCAGTGAGATATTTCATGTCAAAGTCGAGGGAGTCCAATTTTTGGGAGTCCTCGGCGAGGGGTCAGGGCGGCCGGGGGGGCCGTGCAGACTAATGTTTGAATATTCGTATCTCCGCTTCTGGGGGTCGCAGAGGGATGAATCTTTTTTCGTTTTAATCGTTGAAGAGTCTATTTTAAGATGCCGCCAGGCACAAGTTTCTATCTTCATGCGTTTAATCGCAGGCTTCATTTTCCCGTCTCGGGACCGTGGTGAAAAAACTAATCGTTGCAGGATCATTTTGGTGGCGTGGATCGAAAGCCAAGAGTCCAAGGAACACGTGGAAAAAGTTTCATCGACATCCGTCCAAAAACCAGTGAGATATTTAATGTCAAAGTCGAGGGAGTCCAATTTTTGGGAGTCCTCGGCGAGGGGTCAGGGCGGCCGGGGGGTCCGTGCAGACTAATGTTTGAATATTCGTATCTCCGCTTCTGGGGGTCGCAGAGGGATGAATCTTTTTTCGTTTTAATCGTTGAAGAGTCTATTTTAAGATGCCGCCAGGCACAAGTTTCTATCTTCATGCATTTAATCGCAGGCTTCATTTTCCCGTCTCGGGACCGTGGTGAAAAAACTAATCGTTGCAGGATCATTTTGGTGGCGTGGATCGAAAGCCAAGAGTCCAAGGAACACGTGGAAAAAGTTTCATCGATATCCGTCCAAAAACCAGTGAGATATTTAATGTCAAAGTCGAGGGAGTCCAATTTTTGGGAGTCCTCGGCGAGGGGTCAGGGCGGCCGGGGGGGCCGTGCAGACTAATGTTTGAATATTCGTATCTCCGCTTCTGGGGGTCGCAGAGGGATGAATCTTTTTTCGTTTTAATCGTTGAAGAGTCTATTTTAAGATGCCGCCAGGCACAAGTTTCTATCTTCATGCGTTTAATCGCAGGCTTCATTTTCCCGTCTCGGGACCGTGGTGAAAAAACTAATCGTTGCAGGATCATTTTGGTGGCGTGGATCGAAAGCCAAGAGTCCAAGGAACACGTGGAAAAAGTTTCATCGATATCCGTCCAAAAACCAGTGAGATATTTAATGTCAAAGTCGAGGGAGTCCAATTTTTGGGAGTCCTCGGCGAGGGGTCAGGGCGGCCGGGGGGGCCGTGCAGACTAATGTTTGAATATTCGTATCTCCGCTTCTGGGGGTCGCAGAGGGATGAATCTTTTTTCGTTTTAATCGTTGAAGAGTCTATTTTAAGATGCCGCCAGGCACAAGTTTCTATCTTCATGCGTTTAATCGCAGGCTTCATTTTCCCGTCTCGGGACCGTGGTGAAAAAACTAATCGTTGCAGGATCATTTTGGTGGCGTGGATCGAAAGCCAAGAGTCCAAGGAACACGTGGAAAAAGTTTCATCGACATCCGTCCAAAAACCAGTGAGATATTTAATGTCAAAGTCGAGGGAGTCCAATTTTTGGGAGTCCTCGGCGAGGGGTCAGGGCGGCCGGGGGGTCCGTGCAGACTAATGTTTGAATATTCGTATCTCCGCTTCTGGGGGTCGCAGAGGGATGAATCTTTTTTCGTTTTAATCGTTGAAGAGTCTATTTTAAGATGCCGCCAGGCACAAGTTTCTATCTTCATGCGTTTAATCGCAGGCTTCATTTTCCCGTCTCGGGACCGTGGTGAAAAAACTAATCGTTGCAGGATCATTTTGGTGGCGTGGATCGAAAGCCAAGAGTCCAAGGAACACGTGGAAAAAGTTTCATCGACATCCGTCCAAAAACCAGTGAGATATTTAATGTCAAAGTCGAGGGAGTCCAATTTTTGGGAGTCCTCGGCGAGGGGTCAGGGCGGCCGGGGGGTCCGTGCAGACTAATGTTTGAATATTCGTATCTCCGCTTCTGGGGGTCGCAGAGGGATGAATCTTTTTTCGTTTTAATCGTTGAAGAGTCTATTTTAAGATGCCGCCAGGCACAAGTTTCTATCTTCATGCATTTAATCGCAGGGTTCATTTTCCCGTCTTGGGACCGTGGTGAAAAAACTAATCGTTGCAGGATCATTTTGGTGGCGTGGATCGAAAGCCAAGAGTCCAAGGAACACGTGGAAAAAGTTTCATCGATATCCGTCCAAAAACCAGTGAGATATTTAATGTCAAAGTCGAGGGAGTCCAATTTTTGGGAGTCCTCGGCGAGGGGTCAGGGCGGCCGGGGGGGCCGTGCAGACTAATGTTTGAATATTCGTATCTCCGCTTCTGGGGGTCGCAGAGGGATGAATCTTTTTTCGTTTTAATCGTTGAAGAGTCTATTTTAAGATGCCGCCAGGCACAAGTTTCTATCTTCATGCGTTTAATCGCAGGCTTCATTTTCCCGTCTCGGGACCGTGGTGAAAAAACTAATCGTTGCAGGATCATTTTGGTGGCGTGGATCGAAAGCCAAGAGTCCAAGGAACACGTGGAAAAAGTTTCATCGACATCCGTCCAAAAACCAGTGAGATATTTAATGTCAAAGTCGAGGGAGTCCAATTTTTGGGAGTCCTCGGCGAGGGGTCAGGGCGGCCGGGGGGGCCGTGCAGACTAATGTTTGAATATTCGTATCTCCGCTTCTGGGGGTCGCAGAGGGATGAATCTTTTTTCGTTTTAATCGTTGAAGAGTCTATTTTAAGATGCCGCCAGGCACAAGTTTCTATCTTCATGCGTTTAATCGCAGGCTTCATTTTCCCGTCTCGGGACCGTGGTGAAAAAACTAATCGTTGCAGGATCATTTTGGTGGCGTGGATCGAAAGCCAAGAGTCCAAGGAACACGTGGAAAAAGTTTCATCGATATCCGTCCAAAAACCAGTGAGATATTTAATGTCAAAGTCGAGGGAGTCCAATTTTTGGGAGTCCTCGGCGAGGGGTCAGGGCGGCCGGGGGGGCCGTGCAGACTAATGTTTGAATATTCGTATCTCCGCTTCTGGGGGTCGCAGAGGGATGAATCTTTTTTCGTTTTAATCGTTGAAGAGTCTATTTTAAGATGCCGCCAGGCACAAGTTTCTATCTTCATGCGTTTAATCGCAGGCTTCATTTTCCCGTCTCGGGACCGTGGTGAAAAAACTAATCGTTGCAGGATCATTTTGGTGGCGTGGATCGAAAGCCAAGAGTCCAAGGAACACGTGGAAAAAGTTTCATCGACATCCGTCCAAAAACCAGTGAGATATTTAATGTCAAAGTCGAGGGAGTCCAATTTTTGGGAGTCCTCGGCGAGGGGTCAGGGCGGCCGGGGGGTCCGTGCAGACTAATGTTTGAATATTCGTATCTCCGCTTCTGGGGGTCGCAGAGGGATGAATCTTTTTTCGTTTTAATCGTTGAAGAGTCTATTTTAAGATGCCGCCAGGCACAAGTTTCTATCTTCATGCATTTAATCGCAGGCTTCATTTTCCCGTCTCGGGACCGTGGTGAAAAAACTAATCGTTGCAGGATCATTTTGGTGGCGTGGATCGAAAGCCAAGAGTCCAAGGAACACGTGGAAAAAGTTTCATCGATATCCGTCCAAAAACCAGTGAGATATTTAATGTCAAAGTCGAGGGAGTCCAATTTTTGGGAGTCCTCGGCGAGGGGTCAGGGCGGCCGGGGGGGCCGTGCAGACTAATGTTTGAATATTCGTATCTCCGCTTCTGGGGGTCGCAGAGGGATGAATCTTTTTTCGTTTTAATCGTTGAAGAGTCTATTTTAAGATGCCGCCAGGCACAAGTTTCTATCTTCATGCGTTTAATCGCAGGCTTCATTTTCCCGTCTCGGGACCGTGGTGAAAAAACTAATCGTTGCAGGATCATTTTGGTGGCGTGGATCGAAAGCCAAGAGTCCAAGGAACACGTGGAAAAAGTTTCATCGATATCCGTCCAAAAACCAGTGAGATATTTAATGTCAAAGTCGAGGGAGTCCAATTTTTGGGAGTCCTCGGCGAGGGGTCAGGGCGGCCGGGGGGGCCGTGCAGACTAATGTTTGAATATTCGTATCTCCGCTTCTGGGGGTCGCAGAGGGATGAATCTTTTTTCGTTTTAATCGTTGAAGAGTCTATTTTAAGATGCCGCCAGGCACAAGTTTCTATCTTCATGCGTTTAATCGCAGGCTTCATTTTCCCGTCTCGGGACCGTGGTGAAAAAACTAATCGTTGCAGGATCATTTTGGTGGCGTGGATCGAAAGCCAAGAGTCCAAGGAACACGTGGAAAAAGTTTCATCGACATCCGTCCAAAAACCAGTGAGATATTTAATGTCAAAGTCGAGGGAGTCCAATTTTTGGGAGTCCTCGGCGAGGGGTCAGGGCGGCCGGGGGGTCCGTGCAGACTAATGTTTGAATATTCGTATCTCCGCTTCTGGGGGTCGCAGAGGGATGAATCTTTTTTCGTTTTAATCGTTGAAGAGTCTATTTTAAGATGCCGCCAGGCACAAGTTTCTATCTTCATGCATTTAATCGCAGGGTTCATTTTCCCGTCTTGGGACCGTGGTGAAAAAACTAATCGTTGCAGGATCATTTTGGTGGCGTGGATCGAAAGCCAAGAGTCCAAGGAACACGTGGAAAAAGTTTCATCGATATCCGTCCAAAAACCAGTGAGATATTTAATGTCAAAGTCGAGGGAGTCCAATTTTTGGGAGTCCTCGGCGAGGGGTCAGGGCGGCCGGGGGGGCCGTGCAGACTAATGTTTGAATATTCGTATCTCCGCTTCTGGGGGTCGCAGAGGGATGAATCTTTTTTCGTTTTAATCGTTGAAGAGTCTATTTTAAGATGCCGCCAGGCACAAGTTTCTATCTTCATGCGTTTAATCGCAGGCTTCATTTTCCCGTCTCGGGACCGTGGTGAAAAAACTAATCGTTGCAGGATCATTTTGGTGGCGTGGATCGAAAGCCAAGAGTCCAAGGAACACGTGGAAAAAGTTTCATCGACATCCGTCCAAAAACCAGTGAGATATTTAATGTCAAAGTCGAGGGAGTCCAATTTTTGGGAGTCCTCGGCGAGGGGTCAGGGCGGCCGGGGGGTCCGTGCAGACTAATGTTTGAATATTCGTATCTCCGCTTCTGGGGGTCGCAGAGGGATGAATCTTTTTTCGTTTTAATCGTTGAAGAGTCTATTTTAAGATGCCGCCAGGCACAAGTTTCTATCTTCATGCGTTTAATCGCAGGCTTCATTTTCCCGTCTCGGGACCGTGGTGAAAAAACTAATCGTTGCAGGATCATTTTGGTGGCGTGGATCGAAAGCCAAGAGTCCAAGGAACACGTGGAAAAAGTTTCATCGACATCCGTCCAAAAACCAGTGAGATATTTAATGTCAAAGTCGAGGGAGTCCAATTTTTGGGAGTCCTCGGCGAGGGGTCAGGGCGGCCGGGGGGTCCGTGCAGACTAATGTTTGAATATTCGTATCTCCGCTTCTGGGGGTCGCAGAGGGATGAATCTTTTTTCGTTTTAATCGTTGAAGAGTCTATTTTAAGATGCCGCCAGGCACAAGTTTCTATCTTCATGCGTTTAATCGCAGGCTTCATTTTCCCGTCTCGGGACCGTGGTGAAAAAACTAATCGTTGCAGGATCATTTTGGTGGCGTGGATCGAAAGCCAAGAGTCCAAGGAACACGTGGAAAAAGTTTCATCGACATCCGTCCAAAAACCAGTGAGATATTTAATGTCAAAGTCGAGGGAGTCCAATTTTTGGGAGTCCTCGGCGAGGGGTCAGGGCGGCCGGGGGGGCCGTGCAGACTAATGTTTGAATATTCGTATCTCCGCTTCTGGGGGTCGCAGAGGGATGAATCTTTTTTCGTTTTAATCGTTGAAGAGTCTATTTTAAGATGCCGCCAGGCACAAGTTTCTATCTTCATGCATTTAATCGCAGGGTTCATTTTCCCGTCTTGGGACCGTGGTGAAAAAACTAATCGTTGCAGGATCATTTTGGTGGCGTGGATCGAAAGCCAAGAGTCCAAGGAACACGTGGAAAAAGTTTCATCGATATCCGTCCAAAAACCAGTGAGATATTTCATGTCAAAGTCGAGGGAGTCCAATTTTTGGGAGTCCTCGGCGAGGGGTCAGGGCGGCCGGGGGGGCCGTGCAGACTAATGTTTGAATATTCGTATCTCCGCTTCTGGGGGTCGCAGAGGGATGAATCTTTTTTCGTTTTAATCGTTGAAGAGTCTATTTTAAGATGCCGCCAGGCACAAGTTTCTATCTTCATGCGTTTAATCGCAGGCTTCATTTTCCCGTCTCGGGACCGTGGTGAAAAAACTAATCGTTGCAGGATCATTTTGGTGGCGTGGATCGAAAGCCAAGAGTCCAAGGAACACGTGGAAAAAGTTTCATCGACATCCGTCCAAAAACCAGTGAGATATTTAATGTCAAAGTCGAGGGAGTCCAATTTTTGGGAGTCCTCGGCGAGGGGTCAGGGCGGCCGGGGGGTCCGTGCAGACTAATGTTTGAATATTCGTATCTCCGCTTCTGGGGGTCGCAGAGGGATGAATCTTTTTTCGTTTTAATCGTTGAAGAGTCTATTTTAAGATGCCGCCAGGCACAAGTTTCTATCTTCATGCATTTAATCGCAGGCTTCATTTTCCCGTCTCGGGACCGTGGTGAAAAAACTAATCGTTGCAGGATCATTTTGGTGGCGTGGATCGAAAGCCAAGAGTCCAAGGAACACGTGGAAAAAGTTTCATCGATATCCGTCCAAAAACCAGTGAGATATTTAATGTCAAAGTCGAGGGAGTCCAATTTTTGGGAGTCCTCGGCGAGGGGTCAGGGCGGCCGGGGGGGCCGTGCAGACTAATGTTTGAATATTCGTATCTCCGCTTCTGGGGGTCGCAGAGGGATGAATCTTTTTTCGTTTTAATCGTTGAAGAGTCTATTTTAAGATGCCGCCAGGCACAAGTTTCTATCTTCATGCGTTTAATCGCAGGCTTCATTTTCCCGTCTCGGGACCGTGGTGAAAAAACTAATCGTTGCAGGATCATTTTGGTGGCGTGGATCGAAAGCCAAGAGTCCAAGGAACACGTGGAAAAAGTTTCATCGATATCCGTCCAAAAACCAGTGAGATATTTAATGTCAAAGTCGAGGGAGTCCAATTTTTGGGAGTCCTCGGCGAGGGGTCAGGGCGGCCGGGGGGGCCGTGCAGACTAATGTTTGAATATTCGTATCTCCGCTTCTGGGGGTCGCAGAGGGATGAATCTTTTTTCGTTTTAATCGTTGAAGAGTCTATTTTAAGATGCCGCCAGGCACAAGTTTCTATCTTCATGCGTTTAATCGCAGGCTTCATTTTCCCGTCTCGGGACCGTGGTGAAAAAACTAATCGTTGCAGGATCATTTTGGTGGCGTGGATCGAAAGCCAAGAGTCCAAGGAACACGTGGAAAAAGTTTCATCGACATCCGTCCAAAAACCAGTGAGATATTTAATGTCAAAGTCGAGGGAGTCCAATTTTTGGGAGTCCTCGGCGAGGGGTCAGGGCGGCCGGGGGGTCCGTGCAGACTAATGTTTGAATATTCGTATCTCCGCTTCTGGGGGTCGCAGAGGGATGAATCTTTTTTCGTTTTAATCGTTGAAGAGTCTATTTTAAGATGCCGCCAGGCACAAGTTTCTATCTTCATGCATTTAATCGCAGGGTTCATTTTCCCGTCTTGGGACCGTGGTGAAAAAACTAATCGTTGCAGGATCATTTTGGTGGCGTGGATCGAAAGCCAAGAGTCCAAGGAACACGTGGAAAAAGTTTCATCGATATCCGTCCAAAAACCAGTGAGATATTTAATGTCAAAGTCGAGGGAGTCCAATTTTTGGGAGTCCTCGGCGAGGGGTCAGGGCGGCCGGGGGGGCCGTGCAGACTAATGTTTGAATATTCGTATCTCCGCTTCTGGGGGTCGCAGAGGGATGAATCTTTTTTCGTTTTAATCGTTGAAGAGTCTATTTTAAGATGCCGCCAGGCACAAGTTTCTATCTTCATGCGTTTAATCGCAGGCTTCATTTTCCCGTCTCGGGACCGTGGTGAAAAAACTAATCGTTGCAGGATCATTTTGGTGGCGTGGATCGAAAGCCAAGAGTCCAAGGAACACGTGGAAAAAGTTTCATCGACATCCGTCCAAAAACCAGTGAGATATTTAATGTCAAAGTCGAGGGAGTCCAATTTTTGGGAGTCCTCGGCGAGGGGTCAGGGCGGCCGGGGGGGCCGTGCAGACTAATGTTTGAATATTCGTATCTCCGCTTCTGGGGGTCGCAGAGGGATGAATCTTTTTTCGTTTTAATCGTTGAAGAGTCTATTTTAAGATGCCGCCAGGCACAAGTTTCTATCTTCATGCGTTTAATCGCAGGCTTCATTTTCCCGTCTCGGGACCGTGGTGAAAAAACTAATCGTTGCAGGATCATTTTGGTGGCGTGGATCGAAAGCCAAGAGTCCAAGGAACACGTGGAAAAAGTTTCATCGATATCCGTCCAAAAACCAGTGAGATATTTAATGTCAAAGTCGAGGGAGTCCAATTTTTGGGAGTCCTCGGCGAGGGGTCAGGGCGGCCGGGGGGGCCGTGCAGACTAATGTTTGAATATTCGTATCTCCGCTTCTGGGGGTCGCAGAGGGATGAATCTTTTTTCGTTTTAATCGTTGAAGAGTCTATTTTAAGATGCCGCCAGGCACAAGTTTCTATCTTCATGCGTTTAATCGCAGGCTTCATTTTCCCGTCTCGGGACCGTGGTGAAAAAACTAATCGTTGCAGGATCATTTTGGTGGCGTGGATCGAAAGCCAAGAGTCCAAGGAACACGTGGAAAAAGTTTCATCGACATCCGTCCAAAAACCAGTGAGATATTTAATGTCAAAGTCGAGGGAGTCCAATTTTTGGGAGTCCTCGGCGAGGGGTCAGGGCGGCCGGGGGGTCCGTGCAGACTAATGTTTGAATATTCGTATCTCCGCTTCTGGGGGTCGCAGAGGGATGAATCTTTTTTCGTTTTAATCGTTGAAGAGTCTATTTTAAGATGCCGCCAGGCACAAGTTTCTATCTTCATGCATTTAATCGCAGGCTTCATTTTCCCGTCTCGGGACCGTGGTGAAAAAACTAATCGTTGCAGGATCATTTTGGTGGCGTGGATCGAAAGCCAAGAGTCCAAGGAACACGTGGAAAAAGTTTCATCGATATCCGTCCAAAAACCAGTGAGATATTTAATGTCAAAGTCGAGGGAGTCCAATTTTTGGGAGTCCTCGGCGAGGGGTCAGGGCGGCCGGGGGGGCCGTGCAGACTAATGTTTGAATATTCGTATCTCCGCTTCTGGGGGTCGCAGAGGGATGAATCTTTTTTCGTTTTAATCGTTGAAGAGTCTATTTTAAGATGCCGCCAGGCACAAGTTTCTATCTTCATGCGTTTAATCGCAGGCTTCATTTTCCCGTCTCGGGACCGTGGTGAAAAAACTAATCGTTGCAGGATCATTTTGGTGGCGTGGATCGAAAGCCAAGAGTCCAAGGAACACGTGGAAAAAGTTTCATCGATATCCGTCCAAAAACCAGTGAGATATTTAATGTCAAAGTCGAGGGAGTCCAATTTTTGGGAGTCCTCGGCGAGGGGTCAGGGCGGCCGGGGGGGCCGTGCAGACTAATGTTTGAATATTCGTATCTCCGCTTCTGGGGGTCGCAGAGGGATGAATCTTTTTTCGTTTTAATCGTTGAAGAGTCTATTTTAAGATGCCGCCAGGCACAAGTTTCTATCTTCATGCGTTTAATCGCAGGCTTCATTTTCCCGTCTCGGGACCGTGGTGAAAAAACTAATCGTTGCAGGATCATTTTGGTGGCGTGGATCGAAAGCCAAGAGTCCAAGGAACACGTGGAAAAAGTTTCATCGACATCCGTCCAAAAACCAGTGAGATATTTAATGTCAAAGTCGAGGGAGTCCAATTTTTGGGAGTCCTCGGCGAGGGGTCAGGGCGGCCGGGGGGTCCGTGCAGACTAATGTTTGAATATTCGTATCTCCGCTTCTGGGGGTCGCAGAGGGATGAATCTTTTTTCGTTTTAATCGTTGAAGAGTCTATTTTAAGATGCCGCCAGGCACAAGTTTCTATCTTCATGCATTTAATCGCAGGGTTCATTTTCCCGTCTTGGGACCGTGGTGAAAAAACTAATCGTTGCAGGATCATTTTGGTGGCGTGGATCGAAAGCCAAGAGTCCAAGGAACACGTGGAAAAAGTTTCATCGATATCCGTCCAAAAACCAGTGAGATATTTAATGTCAAAGTCGAGGGAGTCCAATTTTTGGGAGTCCTCGGCGAGGGGTCAGGGCGGCCGGGGGGGCCGTGCAGACTAATGTTTGAATATTCGTATCTCCGCTTCTGGGGGTCGCAGAGGGATGAATCTTTTTTCGTTTTAATCGTTGAAGAGTCTATTTTAAGATGCCGCCAGGCACAAGTTTCTATCTTCATGCGTTTAATCGCAGGCTTCATTTTCCCGTCTCGGGACCGTGGTGAAAAAACTAATCGTTGCAGGATCATTTTGGTGGCGTGGATCGAAAGCCAAGAGTCCAAGGAACACGTGGAAAAAGTTTCATCGACATCCGTCCAAAAACCAGTGAGATATTTAATGTCAAAGTCGAGGGAGTCCAATTTTTGGGAGTCCTCGGCGAGGGGTCAGGGCGGCCGGGGGGTCCGTGCAGACTAATGTTTGAATATTCGTATCTCCGCTTCTGGGGGTCGCAGAGGGATGAATCTTTTTTCGTTTTAATCGTTGAAGAGTCTATTTTAAGATGCCGCCAGGCACAAGTTTCTATCTTCATGCGTTTAATCGCAGGCTTCATTTTCCCGTCTCGGGACCGTGGTGAAAAAACTAATCGTTGCAGGATCATTTTGGTGGCGTGGATCGAAAGCCAAGAGTCCAAGGAACACGTGGAAAAAGTTTCATCGACATCCGTCCAAAAACCAGTGAGATATTTAATGTCAAAGTCGAGGGAGTCCAATTTTTGGGAGTCCTCGGCGAGGGGTCAGGGCGGCCGGGGGGTCCGTGCAGACTAATGTTTGAATATTCGTATCTCCGCTTCTGGGGGTCGCAGAGGGATGAATCTTTTTTCGTTTTAATCGTTGAAGAGTCTATTTTAAGATGCCGCCAGGCACAAGTTTCTATCTTCATGCGTTTAATCGCAGGCTTCATTTTCCCGTCTCGGGACCGTGGTGAAAAAACTAATCGTTGCAGGATCATTTTGGTGGCGTGGATCGAAAGCCAAGAGTCCAAGGAACACGTGGAAAAAGTTTCATCGACATCCGTCCAAAAACCAGTGAGATATTTAATGTCAAAGTCGAGGGAGTCCAATTTTTGGGAGTCCTCGGCGAGGGGTCAGGGCGGCCGGGGGGGCCGTGCAGACTAATGTTTGAATATTCGTATCTCCGCTTCTGGGGGTCGCAGAGGGATGAATCTTTTTTCGTTTTAATCGTTGAAGAGTCTATTTTAAGATGCCGCCAGGCACAAGTTTCTATCTTCATGCATTTAATCGCAGGGTTCATTTTCCCGTCTTGGGACCGTGGTGAAAAAACTAATCGTTGCAGGATCATTTTGGTGGCGTGGATCGAAAGCCAAGAGTCCAAGGAACACGTGGAAAAAGTTTCATCGATATCCGTCCAAAAACCAGTGAGATATTTAATGTCAAAGTCGAGGGAGTCCAATTTTTGGGAGTCCTCGGCGAGGGGTCAGGGCGGCCGGGGGGGCCGTGCAGACTAATGTTTGAATATTCGTATCTCCGCTTCTGGGGGTCGCAGAGGGATGAATCTTTTTTCGTTTTAATCGTTGAAGAGTCTATTTTAAGATGCCGCCAGGCACAAGTTTCTATCTTCATGCATTTAATCGCAGGGTTCATTTTCCCGTCTTGGGACCGTGGTGAAAAAACTAATCGTTGCAGGATCATTTTGGTGGCGTGGATCGAAAGCCAAGAGTCCAAGGAACACGTGGAAAAAGTTTCATCGATATCCGTCCAAAAACCAGTGAGATATTTAATGTCAAAGTCGAGGGAGTCCAATTTTTGGGAGTCCTCGGCGAGGGGTCAGGGCGGCCGGGGGGGCCGTGCAGACTAATGTTTGAATATTCGTATCTCCGCTTCTGGGGGTTGCAGAGGGATGAATCTTTTTTCGTTTTAATCGTTGAAGAGTCTATTTTAAGATGCCGCCAGGCACAAGTTTCTATCTTCATGCATTTAATCGCAGGGTTCATTTTCCCGTCTTGGGACCGTGGTGAAAAAACTAATCGTTGCAGGATCATTTTGGTGGCGTGGATCGAAAGCCAAGAGTCCAAGGAACACGTGGAAAAAGTTTCATCGATATCCGTCCAAAAACCAGTGAGATATTTAATGTCAAAGTCGAGGGAGTCCAATTTTTGGGAGTCCTCGGCGAGGGGTCAGGGCGGCCGGGGGGGCCGTGCAGACTAATGTTTGAATATTCGTATCTCCGCTTCTGGGGGTCGCAGAGGGATGAATCTTTTTTCGTTTTAATCGTTGAAGAGTCTATTTTAAGATGCCGCCAGGCACAAGTTTCTATCTTCATGCGTTTAATCGCAGGCTTCATTTTCCCGTCTCGGGACCGTGGTGAAAAAACTAATCGTTGCAGGATCATTTTGGTGGCGTGGATCGAAAGCCAAGAGTCCAAGGAACACGTGGAAAAAGTTTCATCGACATCCGTCCAAAAACCAGTGAGATATTTAATGTCAAAGTCGAGGGAGTCCAATTTTTGGGAGTCCTCGGCGAGGGGTCAGGGCGGCCGGGGGGTCCGTGCAGACTAATGTTTGAATATTCGTATCTCCGCTTCTGGGGGTCGCAGAGGGATGAATCTTTTTTCGTTTTAATCGTTGAAGAGTCTATTTTAAGATGCCGCCAGGCACAAGTTTCTATCTTCATGCATTTAATCGCAGGGTTCATTTTCCCGTCTTGGGACCGTGGTGAAAAAACTAATCGTTGCAGGATCATTTTGGTGGCGTGGATCGAAAGCCAAGAGTCCAAGGAACACGTGGAAAAAGTTTCATCGATATCCGTCCAAAAACCAGTGAGATATTTAATGTCAAAGTCGAGGGAGTCCAATTTTTGGGAGTCCTCGGCGAGGGGTCAGGGCGGCCGGGGGGGCCGTGCAGACTAATGTTTGAATATTCGTATCTCCGCTTCTGGGGGTCGCAGAGGGATGAATCTTTTTTCGTTTTAATCGTTGAAGAGTCTATTTTAAGATGCCGCCAGGCACAAGTTTCTATCTTCATGCGTTTAATCGCAGGCTTCATTTTCCCGTCTCGGGACCGTGGTGAAAAAACTAATCGTTGCAGGATCATTTTGGTGGCGTGGATCGAAAGCCAAGAGTCCAAGGAACACGTGGAAAAAGTTTCATCGACATCCGTCCAAAAACCAGTGAGATATTTAATGTCAAAGTCGAGGGAGTCCAATTTTTGGGAGTCCTCGGCGAGGGGTCAGGGCGGCCGGGGGGTCCGTGCAGACTAATGTTTGAATATTCGTATCTCCGCTTCTGGGGGTCGCAGAGGGATGAATCTTTTTTCGTTTTAATCGTTGAAGAGTCTATTTTAAGATGCCGCCAGGCACAAGTTTCTATCTTCATGCGTTTAATCGCAGGCTTCATTTTCCCGTCTCGGGACCGTGGTGAAAAAACTAATCGTTGCAGGATCATTTTGGTGGCGTGGATCGAAAGCCAAGAGTCCAAGGAACACGTGGAAAAAGTTTCATCGATATCCGTCCAAAAACCAGTGAGATATTTAATGTCAAAGTCGAGGGAGTCCAATTTTTGGGAGTCCTCGGCGATGGGTCAGGGCGGCCGGGGGGTCCGTGCAGACTAATGTTTGAATATTCGTATCTCCGCTTCTGGGGGTCGCAGAGGGATGAATCTTTTTTCGTTTTAATCGTTGAAGAGTCTATTTTAAGATGCCGCCAGGCACAAGTTTCTATCTTCATGCATTTAATCGCAGGGTTCATTTTCCCGTCTTGGGACCGTGGTGAAAAAACTAATCGTTGCAGGATCATTTTGGTGGCGTGGATCGAAAGCCAAGAGTCCAAGGAACACGTGGAAAAAGTTTCATCGATATCCGTCCAAAAACCAGTGAGATATTTAATGTCAAAGTCGAGGGAGTCCAATTTTTGGGAGTCCTCGGCGAGGGGTCAGAGCGGCCGGGGGGGCCGTGCAGACTAATGTTTGAATATTCGTATCTCCGCTTCTGGGGGTCGCAGAGGGATGAATCTTTTTTCGTTTTAATCGTTGAAGAGTCTATTTTAAGATGCCGCCAGGCACAAGTTTCTATCTTCATGCGTTTAATCGCAGGCTTCATTTTCCCGTCTCGGGACCGTGGTGAAAAAACTAATCGTTGCAGGATCATTTTGGTGGCGTGGATCGAAAGCCAAGAGTCCAAGGAACACGTGGAAAAAGTTTCATCGATATCCGTCCAAAAACCAGTGAGATATTTAATGTCAAAGTCGAGGGAGTCCAATTTTTGGGAGTCCTCGGCGATGGGTCAGGGCGGCCGGGGGGGCCGTGCAGACTAATGTTTGAATATTCGTATCTCCGCTTCTGGGGGTCGCAGAGGGATGAATCTTTTTTCGTTTTAATCGTTGAAGAGTCTATTTTAAGATGCCGCCAGGCACAAGTTTCTATCTTCATGCATTTAATCGCAGGGTTCATTTTCCCGTCTCGGGACCGTGGTGAAAAAACTAATCGTTGCAGGATCATTTTGGTGGCGTGGATCGAAAGCCAAGAGTCCAAGGAACACGTGGAAAAAGTTTCATCGATATCCGTCCAAAAACCAGTGAGATATTTAATGTCAAAGTCGAGGGAGTCCAATTTTTGGGAGTCCTCGGCGATGGGTCAGGGCGGCCGGGGGGGCCGTGCAGACTAATGTTTGAATATTCGTATCTCCGCTTCTGGGGGTCGCAGAGGGATGAATCTTTTTTCGTTTTAATCGTTGAAGAGTCTATTTTAAGATGCCGCCAGGCACAAGTTTCTATCTTCATGCATTTAATCGCAGGGTTCATTTTCCCGTCTTGGGACCGTGGTGAAAAAACTAATCGTTGCAGGATCATTTTGGTGGCGTGGATCGAAAGCCAAGAGTCCAAGGAACACGTGGAAAAAGTTTCATCGATATCCGTCCAAAAACCAGTGAGATATTTAATGTCAAAGTCGAGGGAGTCCAATTTTTGGGAGTCCTCGGCGAGGGGTCAGGGCGGCCGGGGGGGCCGTGCAGACTAATGTTTGAATATTCGTATCTCCGCTTCTGGGGGTTGCAGAGGGATGAATCTTTTTTCGTTTTAATCGTTGAAGAGTCTATTTTAAGATGCCGCCAGGCACAAGTTTCTATCTTCATGCATTTAATCGCAGGGTTCATTTTCCCGTCTTGGGACCGTGGTGAAAAAACTAATCGTTGCAGGATCATTTTGGTGGCGTGGATCGAAAGCCAAGAGTCCAAGGAACACGTGGAAAAAGTTTCATCGATATCCGTCCAAAAACCAGTGAGATATTTAATGTCAAAGTCGAGGGAGTCCAATTTTTGGGAGTCCACGGCGAGGGGTCAGGGCGGCCGGGGGGGCCGTGCAGACTAATGTTTGAATATTCGTATCTCCGCTTCTGGGGGTCGCAGAGGGATGAATCTTTTTTCGTTTTAATCGTTGAAGAGTCTATTTTAAGATGCCGCCAGGCACAAGTTTCTATCTTCATGCGTTTAATCGCAGGCTTCATTTTCCCGTCTCGGGACCGTGGTGAAAAAACTAATCGTTGCAGGATCATTTTGGTGGCGTGGATCGAAAGCCAAGAGTCCAAGGAACACGTGGAAAAAGTTTCATCGATATCCGTCCAAAAACCAGTGAGATATTTAATGTCAAAGTCGAGGGAGTCCAATTTTTGGGAGTCCTCGGCGAGGGGTCAGGGCGGCCGGGGGGGCCGTGCAGACTAATGTTTGAATATTCGTATCTCCGCTTCTGGGGGTCGCAGAGGGATGAATCTTTTTTCGTTTTAATCGTTGAAGAGTCTATTTTAAGATGCCGCCAGGCACAAGTTTCTATCTTCATGCGTTTAATCGCAGGCTTCATTTTCCCGTCTCGGGACCGTGGTGAAAAAACTAATCGTTGCAGGATCATTTTGGTGGCGTGGATCGAAAGCCAAGAGTCCAAGGAACACGTGGAAAAAGTTTCATCGATATCCGTCCAAAAACCAGTGAGATATTTAATGTCAAAGTCGAGGGAGTCCAATTTTTGGGAGTCCTCGGCGAGGGGTCAGGGCGGCCGGGGGGGCCGTGCAGACTAATGTTTGAATATTCGTATCTCCGCTTCTGGGGGTCGCAGAGGGATGAATCTTTTTTCGTTTTAATCGTTGAAGAGTCTATTTTAAGATGCCGCCAGGCACAAGTTTCTATCTTCATTCCTTTAAGCGTGAAGTTTATTTTTCCGCCCTGGAAAGAGCTTTTTGCTTTCCAATTAAATTGATTTTAAAGGTCAATTAACTTTCTTCCATCTGTAGCACTTTTTTGAGATTTTTAGCTTTACTGGTAGTACGAAAAGTGATTTCGATATTTCTTAATTAAGAAACTTTCTCCATTCTAATACAATCAATTTTTAATGTAACGCGACATTCAAACAAGAAAATGAAGTACTATTTTTATCGTGATGTTTTAATATTCTTCTTTGTTTTCCTGCTGGCTGGATGGAGTAACTCTTGTTGTAATCCCACGATCTCCTTTTTGTGCTGCTACTTATTCGCTCTAACTATACGTACACTCATAGGGATAAGAAAAGAACGAAGGACGAAAAGCATTACTCTTCGACGATCTCTATTTTACCTTCCTTTCCTCGAATGAAGGGAAAACTACAGCTTCAAAGCTCACGCTAAAACCAAAGAGGATTGAATAAATAAGTAGAATGTAATATAGAGTAGAAGACACAATATCGTCGTTGTAGCTTTTATACGTTAAATACCATAAATGTAAATTGAAAGACTTAATAACCGTATATCGAATAAAATAATGCTAATTATTCTCTAAATTTTTAGTTAATACTTTTTAAAGAAAACAGGATTACCATACTGCAGCGGTGCAATGTACAAATAACAATAAACTACTTATTTTTTAAGCGCAGATTCCAACTTCGAAAGCAATAACCCGCAATGCAATGTGGCACCCTTAGGAAAAATTCAGAATTTTTTCAATCTGTACCTTCGAAATTGTCTTCTCCTAGAATGGGGTAGTTCAATGTAGGGGTTAATGTTTGGCAAATAAAATTTTTGACGTAAAAAGAATGCATAGCTTATCTTCATTTTAAATGCAATGATACTTTCTCAGTTACCATACAATTGTTATTCAAATTTGTCTATTACTACTCCTCTTTTCTCAATAAAATCCTTCGATCTTTGTCTACATTCCCACCATCATTTATGTAAAATTCCTCGAACAATTAAATCGTTATTTTACGATTTAATATAGCAATGACATGAATTCTACAGGATAAAATAGGATCTCTGAGCCGGAAAACTTTACAGAATCTTGAAATTCATTTAATAATTCCACGTAAAATCTCGGCATATTTAATTGTAACACGGCTCAGATCTAGAAACGCCTATCGTCAGTGCCGCGAAAAAAGGAATCGCGAATATAAAGCGAATTTTGCTTTTATTCTGGGTCACTGTTTTCGCGGTCTACCGTCGTAAAATCTGGAGCAGCTTTCGGGAGCTTAAGGACGATTATTAATTTCGAGGATTAAGAGGGGAGTTGCAGACACGGTAACGTTGTTCTCGATACGAATTCCTCCCTTTTGTGCATTCAACCGCTCTTGAACTTGACGAGCGAATACTGCGTGAATAATGTCTCCTATTTCTCTCCTCCCCTTCGAGGCGTTGCTTATTAATTTAAATGTTATTTCGAAAATGTACCCCTTACCGGATAATTTCGAATTTCAAACAGAATATTGCATAGTCTTATTATTATATATTGTCGAAATTCCGGGGCATTTCAGGGCGCTGGATTAGAAAGAAGGGGTGGATTATTTTTAACTCTATCGAGTAATACGAATAAAAAATAGGGAAATGTTGAAGACTCAATTGATTACTATGCTATGTATTTAACATTTAATAAATAAGGAAAATAAATTTAATATTCTTCTATTAAATTCTATTAAATTTTCTATTTAATTTGGACTTCGGATTTTGGTATCACCGGATAAAAATAAATACATGACCAGTAGAGATCTTTGAAAATTTCAACTTTGAAAAAGTATACCTCGCGTATTTCTGAGCCAGTCTGAATAAAAGTGGTGTCCTCACGTTCGTTGAAGTCTTAGCTATCGATTTATTCTGGAAAAAATAAGTGTAGAGCGACTGGTTTTTCAGTAACAGGAGACGGAATTACGCTGAAGCAATCGCAGAAGCAAAGCGTTCGTTCGCGTGTAAATTAAATAAGAATGAAAAATCAGCGTGAAAAGTCGGAGTATTTAAAACGCCCGGAAGATTTCGCCTCGCGATGAACAATGTTCCGTCTGTCGATTATACGGCACCAAACAAACGAGAATCCATTTTCTTTTCTCTGCCAGTGACACCTACCACGGGGGGTAAAAAGCTTAAGGAAGAAAGATGAAGGGCGCAGGGACCGGCTTGAGTAAACATTTGCTATGATTCCGGGGTAAATGGATGGAACATGCAAAGAGAAAAAAAGAATAGCCTATTTATATCAATAATAGGGACTCACGCGCCACACATAAAAATAAAATAGTGACGAAATGTTGCAGGGTGGAAAAAAAGCACTGTGCTCATTTTTGTTTCTTTTCAGAATCTCCTACATGCGATGTTTGCACTTTTATTAATTACATTATGGATACTTCGTGAATCAATTATCTTGTTAGAATTTCATTAGTGAAATTCATTTACGTTGTGCATGAAATATTGTTATTTCTGCTTATAACACCTTTGGAATGGTAGTAGACGTAACAATTAAATTGTTATCGCTCCAAGGAACTTTCTAACGTTACACGAACAACATTTAATTTACTCTGCATTCTCAAGTTTGTCTTCAACACCTTATCGTTTTGAACGAAGCATGCACGAACTAAATGTTGTGTCCTTGTATCATCGAGGGTGTTTGTTTAACATAGTTTAAGAAGAAAAAATTAGAAACCAGTGATTTTGACTGCTTGGTAATTTCACTGTCAATTATTTACGACAGTTGACAATAAGAAAAATAAATGCAGCCACTCCACAGACTACTCTGTGAAAACATTAATAATTCTCGCATCATGGGACTTTAAAGAAAGCAACACTTTATATTTCTTTCATTTTCATCAAACAATATTCAGGGTGAATACAAATTTTGGGTTGCACAGGGTTAAAAGATTAGAAAAGAGTGTCTTGCCGTGGACGTGATGGAACCATTCATCGTATTGTCAGACAAACTGGCTCGCTGAGGGCGACGCGTTAAAGGGGGTTGCAAGGGGATGATAATAAATATGTGATAATGGAAAATTCAGCAGGAAAATATTCCCCTGTTGTCTAGGACAAAAGAAAACTGTCGAAACAGCGTGTCGTATATTACTATTCCTACGTTTACTTCCGGATCTTCGAAAGTAAGCAGTTTAATATTAATATCATTTCTAAAGAAACGATGCTTCAAATAAATGGTGAAAAATCTCAGAAAGAATTGGAACGTTATAAATTTGAATAATTCTTGGAAGGAATTAGAAATGTGGTAATTTTAACTGCTTTGAATAATTCTTGTGTCAAGTCTGTGAAAGAGTGTACTTTTAGACTTTGAAATATCTGAGGGAAACTCACTCTCAAGAGGAGTACGTGATATATGGTAATTTTTATTTTTGCGTTAGTAGCTGCTTTGCGAGCAAGTAATCTAGAAAATGGATCGTAGTGTGTTTTCCAACGTGTTTCTGCACGCTGGAACGAAGCAAACTTTGCGTTTAACTCATAATACAATTTCTTTGCCGACTATCTTCGGGATGGTTATTCGTTTACATCGTCCCACTCAAACGATTTTCTGTAAAACTTTCAATCTTTCTTATTTCACCTTTAAAAATGATTTTTCTACGATCAGCCTTTAATTTACGAAAATACAGATATAATAAAATAATTGAAATGAACAAGAATTCCATTTCAAAGAGATTTTGAATCGAATGTAACATTTCATTCATTTTCTCACTGTATTCAGTGCCTCTCGAAATAAGTTTTTAGTTTATCTTTGATTCGTTGAAATGATACCATCGTTTTTCGATATGTTTTTTAACAAAATATTTTATAGAATTTGAAAAACAGGGAATATGCATTATATTTTTGCAACGATACGAAAAAGCTGCTAATTTCTTATGCTCAACGGCGACTTCAGTAATCCCTTTATCATTTCTGCAGTTTTTATTTATTCATCAGTCTTTATTAAACTCTATATGCTTTTAAAAAAATCAATGGACGTTTCCCTTTCAAGATAAAAGCACAGAATGATCTTGATGACCCACAAATTTTTCTCGCCAATGTCTTTAACCTTTTGCACGCAAATTGCCAACTAGGTTGACAGAATGTATTTTTCTTTCAAAGTATTCTTTAAATATCTTTCCCTTCCGGCTTGAAATCGTGCATTACTTTTTCATCGTTAATATCAATATTGATCACGCCATTTATGTATTGTTTAATGCTCTTTCCTAATTACGTTACAATTTCAATATTTCATGCTCCGATCGTAACAGTTTATTTTTTGCAAAGCTTTTATATTATATTATTTACACTGTATTGTCTATATCTTATGATTAAAATATTATCATATAGATTCTATATATACAAAAGAATATCGAGAAATAACATCAAGGAAATTCGAAAAGAATCCCATCATTTATGTGTCAAAGATTCTATCTTTGTCGTCAAAGCCTCCCTACTTAAGTAGAATCCAATTATATAGGATAAATCGCAAAATAATGGCAGTATATCTCAATAAAATTGAAACTTGGGACATTATTGTGAATATTAATTATATGTGATACATAATAGCGAATAGGAGCTTCTATGCTTGCATATAAACGATATTTAATTGTTGAAATTCGATAACATTGCCAATTGGATAATGTATAATCTAACTCTGATGAAGCTGATTGCAATTCTCGTAAAATATTGATTCAAATTAAACTATAAATTCGCTTTTCATCTAAAACTATCAAACTATTTATTTAAGTATTTTGAGCTTTGAAATTTATTCTTTATGGGAGAAATGGAATTTCAAAAATCTCCCAATTGTTTGTATTAAACAATAATTCTCCCTAATTTTTAAAGAAATCCCACTTTTACCCAGATTTTACAGCTTTTAATGTTATTTCAACCACCACACATAAGTCACTATCTTCAACCCCTTGGATTACAATAAACAGTTACCCAAACGCCGCGAAAAAATTGAGTAGAAAAAACAAATTCCAATTTCTTAAATATGAATAAATGAAAAAATTTAATTAAAAAGATTGCCATCAAACAAATTTTCTTTTTGCGCAACCTAATCCATAACAATGGTCCACGCAATCACAAAGAACACCGTGAGACAAGAGCTTACGTATCCAAGACTTCATCGCCATCGTCCTTCCTCCAACCATTGTCTTATTTTATCTTCAAAATTCCCATTAGCATAACCATCTAATAATAAATATAAGCACAATCCAAATAGGCCAGTATTTCGACTAAATTTTGACTTTCACTTGGCAAAGTACATTCGAATTTTCCTGGCGTTCCTCGTGCATGAAAAACGCGGCTCGGCGGCAGGCATTTCGTGTCGACTTGTAATCGATTAAATACCACATTCCGTGTTGTAAGCTGTCACAGGGAAAGTCAGATAGCCGGCTGTAATCGTCGAACGTTCTTTCTATAAGCGCGACACAGATCCAACGGTCGATTTATCGACGAGTTGACGCGATTTCTATGGGTATTCCGATGAGTTTGCATAAATCGCGGATTCGCCGTCGCAGGTGCTGCGAATCTAGCAGACCGGCACGATGCAGACATTTAAATGTAAAGAGAAATTTATTACGAATATCGGATCGATTGTTTCGACGTGATTCGATGATGGAACATGCTCTGATTAAATTGAATTTAATAGATGCTCAACGGTTCGACGGACGAAGGTGAACAATCGTTTTTTTAAATATTTGAATCTGTAAAGTTCCAGATAAGGAGTTTCGGATTTCAAACTTTGGCACTAGGACTACCAGCGAGAAACATATTATATTGAAGTATACTGATTAAGTACTTTACATAAACAGAAATCGAGAGGTGAAAAAGATGATTAATTACGTAATTTAGGTTTTATAAGATAGGTGTGGAATAGCTACTTCATGGAGCCCCTATCAATTTGGGGAATTTTTTGAAAAAATCGGAAACCGGTGATTTTGATCGGCTTGGTAGGTGTAGTATTAATTACTGGGAGAATTTTTGCCACAAAAGTTATGTATAGCACCGCCGAGAATAGATCCCGCGAAAAGGAAAAAGGTCATATGGGTTCAGGTTTTGTAAAAGACTTTATCCACCATACAAGCCTAATTAAGTTTAATATTTCTTCAAGTATCTCTCATTTTCTTTCATATTTTGTGTTGCAGGCGTTTTGTATTTGGTATGTTGACCAATAAATATATATAAAACCTAACAATTACCCTACAAAATAGTAGTGTAAATGAAACAGTGTGTCAAATCTCATTTGTTAATAAATTTCCCAGCAATTAATAATTTTAGTCCCTTATGTATCGAGAAATGTCTGCTTAAAAGACATTTAATCACAAAAATATGTAAAGTCATCTAATTGGAGTACTACCAAGCTTTGAAATTGAATAAATTTTCAAAAAGCGATAACAGAAGAAAATGAGTTAATTTTCTGAGAACATTTACATTACTATAATATTCCACCATACTATATAATTACATACTAATATAAATTTTAAAAAAGCAACACTAAAAACCCCTGCATTCAGCTGGAGGATATAAAGTGGAGTTAAAGCATGGTGAAATTGAACAAAGCTAAACGGTAAATCTAATTTTAATTCCACGTGCGTAATTCCAAGCGAAACAAATCGAAATTACAGTTATTTCAAGCAAAATTATAAATTGCATATCGCAACCGCTTTTCATCGCCAACCGCGAATAGCACCCCGCGCAATAACAACAAACAAAAGACGATTCTCTACGTAACAACGTTATATAAATATAAATACATGTCCCTCTGGGTTGGATTTGTCGTAACAGATGTTATCTTGCTATAATATTCACGTGAAAATAGAACGGGGAACCAACATTGTCCACGGTATAACTAAACTTTAACATTGTATTGCGTTAACGTCGTCCGACATTCCTCTGTCGTATGTTTTACGTAAACAAAAGCAGGAAGTGGAAAACTGGCTGGAATACTGCATTCTACATTCATCGGGTAACAGCAGCTGACAGAAGTATTATTATCCTGTACCTCGGTTCCTTTTGTCAAATGATCGAGTTTTTTTCCAGGGGTTTTTTTAACATACTTGTGCTGGACGAAAGCGTTATTATTGTAAATGAATTATCACAATGGAGAATTGTAGGAAAAGGTTTTATAATTTTTATATTATTTCTGTTAAAGTTTTAAGTGTTTGTTTAGGTGATTTTTAATAGTTTATAATGGGTGTTTGTTTTATTTAGCCTGTTATTTAAGGGCAAAGCTGATGGCTGATTAGGAGATCTTCGTATGTTTATACTTTGAACTTATAAATGGCAAATGAGAACGCAGAATTTGCCTGGTTTATTTTCCGAACGAATCAATTCATTTACACTTCGCGAATTGGAAGATGTAAAAAAATTGCCGCAGCTTGCAACGATGAAAATGTTCACAGTTATACAATTTTCTAATTACGGTGTATTTTGCAAATTGGAAGTACCAACATAACGACAAACAATTCGTCATGCGTTTCGATATGAAATAAAATAAAAGTACAGAGACAAAAAGTATACAGTTCGAGTGTCTCGTTGCATTTTAATTTTGTTGTAAATATTTCCACGAATCGATTAAAAAGTCAGATTGAGTCTGCAGAGCTGCGGCACTTGTTTCCGCGAGATAAATATATTTAACAGAAGTTGTAATGAGCCTAAGAATCTCGTGTACAACTTTGCCTCGAAATATCAATTAATTAGAGAGCGGAGGAAAATTAATTGGAAGCTTACGTCGTGAACAGAGAAGTTATAGGCATTAATTCAGCGGAAAAGGGGTGCACGAGGGGATGAAAAAGATGATTATCTAACAAAAGACCTTTTCATCTGTCGACGTTGAAAAACCCATGGAAATGACAATTCCAGATAATCCGGTGAAGATCACTAATTCCCGAAACTATCAATTAAAATCACTTCTTATTTAATTAAACTTCGTCCTCCTTGATTAAACGCCCCTTTCACAAAGTTTCATTTTCACTCTTGTGATCTGTTTTCTCGATTCGCATCTCGATCGAACTTCATCGTATTTTTAGTACTTTTGTACTAAACACGAATGATTCATTGTTAACAAATTTTATGAACTACGAATTCTTCTTAGAAGCAGCTATTTCAAAATTACATTTCGGTAATGTGAAATCTAGTGTTTTTGAAAACCTGGACCAAATAATGTATTTTCATGGACTAGTTGAATTAACTCCACCCTTTCATTGTTTCCAGAAAATATTTCCTGCGAAATTCAGATCAGCATTGCTGAATTAAATTACAGCTAACATTGTTTGTTATTTTATTCTTCTACGGTGTTAATAATCTCACGGTAGAAAGCATAATAAAATATTCCATACACTTCTGCGAGTTTTGATTCCTAAAAATAAGATAATATCAAATCCACTCTGTAATTTTCTCAAAAAATGATTTAACCAAAATAACAATAGTTTTCAAAAGTCATCCAGAATTTTTCTTTTCAATTCAACGGTTGTATAACACTTAAAAACGTGTTTTTTATAATATTTAAAAGCCCTCCACAATTTCTTCTCAATAAACGTACATTTATCTCGACTATAGAATTCACGGACACGAAAACGGCTCCAGAAAACTCAATTGTTTCGATCGACGCAGAAAGAACGGCGAGAAATTGGTGGAAGGTATAAAGGCAGAGACTTTATTTCGAGAGCGTGCGATCTCCGTCGTTTTCGTCGAGATACGAAAAGAGCTTTCAGAATCGATCGTTGTCGCTCTCGTCATCGAGCAAGTCTCAGTCACGACACCCCCTTTAAGACGTTGGCGCCTCGTCGAGAAAGAGGGAGGGTGGGTGGTCGAAAAGGGGTGTAGTAACGAGGCCGAGCGGAAAGGGGAAGGAAACACACGTGTTATGTGCAGAATTACGAAGGTTTATTCAACTTTGATTCTGTTATTCTTTTTCCTCTTTTTTCGGGAGGCTTATTCTTGCTACGGGCGTCGATTAAATTACCAATGGAAGGCCTTCGGATATAAATTTACTTAAATATGTATTATTAATTTTATGGGGTGGTTAAAAGATCAGAAAATTTGAAAAAAGAAATTCCATGTGTTTTATAACACTCTGATCGAATTGTTTACTCAATTTTCAGTATATGTTTGACACTAGAACTACCAAGGCAGTCAAAATGGGTGGTTCCTAATTTTTTAAACAAATTCTCCGAATTTATAGAGGAACTATACAATAGATATTCCACGTCTATCTCATAAAGCATAAATTAATTAACTGATCATCTTCTTTGCTGCCTGATTTCTCTTTTCTCAAATTACTTATTTAATGCATTTACATATAAAAGATTTAACATCGGTTTTTCTAGAGTTAATATTTGCTGATTTATGCTGATATAGTTGACATCATTTTTCGTCACAGCTGAATTCTATTGAAATAATTTCTACAATTTTTTTTACTGTCACCCCATCTGAACATAATAAAAAGAGAAATATTATCAAGGGAATCCAGGGGGGTACGAGGGATCGGATGAAGAATCTTCTTCATTGTACCAGAGGTAATGTTTCAATCTCACCCCTACGAAGCGATCAGGCTTTTCTCAAATGATGACATCAACGTAGGATATTTCCATCTAACTAAAACCATTACGGAGGGAAGATTTAATTAACCACTTGATTTAACGCTTACAGATTCACCTCCTCTTACCCTATTACTTATAAATCATTTATATCATAAAAAAAAATTGTCTTTATAATTATTCATGCCGTTCAAAAAATATATTGCTGATTGTTTATGTGGAGTTGGTTGCTTATTAAAAATGTATAAACAATATCTCCGGAGAGAAAATAATCGCGGCATTTGAATATCAAGATACAAAAGATTGGAAATAATTGGAAGAGAAGATAAAAAATAGTGAAATACATGGCAGAAGATTTATAAAATTCTATAAAAAATAGTTCATCCGTTTTTTTCGTTAGAAATTAATTTAATTCTTGTCAAGATTACGTTGTACTTTGAGAGATAGAAAATTATAGAACCTTGCACATGATTTCAAGCGTATAATCGACGTGTTTTCCGATGCATAATTTTTAAATTCTGAGTTTTAATACCGTTACGCTCGGTTTCTCGACCGCATATAAATGCTTTGATATTATTACCGTGGCTGCAATCGGAATACTAAAATTACGAAGTGTTTCTCTCCTCGGATGTGGCAAACAAATAAGCGGAATGCCAGTTTGTATAGAAATAGAGTTTCCCTAGGACGAAAAGTGGCAATATTATTTGCTACATTCTTCCCAGACAATCAGATAAATTTTCAAATGAAATTAAAACATTCAACGTAGCAATGTACGCACGATTTGCAATTCTTTTCGACAATTACTTTGTCGGTGTAGTTTGAAATTAAACCTTGCACTATATTCTTAGTTTACCCGGTAATTTCTGTGTCACTTAAAAAACATTTAATATTCAAGGACATTTAGATGGAATATAAAAATGAACAATATTAATACATTGTTAAATTTCCTGACCAACTGAAAAAGAAATTTTTAATTGAAATGAGTAGAATTCAAATGAAACAATTATCAAGCGCGAAAGGCTCTCTGCAAAATATTATTCAACCGCAGAGAGTTAATAATTTTCAAAGCACTGCTTATAGACTTTAACAATTACAATAAAATTCCCCGTTAACGAAGCAATCTCGACAAAAAGAAAATATGCGTAATCGTTAAAAAAAGCAGGAATTAAAAGTCTAAAACTCGACCGCAATCTCCTTTTCATTGAAGCATTTCCCCCGGATCAAGGTACTCCCGGCACCCGACAATTTTAATTATTCCTCCAATTGTTCAATTACCCCGTTGACTCCGCTAAAAGTGTCCCCCCAGTACGCGTTAACAGGACAAAGTAACATTACCATCCTCCCCCATCGACAAGTAACATTTCCCCTCCCGTACAAAGCCGAAAATCCCACCGGCGCTCCCTCTCACTCCCGCGTAAGAGACCATCCGTCCAACTACTCGACACCGTTTCAAAACCATCTCCCCGTTAAAAAAGAAAGCGAAAACAATCGTAAAAGCCGACCTCCGAAAAAAATCGCTGCTTCCGAGTAACCCAAAAAAAGCACACCTCCGCTTTCAAGTTGCCGTGGTACGTCGTCCTAGAGACTACCCCAACGCATACGCACTGGAGGCTCTGCGCGCGCCACCATTTCCTCCCTCTACCCTCTTACCCCTTCCATCGTCATTTTCCCACCCCCGTGCCCGACACCCTCCCCCGCTACGGTGTCCTCGCCGTCTTCCCGAGCGAGCGAAACGGCGGCTTCGTTCGGGGTCAGTTCAGATCCGCGCATCAGCAGAGACACCCCGAGAGCCTTCGCCATCGGCAACGAAGCACGGGACAGCGAGCCGCGCGACAGATAGCAGAGTAATCATGATCATCCCTTCCTCGTGCGGGGTTGTGTCACGGTGAGAACCGGTGAGAAAGGACGAGTAGTTGTAACGTCAAAGACTCGGACGTACGGGGAAAAGCATGTCCGTCTGATCTCCTGCAGAGGGTGGACCGTAATTCTCGTGACTTCACCCCACGTTCCACTTTGGGAACCCGGCTCTACGATACACCTACGTGTCATATACAAACGCCGAGGGATCTCACCTAGGCGGAAAAGCTTGTGTCCATTGTGCTACCGTACGCCATCGGTGTACTTCGACCAGCGCCATCGTAGCTGTCAGCATCGACATGGAAGATGCGGAAATGAAATAGTGTCGTGGAGATGCCGCGAAGGAGCCCCGAGACATGAAGAGACCGCGACCGCGGGTGAGTACCTTTCGGCTACTCGACGCTTCCGGTGTACCTTCACGTCGTTCCGGTTGATCCTACGTCAGAGATCGGTTGATAGAGCGGTGTGTTTGTAAGGCGAGTTTGCATAGATTCGATAACTTCTGGAGTTCGTTTATGTTTTAAGTGTAGGAATGTAGAATTAGAATTTCCAAGTTCCTCGGCCGTTGGACCAGGGCAGCTCTGTTTTGGATACTTCAAAGACACTTGCTTTACGCTTCTTCCACTTCTATTCTAAAAATGAGGTCGATTGCAGGTAGATTCTATCTATCTACCTCACCATGAAAACTGCAGTGTTCTACTTCCTTGTTGCTGCGTCCATCAACCCGTACCTTCCTTTCAAATCTTTACACTATCGGAATGATCCTCAAATCCTTCGAATACACTTCACAGTGGTTAAACCCTTTCTCCAGTCCATTCACGATCCATTCTCCACCTAGGTTCCCTTCTCAGCTATACCGTACGTTCTTCCGACTCTCCTTACGTAGAAAGGGTAAGAGAGGAAGTGTATTTTTGTTCATTGATTTATCGGATTGACCAATTGTCGGTGTCTCGCTCTTGATCATCCGTCAGGCAGTCGTTGAGGCTTCGTCGGTTCCTCGGCGGGCTGGCTCTGTCGCCGGTTGGTCTGCGGCTTAAAAAAGATCGAAAGGAGGAATCGTGAAGGCGATGTCGTTGGGCGTACCGAGCGCTTATCGGCGTTTCGTGCACGCAGACTATCGATTCTCGCGACAAGGGGCTAGCCGCTACTGCCGCCGCCGCCACCGTTGCCGCTAAGGCCGACTTGCAAACCAGCTCGTATAACCTCGTAGAATCCTCGTTACGCTCGTACCTCAAAACGCCTGTGTTGGTGAACATGCGTGCCTCTGCGTATGCGTCCTGTGTGACAGTGGTCACTAACCTGCTACCCTAAACGCTGACTTTCTCTTACCCCTGTCACGAGTTACTGAACCCTGCCGACCCGGACTGACTTTAATGGAAGTTATTGTTGGCCGTGAGAGAATAACTGTATATTCTGCTTTAGATAACCGAAGCGGGTTGTGCTTGTAGGATTTTTTGGATTATCAGTGATCGGGGAAGAGTACTTTGAATTCAAATGAAATCCTGTGATGTCGGGTGTTTGGTTATCAGGATGTGGGAAGGAGAATTTTGAAAAGATTTGATCGAACGATTTGGCAGAGATTTAGGGGTGGAGATTGTTTGTGATCTCGGTTAGGATGGAATTCTTATTTTAATTTAATGAGATGAGAGAAGAGAATAGGATGTTTGGTGATGTTGATACTTAATATAAATCTTCTTGTTTGCAAGATATGGGATTTACAATTGTAAATTAGAAAATTTTGTAGTTGGAGACACTGAAAAATGTTTAGGCGTTCATAGTTAGTTTTAGATCTCTAGGGTGGATCTCTTAATGTAGAGTACAGGTATGGTATTGTTGATATTTAATATAAATCTTTTCCTCAGTTGGAACATATGGGATTTACAATTGTAAATAATAGAATTCTGTAGTTTGAGACATTGGAAAATGTTAAGGCGTTCATACTTTGTTTTAGATCTCAAGGATGGATCCTTTAATTTAATGTAGAGCACACGTTGCTATTGTTGATATTTAATATAAATCTTTTTCCCGGTTGCAAGATATGAGATTTACAATTGTAAATGATAGAATTCTACTGCTGGAGACATTGAAAAATGTTTAGGGGTTCATACTTAATTTTCAATCTCTAGGGTGGATCTTTCAATTTAATGTAGAGCACATCTATGCTATTGTTGATATTTAATATGAATCTTTTTCCCGGTTGCAAGATATGAGATCTACAATTGTAAATAATAGAATTCTGTAGTTTAAGACATTGGAAAATGTTTAGGCGTTCATACTTAATTTAAATCTCTAGGGTGGATCACTTAATTTAATGTAGAGCAAATGTATGCTATTGTTGATATTTAATATGAATCTTTTTCTCGGTTGCAAGATATGAGATCTACAATTGTAAATAATAAAATTCTACTGTTGGAGACATTGAAAAATGTTTAGGGGTTCATACTTAATTTTAAATCTCTAGGGTGGATCTTTCAATTTAATGTAGAGCACATCTACGCTATTGTTGATATTTAATATAAATCTTTTCCTCGGTTGCGAGATATGGGATACGCAATTTTATGAAGCAATATTTTTTTGATCGAGTAACTCGAGAATGATTTAAGCGTCTATAGTGAGGCCTAAATCTCGGCAAGGGTGGAACCCTCATTTTAATATAGAGTACACGTGCTTCGCTGTCATTGTTAAATATAAATCGTTTTCGCACTTTTATCAATATATGGTCACAATTTAAAAAAAAATACAATTTTCTTCAAGGAGATACTTAAATCTCCATTTGAAAATCTCAGCAAAGATGGAATCTTTATTTTAATGTACACCACACGCGCTGTTGTAAAATTGCGTGGGTAGAATTTTGAGAAATTCGTAGTTCTCGACTGTTTAACACGTTAATTGCCACAGTAGTTCCGCAGAGTTTCTCGTAACAGACATGTCTGACAAACAAGGCTGTTAAAATATTTAATTATGTTACCAGTTCCTCCGTCGTTTCATAATCACCTTAATTTTTATTTCTCAGAGACTAAATATAAAAAAGTATAGTAGGACGTTCGGTAAAAAGTATAACTCGACGATGAAATATGGCGTTGCTCCTAGCTGACTGCGGCAGTGAACGTGTTAACGCAAGAGTTTTCAGAAGGAAGTGAAAAAAGAGTAAAAAAGCTGAGAAACGTAGTGCGTAAAATGAAATGCTGGAAGTATCAGGCTACCGTCCGTTCTAGATTCTTTTTAATCCATCCGCTCGTTGCTACTTTAATGCTGTTATTCTTGGCTTAGTGCCACGCTAATTTTGCAGGTTGCGTATAATCGCCAAAGATCACGCATTGCGCTAATTAAACTCGAAGGTGCTAACGACAAAGGAGATACTTTGACTCCAACTTTAACTGTTGAACTCTTCTAAAATAGATTGTGAATAGCGCAATTTTTATATCCTTCGATTCACTCTATTCTCAAGATCTACTTCATTGCAATTCATCGGTTTAATCTCAAAAACAAAAAATGTAGCAAAATCCGTCTCGAAACATCTCAACATCCTTCATTTATCCGATTCGCTTGTACTCTCTTTAACAAAAACGACCAAACCAGTCAAAAAGACCGGTTCCCAATTTTTCTAAAAATTCTCCGCATCACTGCAGCAGCCATAAAAAAAATATTCCATTTCCATCTTAAAAAGCCTAAATTAAATGATTAAACACATTTTCCACCTATTTAAATGCAACACATAAAATGCAAGTAGCTCCAACGTTGAAGTGCCATTTTCCATATCTTCTAAAGATCACAAACGCCAAAATTCCAAATAAATCGCAATATCACATCCGATCGTTCGAATTAACATCCTATATAAAGTAATATTAAAAACACCAATTTTCGGCCGTTAATTTTCTTAATGGTTCTTGCTAATCGCGTTAAAAGTACCATTCCAATTGGCTGGTGTGTTGCGTGGATCAGCAGGGTTACGTGAACACCAGTTTCGTCCCACTATTCTCCATTCCGAACAAATGCACCCCGGTTGACAAACACACCGTTCTACATGGATTCTGCTCGTATTCGCACATGCACACGTGAAAATCCGCCGGTGACGTCATAGATGGCGAAACGAGTAAACGTGTACCGACCCAGAATTCGATCTTACCTTCACTTTAGCATTTCAGTAGTCGTCAATTGGACTCTCGACGAGGGTTCCACCCTCGTTTTAATGTATAATACAGTCGCTTTACCGTCGCTACTAAATATAAATCGTTTTCGGTCGTTTAGTTAGATACGGTGCTCGTAATTAGGAAAAAATATGTCTTTTAATTAAGTCATTCGGGAGTGTTGTGCAAGTGTGTGGAGGATTTTTAAATCTCAGCGGGGGTGGAATCTTCATTTTAATGGGTAATATATAATGGATAACGTTCTTGGATGATGGTATGGAGTATAAATCTTTTTGAGAATTGGGGATAATGGGTATGGTTTGGAGAAAATGCAATTTTGTGATTCAGTAAGGGTGGTGTGTAGACATCTTTGAATCTCTGAAAGGGTGGATCTTTTAGTTTAATGGATAATACACGTGATTTGGTGTTGAAAGTTGTTATAAATGTTATCGGGCATTTGACAGGGTATGGGAACCATGATTTGGATAAAATACAGTATTTTAATTAAGTGGTTTCCTAGTGTTCTGGAAGTGTGTAGCATTTTCTAAATATCAGGGAGAGTAAAATCGTTATTTTAATTAGTCATGCAGGTGATTAGATGGTGATATTAAATATAATTCTTTTCACGAATTTGATAATTAGGTAATGTGGAAGTGGAAGTATGTAAATTTCAGCCACAGTGAAATCTCAATAAATTTTAATTTGCATTTTACTAAAAATATAAAAAATTCGAGTTGTATTGGTAAGATAGAAAAAAAAACAATTTAAACCACACAAATATGATTCTAAGTGATCCTGTAACTTTAAAAATAAAGTGTTTATCTAACTAATAAAGTCATCCAATACGTTTAAACGACCGGAAGTTACGTAATTGGTAACAATAGAAAGAAAATAAGACAGCGTTCTTCAAAGTGATTAAATAAACAGTTTAATTATCCTAAGCATAATATGCTCAGGGTAATTTGTTAGTACGAAGAGGTTCCCCTCGTTAGGTATTATTCAATCGTCCTTTCATTCATTTGCGATGAAATAATTGAATTATCTTTCCTTTCATTAATATCCCCGCGTTGTCCGGCGCCATTAAGACCTTTCTTGGTGCACAAACCATCTTACTGCGTTTTTGTTCGTTCATAAGGAAATTGTTTAATTACTTACACCCTGTTAAATATTTTCATTCGACTAATTTCAACTAGAATAATACTATCTTGCCCTTCTTTTATGGAATTATTCAGTTACTGTTCTATTCATCATAATGAAATTTAATTATTTCCTCTGCGTCCACTTCCTTGAAAAATCTTTCTATCTGCGTATTCTGCTCAGACGAATGGCTGGCTCTTAAGTCTAATTAATTAATCCCTCGGGGATCCGTAACAGATACGAAAACGAGTTTTAGGGACAAATTAGATGATACTGGATGGCCAAACTTCTGAAGATCCTATTATGCACATATGTCCCCGAGAATAGTTGCAGAGTACAATTAAAAGTTATAATTTCGCACAGAAATGTCCTAATAATGTCTCGAAAATGAGAAACTGCATTGGTTAATGTAATTATGAGTTACGAATAAAAAGCAACTGTTTGAAGTAAAAATGCAATTATACTTCGGAACTCCATGTAAATATCTACATTCAAATATTTCTCAATTTAATGCCACAGTATCTTGGAATATTGTATCATCTCACTCAACTAAACCTTGGATTAATTAAGATAGCTAGGAAATCTGCTCTCTAATTGTTTTATTCTTATAATCTTTACGACTGTAAACTATTTTCAATCGACAAATTTCCTTCCCCCCTTCATTTCCTTCTTCCCGAAACATTCATCTATCATTTTTCTTATTTATACTTTAATTAAGTATTTTCATTAGCAATTGCATTTTGAACATATATTTCATATTCTAATTTAAATATAGATTGTAAATTAATAATCGGCAGTTTCACTGTTAACATAATCACTTGAAACTACACAGAAATGCAAATTCTCGTTTCATCAACTTCAATCTCATCAACCAAAGTCTCAAGAAACTAAATGTCCGCAATTAATATCGCAAAATGAGAGTTACATTTTCAACAATCCAAAGGTTTCTGTAATTCGAGCAAATCTTCGAGTTCGTTGATACTAAAGTTACAGGACACGTTTCTCGAAACTCCGGAAGTGAAACTCAATTTACGACGTGGAAGACAAGCGCAGAATCACGTTGGCAGGTGGTTCGTAGAGAACGTTGACCGAGAATGAAGTAGTCCGAATGCTTTAACCCTCTCGACCACACTGGCTGAGGTTAAAACCACTTGTAGATTATTTTTTTCCCTTCTTTTGTCATCCGGAGCACGACAGTCTCATTTCGAAAATTAGAAGGCAACCTCCGCCGATGAATTTTTAATTTCAAGCTGTCCGTAAACACTGACATGCTTCTCCTCCGTTCGTTCGTACTCAGACGTAGAAGACTGCAGAATACCGAGGTTAAATAATAAATAATTTAATAGATTGTATAAATAACAATGGCATCGTGGATCTCGTTTAAATAAATTCTCATAAATCCACGGAGATTTCCATCGCTGATGTATTCCTCTGTCGTTTGCAACTTCCACGTGAAATAACGTAAAGAAAGGAATCAATGAGAAAAGTATGAGTTCAATTTAATTGATGGAGGTAAATCGCTTTATGGAAAACTCAGGAGATAACTTCTTCGTGAAAGACACTCAACTATGCAAATGGAATTTGCATTTGTTTTGAATGCGCATCAAGAGATCACCGCCACTTCTATCCGATTCATTTTCATACAATTTTCTTACGGCGATCTTCCTGTGATTGAAGAGGGGGGAAAAAGGAATTCGAGATTTTTTGCTCGGGATTTTTTCAATCGATCTTCTCGAACCGATATCGCGAATCCATTTCAAACGGCGACGGCAGGAGACTGAGAACTTTTCTGTTCGCGTTTGTTTTCTGAAGGGTAATAAAGTCGATCATTTGAATTTAAAAGGTCCGACTGTTATTCCGATGGTGAGAGTCACTTAAATGTTTTTTTACATCAATGGAAAAATTATCTGCTATTACTCGTATGAATTTATTGAAATTATTTTTAACGCTGGTAAGAATAGTTTGCAGTAATTCTTAGCCTCTTGAAAATTCAGGTTTTTGAGTTTTAATAAACATAGGATTAGTTAAAGTTTAACTTTTGGTTTTTTAAATATTTTAGGCTGTTCGTGTTTTTGTTTTTTTGGTAACTAGATACTTTTGAATATATTAATTTATAGGACATAGCTTAGAATGATACTATAATTCGTGAAGGTATGATAACTTGAGGTGTAACTTTCGCCATTACGTTTTTACTTTAATCAAATGTATAATGACTTAGGAATTAATATATTCAAAGTGTCTAATTGTGAATTAGACTCATACAGTTCTAAATAAACTAATCCATCCACCTAGGCAAGATTTAATCAAAAACTATTAACACTGATGGAAAATGTTAACCTTTCGCACCCCTAAGATTGACTATTATTTGTCTGAACTATTATTTTATTAATTCAATTTTATCTCTGCTATGAAATTATTACAAATACAGCTAAATAAATAAAGAAACAAATATCCACAGCCAATATTTCCATAATCAATCTCATAAAATGGTGCATAAGAGTTAGCTTTTACAGTAACAATATGAATATCGTTATGAAATCCAGAAACCAACGAACAAAAACGACAGATAGATACGTTTGCATCAAATTAGAGAAACCTCGTCAACTATCCGAGCACTCGATGACCATTTATCATTCTCGATGATTGTGTCGAAGAATTTAACCGAGGTAGAAATAATAGGAATGGTAGACCTACAGTGATCACTTGCTGAAGAGTTTAATGCCAGCCGTCCCGATAGGCTTCCAATTGGTCATAGAACTACTGTTACATTGATTGGAAATCTGTTAGGACATTTGGCATTAAACTCTTCAGCAACGATTGTATCCTACGGCAAACAGAATTCCATCGGACCAATTTTCAGTCTTTTCTTTTCCATCAATTCATCAACTGTCGTGTATCACTGGAAAATTATTAAAAAAATATGAAATTTAAGATGAGAAATTGACACGAATTTTTGGAAGACTTATAGTAATTTAGTTGTATTTTCTGATTTTTCTGACAAAAGATGAAAACGGAAGTAGACAAGTATAGGGGAAATGGTTTATCATGAGCTGAGAATGAGGGAGGGTAAGTTCGAAAATAAAACCACCTGAATGAACTTAAACGGCCGACGGATTTTTAACAACGTTTCCTTGCATAAATCAACACTATCCTGCGGCACTTTTTTTTAATGTACCGGTATGTCCGACACCTTAAAGAAAAGTCGTGAAAGACTTCTTAAAGTAGAACTCTGAGAGGAATTTTGCGTGTGCCTTTACATAATTTTGAGTTCCCGTTAAAACAAGTACTGAAAAATCGCTAGAAATCTGCGAAAATTTTGTATACGCAATTTTTTTTATGCATGAGGAATTAATTTCTTAATTTGTGTATTAATTTAAGTACATTTCTTCCGCATGTGAAAATATTACTCGATTTTTCAACTGTTCTACTTTTATAGATTTTCTAGAATCTCATATTTTACGTGTTCTAGTATTATTTTATACTTTTTGGGAGAATTATCATTTTTCAGGAATTTCCAAAGAAATTTTCTTTACTTCTTTTCCTGAAATTAGCTGTAACAATTAAACACCAATTTCAGGATAATTATAAGCCGAATATTTCGTATTGTAATATTCATAAATTACACGAGGATTCATAATGAAAGTAATACTACTTTAATGCATTTTTAATTCGTAAATTTGAAGAAGTTAAAGCAAAATTTCACGAAATTCTGCCCTCCGAAAATGTCGCCTTTTTAATGCAATTTCATAATGACCGTATAATTTACTGAGTGTAATTAAGGAAGCTAAATGTCTCGCATGAATTTTATGTTGAAAAAAAGGAAACCTTGTGACTACATTTTCTTTAATTCTATATCTTATTTCTCATTAGGCTGCGTTGAGCTGCAGTTAAAATCGCACGAACTTCCGGACCCCTTTTTTACGATTACATTTGTATCACGTGTCGCGATAAAGAAGAAAATACGTAAAACTCAATTGTCCCGCAATCACGTAACAATTTAGAAGTCCAGAACTAAAGCGAATCGAGTTCAAAATTGATTTTCCATTCAGTGCCGAGATAGCGGTAGTCTTGTTATATCATGGAGAAAAATGGCTGTTATTCGGATTATCTCTCAGGTTTATTCGGAGCCAAGGTAAATCGAATCTATTTTGACATCCTTGAAACCGATTATTCGACGAAATTTATTGTCAACCTAATTTTGCAATTTTCTATTACATAATCCGTCTCCGAATTTCATTATATTTCTATAAAATAACCGATGCGAGGTTGACTGTTTGCCTAAACCCCTTTAACATTCGATAAAATGATAATGCAAAAATTTAAACTATTTTTCTTCTCCTTTTAGCCGAAAACAGCACAAAGTTCGAAATAATTTCAATTTTATTTCAAATTGTATATATCGCTGAAAATTAAAATAGAAAATTCCAGTTAGCTACTTGCATTATTATTTTTTCTTACAAAATTGTCTGATTTTAACACTAGAACTACCGACGTTAAATCTATTATAGTCTATCATATTAAATAAGTTCTTTGACATGGACGTAGAATATTTATTCTATGACTTTTCTATAAACTCGGAGAATTTTTGGAAAAAAATTGTGTTCGGTCATTTTGACCGGTTGGTAGTTCTAATGTTAATATCATATTATTGCTGCAGGCCACGTTTATATTAAACTTTATTAAAAAACATTATAATATTGTAGATAATCAGTGAAAAATGTTTCAATTTTATTTCCAAGTCGCAACACATTCAAAACTGATTTCTTCGAGCTCTCTATATTAATTAAGATATAATATACTGCTTAATATTTGTCGAAAAATCAGAGGACATAGATCGAGTGATAAGAATGAAGAAAAACATTTGTATGCAAACTGTTGGTTGAACAAGGATTAGATACCAATTAGGCGTGGGCTAGGCGTGTGGGTAGGTGTGGACTTAGGTGCGGGGTTAATTGTGGACTACGTTTGGGTTAGACCTGGCATGTGTTTGAGTTGGATCATTGTTCTGCACGTTATCCCAACAAAATAATTGAAACGTATGCAGCGGAATGCATACAGAAACGGAATACATGAAATGGATGTCTGAGTAATTGATAAATGCAATTTTTAGGGTTGTTTCTTTAAACAGCAATGAATGGGCTCGATTTGTAAATTGGTTCAACAAAGTCAACTCTGTAAGTGTAGCAATGAATGTAAAAGATTACGTGGAGTATTTGTAGTAACAGTTACTGATCTGATTTCATATCAAAGCAACGTGGGAAAATATTGCAATTGACTAAATATAATTTGATTCGTCACGAAAATAAATTAATTTCATCTATTAAAATGTCTGCTAGAGAGAAAGGAAGAAGGGAGTCAACTGTTGAGTAATTTTAAACTTCTAATTTTCAAGGTAATTCCAATGATTTGAATTCAAATTAATAAAATTAATCGACCCAGTTATTTTAACATTGAAAAATTCTATAAATATTCCAATTTGCAGTTCAATACTTCGGTTCGTTTAATTCGTCAAATCCAAATATAATGTGGACTTTGAGTATGCAAAACATATAAATGAATTTGTGTTTAATGAACTAACTGATAAAAGAAATAAAGAACGTAATGGCAACGCATCGAACACGTGTCATCATTCACGCTATTTTCCAAATGAGAATTTCTTTTGCAATGGAAATCCTTCATGCAAAATTAAACTCGCATTACTCAAGATCAAAGAAAAACTTTTCCCTCTGTCCCTGGACACGGAATGCATCGATCGCATAGTATTTGAATTCCTGTTAATTCAATTAATTGCTCGTATCAAATCGAAATAAAAGTTTCCAGCTGTGTGTATCACGCATAGAGAAAATAGAGGAAAAACAAAGTAATTTTCGCTGAAATGAAAAAGTTGAAACAAAAACAGGTGATAAAGCCAAAAGATGGGAAACTGTGCCTTCAGTTTGTACAGATACTATTTATATATGTACGTGTAATATTCATTTAAATATCTGTTCAAATCTATTTAAATATTTGCCAAAACTTCGAGCGAGATCTTTGAAAATTGTGAGAGTTATAAAATCATATAGCGAAGTACGGAGGGTGATATTTTTGCGGGAAAATTTTCCACTAAAATTAGTGTAAATAGTCGATTACTTTTCGAAAGTAAATAGAAGTTTAGATTATCCGGCAAAGGATTCAAATTAGTTTTGTTTACGTGAGATTGGTTCCTGAAAATGCCCAAGGGAGTGTACGGAATTTTGTGCGACAACATTTGGATTAAAAATACATCAGCTTATACCGAGAGATATTTTCTATTTAAATCTGTTTTGACAATAATATTGGACCTTGGAATTTGAAAGGTTCTTATGAAATCGTTCGTAGGATTTTTGAAATAATATTTCCATACTATTGCGGATCAAAGATGAAATATTATATTAAAGAGATGTTATTGAATTATTCATAAGATCTTTTTAAATAAAATAGTATTTCGAATTCATTGCAGGTTAAAGAGAAATATTACGCGGTTGGTTTATTTGTAATATCATATTAAAATTTATTTTACCGATAATATTGGATCGTAGAATTTTAACTGCACTTATTAAATCTCTTGTAACTATTTTTTAGAACAATATCACGAAATTATCGTAAATCGAAGCTGATACACGGTATAAAGTATTCCTTTTATGTACATTACTTTTTAGTACGTGCATCTATCCAACTTTATATAATTTATTGAAAAACTCTTGATTATTTTAACAAATATTAATGAAACATTGATCGAAGCTAGGCCACAAATGGCTTTCCTGAATTTATAAAGTTTCTTCAAAGCAGAACTGATCATTTTTATTTAAATCATTCTCTACTGCATTTTTATTTGAAAAATATTACATTTCCTCGTACGGAATGTACGATTTGGCGACAGTTGATACGACATTACTCAATGTCTCGACAGAATGGAAATGTCACTTGAATTCAATCCTTTGGTATGGTTTCGTGTAAGCATCTAGAAGATCCTGTCATCCATTATCAATCTACGTCAGTAATTTCCGATCGACAACTGTACTACCGAGTACCCCATACCTCCCTTAACTGTCTACATTTCGCACCATAGAGCAAGCCATGATCTCCTTTGAGACAATACCTTGCTGAACTGAATACCTTAAACATTAATTAGAACCAAGAAGTACAGTATTCACTTTACAATGTAAAAATGTCACAATTTTGCATTGCACGAATATTAAAATAGCATAAATTTGCATTACTTCGGCGAGTTCTCCTGCAATTATGAAAAATAGAGACACAGAGAAGAAAAAAAGTGATAGAACACTTCTAAAATAGCAGGGTATTTAAACTAACACTGAAACTCCTAATAATTATCTCATTAATCACGATTCAGAGGGATAATCTGGCGAAATTGTATGAGTCCTTAATTTATACATGTGATAAATTTTCACATTCAATTTTAGTTCATATTTTTGAGTCATTTATATTTGCAAATTTTTAAATACCTGACAGACAAAACACACAGATATTAATTTTCCAAAATTCAACTTTCTTTTAAAACTTCATTATAACAGTCATACACAAAAACTTACTAGACCGTAATTAAACTCGTGAACGGTTGAAAAGGCAACGATGAAATCGTAATAATTAAATAACGCATTCGCTTAAAGGCTCGCAGAAGCTCCAGCTTTTTTTTCCCCCCATTTCCCCGAGATTTTAACTGTTGGCCGCTTTTTATTTAAATTGCTAAGGTATCAGGCACTCGGCTTATTTTCCCTATGGCCGTCGGCCAACTCGGACTCATTTTTGTTCTAAATTAGCGAGCGAGCTAACGTGCATTTGAAGATGAAAATTGCAAAAGTACAAAGACAAAACAAAGAGCCCTGTATTTTCAGCTGCCCCAATTCAGTTTCGTATATTCTTCCATAGATCGGTGTACCTTTTCCAAAAGTATCATGATACATCGAAACCGTACGTGTTTCAAGTTCGAAATTGTCTTCATGAAATTTCTCGAAGAAAAAGAAATGACGACAAAGCAACAACATTCAAATTTTCATTAAATTCAATTCTAACGTAGCTGTCGTCAAAATATTTGATTCCTACTTTTCTATCGGTAATCGTCCACGCTGAAGGGTTGAAAAGCGCCCGTATATTTGGGGTTGCAAAATCTATTTCGGCGAATATTCTTTCTAGGGCAATTGTGTAAATTGACGAAATTTCAAATTTGCAAATATGTCATTAAATTTTCTTGATTACTATTTAGGTACAATGTGTGGGATAATTCGCGAAAGTCTGCCTTTATCAGCGGCGAAAGGGCGAAAGAGTTCTCTACAGGGATGCAACTGAAAATGAAATTCCACGTTATTGATGTTCGATATGGCCATAAATCAAACGAATTGACAAAAAGTGCTCGCCTCGCGGGGTCACGTCGATTTCTGGCAGCTGCGATCAGAGTGACGTTTTCATTTTGCCAGATACATCTATGCACTGCCATCCTATGCCCGCGAATTGAGTGCCGAAGAAACACAAATTTGTATACTCGATAACACTGTGTTTGCGGATCCTGCGAGTACGTGTCCTATGGAAATTTTTGAAATTTGTTGTCGCGTGAAAAAAAAAGCTATCGAAAAACTTGACAGCGCGAGCTCACGAATTTATAAGCAGAGCGCGGCTTTTTTGAAAATGTCACGTATAAAAGAGAGCAGTTCGATGGGATAAAAATTTGTAAGTGTAGTTAGAATTTTAAGATCATCTTAATGTTCCTTTTCCGAGCTGAAGTTACTTAATGGACTTTAAAATATCGATACTGTTTTAGAACGTCAACGCCAGATGCTCGACACCATAAGTTCTATCCTGCTGAGTCTTCTTATCCACGTTCTTTTCTCTTAAATCTTCCGACAGATTCGATTAACACTTTAATCTCTACGTGAATTCTCTGCTAACTCGTCGGATATGTCTTAAAGTTTAATCCTGCAAAATACCAATTTTCTGATACTTTCAAAATGGTGTCGCTTAATTCTCTTTCTCAGAGATCCAGTACCAGAGATTCTAACACTGTGATCTCAATTATTCAAAAAGTAGTCAACTTCGAAAAGAGTATGATAGCTAAGGAGCTGAAGGTTGACACTCGCAATCAATAGGTTCGTGTTCAAATCGGAAATTTAAATAGTGGAAATAAAAGATCTTAAGCTAAATGGCCATAGCAGTTACAGGATTATGGTGGAGGTCTCATAGCTGTGGTAGTTTCTCACCTAGAACAGTAGGTCCTAGGCGAAGTAACCAGAGAAATTAAGCGGCTATGGTGGAGGTATAATAGCCATGGTGGTTTGTCACATAGAACAGTAGGTATTACAATTACGCCAAATGACCATAACAGTCGAGGGGCTATAGTGGGTAAGGTTATAGCTCAAACTCAGAATCATTAGAACCAAATTCAAATCTTCCTCCGTCACCTCTTGAAGTTCAACTAAATTATTAATTTTAATACATTACAATCTCAACGGTTCAAAACCCACCTAAAACAATATGTCCTGAACAAAATACCCCGAGCAGACAAAACCAAGAAATCCAAAATGGTAAATTTCGATCTCACAATTTAAACTACCTTGGAAAACGACTTACGACAAAACCTACTATCAGACACAACACCCCAAAGAGTTAACACTTGGCATGCAGGTATATTTCGCCGCCGATATTTTTTATTTTACACTTAAATATGTGGTCTACGATTATTTGAAAAAAAAACGATATTTTTTTTAATACGTAATGCCCATCGTAATTATACGATACCCGCTCTCCAGCAAAAATCTACTAAACACGTATTTTTACGTGACCCGCGCTCCAGTGACAGACTGCGAAAAATGTAAAAATTCGTTGCCCGCATACCAAGTGTTAACACTTTACCGACCGGTAGCCTATAAATAGGCTTTTTGTCACCAACGCTTAGACTTTTAGTTTATTAATCGGTTCCCACGGCAATCACTAATTTGTTATTTATTATTGTAGTGGAAGTGTGTTAAGGAGTCAGTGAGAATCATTTGTAATTTTCTTTAGGCAATCTAAGCCGAAACATATCCTTTAAAATGGGTAGAATGCTGAAACAATAGCGGTCGGTAATGTGTTAATATCCATTATAATACACTTCCCGAAACATTTGATCTCCAACTGCGAGTAACAACTCATCTTTTCTGTCCCCAGGCCGCGTGGGTTTTTCTTAATCAGGACCAGCGGTAGCAGAGCCGTGATCAAAATGAGTCTCATAAACCCGGATATGGAGAACCGCGTGGTCCTGAACGTGGGCGGTATCCGGCATGAGACTTACAAAGCAACCCTCAAAAAGATCCCTGCGACGAGGCTCTCGAGGTTGACCGAGGCCCTCGCCAACTACGACCCGATCCTCAACGAGTACTTCTTCGACAGGCATCCGGGGGTCTTCGCCCAGGTTCTCAATTACTATCGTACCGGAAAGCTCCACTATCCGACCGATGTTTGCGGGCCACTCTTCGAGGAGGAACTGGATTTTTGGGGTCTCGACTCCAACCAGGTCGAGCCGTGTTGCTGGATGACCTACACTCAGGTAGAACAACAAGAACGTATCACCTTATCGTGTTCTTGCTCGTGGAATTGCTTCCGTTTGAATTCGATGCTATAGAACGGTGCTGTTTAATCTCTTTTTATTTAATCTCTTGCCTTACGATGCACTTGCTGGCTACATGCATTGGAGACGAATCATTAACTGTTGGAAAGATTCATCGAGTTTTTTTTTCATGATGAAGTTTGAAGAGGATAGGAAATATTAGTGGGATTATGTGTTGATTTATTGACTTTTATCTTGGTGGTATTTACCCAAACAATTCGTAAATACTTGTGATTTAATTGTTTAAGCTTGTAATTGAAATTACGAGATATTTTTTAGTTTGCAGTGGGTGAGTTAAACGCTGAAAAATTCAAAGTGAATGATTTAACATTTCTAGTAAGAAATTGACAATTGTGATTTGCTGTATTTTATTTTTCAACGTAAAATTGATGATATGAAAGTGAGTTAATATTGTCGTCTTCTATGGAATCTTTGAAGGTTTTTGGAAGGGTTTTTGCACTTTGAATGCTAAGGGGTGCTATAAGGCAAGGGGTTGTAAATTGCTGATAATGTTTCGTTTTGTAAATTTTTAATGAACCACGAAAATGATTGAATTCAAAGTGGATGTAGAAATGCCCTGTGATTTTACAGCTGTATGTAAAATAATAGAAAAATGGGAGTTTACTGAATTTACAAATTGGTGTATTTCATGGCAAACAATCATTTTCTGTGGCTTCAAGTTCAACGATTGAACAGCGCTGCTGTAGGCGAAAGTTTCTTCGTTTGTGGGTGCAGATTAAGATTTTATATGTAGATTTAATCAAATCTGTATTATAGAGACACCATAGCAAGTTTTACGGTGTTCATAATTTTATATTTAATAATCTATTAACTAATGAAAAATTCAAACCACTTTGAAATTTTACATTTAAAGAATATAAATTATTGTTAATTATCGTCAACCTAATTTCTTGATTGCTGATAATTAAAGAGAAATTAATTATTCTCCAGTAGATTGAGATTTCGTTTACTTTCACCCTCTGTATTTAAATGACCGAAGTGGAAATCCGGTTATAAAATGCGACGGTTCGATTTAAATGGAATTTGAAGGATGAAGTAATTTCAGAAATTGCAAGATGTTATTTAATTAATTTCGCATTGTACGTAATTTATACCGCAATTATAAAGTTTCGAAGAAGAAAATTGTTAGAAGTTTTCTACACATAGCACGTTCATTAAAGTAACTATAAGTTAGCTTTTAATAAAACAAAATAAAATAACTCTTGACCTCTGCTCCTTTAACTGAGCACTTTTTCATCGTGAAATTCTGAAAATTATTCAAATTTTATGCTTCTTTTTCAGAAACGTACATTTAGCACAAAAATTTCGTAACATAAAGCACTGTTTTGTTGTATTTGTATTTAAATTAGATAATATTTTGGGGTTGAATTGCTTTTTTAACCATCAAATTCACGATTGAAAAACAATTGGATAAAAAATGTTATATGCTCTGAAAATCTGTAAAATACATTAAAACAATCAAAATTGAAATTTCGAAATTACTTTTGAATTCATAAAGTTCCATGAATAACAAGAATAAAATCGGAATTACAGTTCCACCCGACGGAACAATCCAACAGTAAAAAAATATCGATATATGTAAAATTATGACATCAATACCAACGACTTCCTGTTTGCCCTATTATAATCCTCAAATTTGCAACGCGGTTAATTTAGAATTCCATTAATAATTCAAATTCCCAACCCATTTATTATATCAAATATTCCAAGTCATTGCAACCACAAAAATTAATTGACCATATATTACTCCTCATTTGTCATCGAAAATTATCTATGTCATTGCAACAAAAACATGCAATGCAAATACCTTCTCTATCACCTTCTCATTTATTGTACAAAGTTAATCGACTAATTATTGCCATAAAAACATTAAAATTCTTACTACATTATCTCGTTAAATTACGCAAAAATTTAATTTAAAAAAAAGGAAGAAATAATAACGATATACTTAATCTGCATCGACAATCGAACAAACGAAGAATTCCGATAGAATTGTTATGTGTTCGTTTTTAATTGTTCATAATACTGTTTTATATTCCATCCAGATCACAGTCACGTACATCAAACATCGCACAGTGTGACACAATTGACATACGATTTTTCATGTAAATACACGAATTAATCAAACACGATGTTTATATAATTCATTGTACCACTTGTCAAACGTGCATTGCCACGATTTAAATCAAATCGTTGCAGCATCGTCACGCGATTCACCTAAAACAACAAATACCATAAACAGATTGCGTTGTTTAATTCGCATTGAATCATCCCAGCATAAGTTCGACGGATAATAAAAAAATTCAGCTGACGGTGCATTTAATTATCCGGAACTTATCGCTATAATTAACTACCTAACGATCGATATGCTGCATCGTCTATGCAATAATTATGGCACTGCCACGACAGTGTCAGACATGTTTAATAATAATCTATAATGATTCTCCGAGGTTTAATTTTAATTATATTCACACATCCTTACCGCACTGTACATTTCTTCGTGCAAAAAAATTAGAGAATTATTGTTAAATGTAATTGTAGAAAATAGTAACTTTTGGGTATAATGTACTTGGTATTTATAAGTAAAATGCAATCTTAGAGAAACATTGTTTGTAGAGATACAACATCTCATAAAGGAATTAAGACTTTTAGAAAGGGATCAGTGTGATTAGTGAAGACAATTCTAATTGTACTTTACAAAGAGTTAATTAACGATACCGTTAAATTAATTATCAGAACAACTCGGAGAAAAGGGGAAATCGTAGGATTTTGGAAACTTCGGACAAATTGAATTACCACTAACACTAACTAAAACAGACAAAATAGTTTAGAATTCCTTAGGAAAGTTAGTCTTTAGAGATGTATTTTCTGCAACTTTCCAGGAATTATGTTACAGTATGTGAACAATGAAACTAATCAATTTATTTTGCCCCTTTATTCCCCTTTTTCTAACACATAATTTAGTTAGATACAACGTGTTAATTCCCAGTAGCTTCGTAATTATATCTTTGAAACTTCGGAACCAATTAATGAAAATATAAATAGAAAATATAATAGTCGTAATATTAAATAAAGTAACGTCAGTAATTGTTGTTTCCATTTATGGTTAAATACTTTTTAGTACTTAATTAGGAGAGATGTTTCCACAATAATATTTACAAAGATTTAATGAATATTAATTTTAGTTTAGGCATTAAGCCTTTGTTATTCCGTGACATGGTATCCTTGACATAGCTTTCCGTCGTAACTAATTTTCCATCCAATTAATTGCGACTTTGGAATTTCCCAACAATTTTATATTTTTCCCGAAGGGCCCTTCAATATTTATACCCATTGCCGTGATTAAATGAAAACGAATAATGAACGTAGAGAAATTTACCAAATTAATTGCACTTAAGCAATTTATCGCGTAAACGATGTAACATCTAATTTTGTGGTTAATGCATTTTATAAAATTTGTGTTATTAAATACATGTGCAAGAATAATTAATTAAAACATTAATTTCTGCTTATATTTTTCAAATAAGTGAATCAAAAGTTAAGCATTCATTTAGAATTTAAAATTAAATCTGTCCCTTTAGATTCGCAATTACATTTCTGTAATGATAGAGAATTCCAAAACATCAGATTCTTCAATGAAGAGCTCGTTCCTCGTAATATCCACGTAACACGTCTGAATTTAATTGCATCGTTATAAAACGTCGTAATAATTAATCTCAGGCGGGGACTTCAAATTATCGCATTTATTCGCAGGACGTCTGTAATTACCGAAATAAGAAACGTGTTGAGAAACGCGAATTCTAGTTATTCCACGACAAACAACTGTTTTTTAACATCCCAATAAATTCAGCCCAATATTCGAAATCATCTTTGCTACAAGAATATTGCAAAATTATTTTTCAACTAATATTCAAACGAAAATTTAGAAATTCGAACCTAAACATAACACTTGTTAAATGAATATCACAAAATTAGTATTTCAAATTGAATTAATATAGAAAAATCAACAAATCTCAAGCTCCAATGTTACACTTACTGAAAAATATTATAAAATTAACAGTTCAAAGTTCATTCAAATTATTTAAATCTCCAGAACTTTTTCCTGCCCATATAAAATAATTCATGGATGAACATTATTCATGATTTCTAAATACACAGTTGCAGCATTATATTTTTGACAAATTTTGAGCAAAGATAAAGTATTCAATCGCTAGAAAAAAATCATTTTCCAGCAACCCCTCCCTTAATCCCACAGTCTACCGTGTTCCCTTCAATCGATTTGTATTTCGGAATACTTTTGCTTCGTATCTTCGACAAGGATCACACGATATCTGTCTTTTCCACCCCTTCGAGATGTTTCTCTTGATTCATCCAGATCTCGCCCGAATGGAGGATCATTTACAATACTGACCATGCCCGATCTAAGAAAAGAAGGGGAAAATGGAGAATTTATGTGAGAGGCCCTCCGCTTAGCCGCGCGAAGCCGTATGGGGTGGACACCCTTAGATTTTGATTAAATACCATTGATTTGTGGAGGAGCATATAGATAAAGTACGCGTATTTCTTCGGCCTGCTGGTGTGTTTCGTTGGGAATTTATTTGGCTATCTGTTCTCCTGCAAATAAATCACCCTTTTTCCTTCTAGAGGAGAAAAAGTCGAGGGAACGAAGAAGCCAATGAACTGAATAAGGGTTGGTTAAGTTGCACGGAAATTAAAATTCAGTTATTCAGGATCATCGGGTCGATATTTATGTAGGATCGGTCGATTAGCTTTTGTGTAATACACAGTTCATTAATTTTCTACGAATTGAATTAATATAATATTTGTTTAAAGGTAAAAAGGGCAATTGTAGCAGTGATTAATATATTACTATTTTTTTTCAAGGATGGAAACTACTTTCTCTAAGCTCAAATATTGTAAAATATTTTTCTTATTTCTTTTTTGCATGAAAATTATATTTCAATATTCCCTGTACCATGCATTAATTACTTTTAATACTGTAGTTTTTATCGTTGCAAAACACAAATCGATACAACAATTTCAGTTTTACTACACGGAGTAAAATTTTCAGAAGCTTATCTGTTACAAAGATACTAAAATTCAAAAGTTAATTGTTAAAAGAGGACACCGTTATTATTTATAACATCCATGCCCCAATAAAGAAACCCAAAACCGCTGCATGTTATTGCAAAATGGAACGCTGCATCGAACATTCGTGATTCCAATTTACAAGCAATTTCCTGTAAAAAATATTCCATAGAAGTTTTAGCAAATGAAGCATGCAAATTTCTATCCCCCCGTGCAGCCGAACAAAACCCTCTTCTTATCGATCGCAATTGTACAGGCTCCATCCGCAAAATTCCAGCTTGAATTCGAGCTTATGCTTTAGTAAAGACTACGGTATAATTTTCCACCCTCAACCTTTCGTGCTTTTCCACCGGTCGTAAATATTTGAAGATCTAATCTTCTTAGTTCAGAAGGCGATGTGTTAAACAGATAGTGCCGTATGGCTCACGTCATTCGTGTAAATTCCATTTGTCAAAAAGATTATCATTTGGCAATATCAATAAAAACGTGATTGTCTCGAAGAAGCGATTAAAGTCAGGTGAAGTGTTACGGTTATTTTAATCGAATGTATCTTCGTCTGAACTTTGGACGAAGAATTATTTGGACTGGTGATCGGAAAAGTGATCTGATTGTTGGTCCACTGTCACAATTAATACTAGAACTCCCTAGGCAGACAAAATGAATAGTTTCTAATTTTTTATAAAAACTCTCCATCGTTAATAATCCCCATGCCAAATTAAAAACTCATTTGTAATCGAGTCGCCCAGAAGCCAATGCGGTTAAGTCAATTCTTTTCTATATTTTCTGATTTTTATAAATTTTAATAGAATGAAGTTTATTCTATTAAAATTTACTTAATTTACTTACGTATTTTAATACAATGAAGTTCATTCTATTAAAATGTACAAAAATCAGAAAATATAAAAAAAATTGACTTAACCGCATTGGGTGCTGAGCGACTCAATTGTTACAAGGAATGTCCGTAGACGATTAACTTCATAATCCTGTCCTCTAAATCGTGATCTAATCGAAATCGTATACATATTTCACGGTTCCCAGCACTGATATATCGCATTCACCAAAATCCAGTAATGACAAGGTAGCAGTAATATTCAAATGCGGTTCTCCGCAATCGTAGCATACCATTCCACGAGGCACCGGTACGTTGTACATTATCCAAATTGTCACTCACTATTACTGGCGTTCATTTAGGGACCAAGTGCTCGGTTACCTTGAAATTATTTATGGAAACGTAAATGCTCGCGTTCATTTACAGGACACCGATATGTTAATCAGAATTGAACAACGATTAATACTCTACGTACGATACGTGCTCTCAAAGTATTGGACCCGGGAAATAGTTTCTTCGTATTTTAGCACAAAAGTGAAAAAGTTTCTTCGTATTTCGAACAACGTTTATTAAATTAAATATGTGTCGTGTGCACCATTTGCCATTTTTGAGGTAAAACCTTAATAGTCGATGTAAAATTTCTGCAGTTTGTAGTAAAAAAACTTGTTTCGGTTTTGTGCTAAAATACGAGGAAGGTTTTTATAAATTCAATAAATTCCATCGCACATACAACCTATTAATAAATTTATGATTGTAATAAAGATTGAAAAGAATTAAAAATTGCAGAAGGCTTTATGATTTTCTCAGGGAGATATCTTGATTTGTTTTTATTTAATGATTAATTTGGTGAACTGAAAATTATGTAATTCCTTTAATTAGCCGTTTGGGAAATCTCATTTGATAATCAATTTAAACTGAAATTTCAGAGCTATTGAATTTTTTACGTTAAATGAAACAGTAAAGGCAAAGTAATAAATGTAAAGTCTTGATTGAAAAGGCACCTATCGATCGAAACGACAATTATTTGTAAGCATCCACTAATGAAACTTTTGATTACTGGAATACCCGATAACCCTACAGTCAAGTGCCTATCCATTACGTCTCTTTAAGTTCGTGATTTCGAACTTCTTTTGCTACGGTGCATATTAAATTAAGTAGAATTGTTAGTTTCGCTTGTAACTGACATGCACAATTTGCAGTCACATATTTTTATAGAATAACATTATTTCTTGTTCCTATGAATTTTTTACAATTTATTGTAAGGAGTAAAATTGAATAATTATCCTTCCAATGTATTTTAAAGATCGGATCTCTATATATCATATCTTTGAGGGTTCAGAATTCATTTCAAATTGTTAATTATAAATGAAATAATCATTCAAATTTTAAAATAACGTACGGATGAAAAAGCAAATGACATTAAAGCGGTATTAAATCATATAATACAAAAATGTGAAATGTATGGAAATTAAATGAAATATCTGACAATTGTATTAAATTATCCACGGAGAAATTGTGAAAATTTCGTGAAATTTAAAAGACCATAAATATCGATATAATATCGGAACTTTTACTGACGAAATCCCAGCAGATATAAATTAACTGTTAATCGAGTTACACGAGCGCACAAATTAAAATCGGGTGATTTGCAAATTCTCGTAAATCAGATTTCTCTTAAATAACATCGATGGTCGTCTACTAAATCAACGTGAATAATAAATACATTTCAATTTTTCCATTCACCTCATTTACTCAGAAATCAAATATAATTCGGTTTCCATTGTTAATTCATATCAACACGATTAGTGACCAAAGACTCGTTAGTTCGTGAAGCAGTGTTAAAAAATAATTAAAAGATCCATAACTAATTCAACAATCCATGCAACTTATTCCAAAATTCATCTAATATAGTTTGCAAAGTATAAAACTAATTATAAATGTAAAATTTGAGTTTGCAAATAATTTTTCACAGCTTTATTGTATTTATTATCGATAAAATCATTGTCGATCGGAGTGCGCGTCAAATGGAAATCGGTTAATGTTTTTGGAAGATCGACGATTGCAATTCGTGGTTGCTTTGCAATGACGTCAGATTTATCGCATGACAAATGCGATCATGTGTCATCGTTACTACGACAAATGTTCGGTGAACATGTTTCGACGTTGAACTGTCACAGGGAAACTAATTAAAATTCTGATTGTCAAATAGTATCGATATCTTATACCGTACGTGCGAATGAAAATTAAACATTCACGAATTAATTCCTGACAGCGGTGATTCGTTGAAACGTTCAATGATTTCATTGGATACAAGTTTCATTGTACCATTGTTGAATTTAGTATTAATGGTTGATTCGGAAACAATCATCGATGAAGGAAAGCGAGAAGTTTATAATTAATCTGAATGAAAATGGGGGTAATTTATAGTGAATTAATAGACGACAGTATTAATTAAATTACTAAATATACGACATTTTTTCCAGAGAACACCAATTAGTCAATTTATAACCCTTAAAATTATTAAAATATTTTCTATATTCAAAGAGGCTAACTGTTATTTTCATTTTATAACATTCCATTCTTTGATACATTATAATAGAATTAATTATATACTTGAGATATAATTCACATTTTATTTGGCTTGCTTCGAGTATAAAAAACAATTCCGATTAATCATAAAAATCCCACTTCCTATAAATACAATATTCCGAGGGATTAATCAACGTCACCCCATTCATTCTTTACTGTGCCATTTCCAAATCGCCATTTACATAATCACCGAGCAATAATGGTCTCCTTAGAGTTCCATCTTTCAGACCTTCTTTCGGCAGCGGATCAAAGTATTGATCTTTAAACTCTACGATCATTTTTTACATCATTAGTTTTAAAGAGCTTTGAAAGTGAAGCTATAAAGTGTGCCTCGGAATTTTACGGTGATAACAGCTTTACCATTTTATTACTAACTTGAACAAAACTACTCGTCTTAGTTAAAACGTCTATAGGCGTTAAAATCCCAAAGTACGAACATTAAAGGGTGTTATGGTGGGTATGGGGCCAAATTATCATATAAAACAGGAAAATCTCAATCTTACAGTCTACTGGTCCAAGTTGAAATTATTAAACTATTACAAATTTGCCTGTGAGGTGCTGCGATTCGAACAGAATCTTCAGCTGTAATTATTAGAGAAAATCATTGCGATAAATCAGGCTGAAATATAGAAGAGCAACGAGAATAGTAGAAACACATACATACATTGAAATAAGCACAGGATTTAAGTTGTCTTTATTATATCTATATATTATGTTAGTCTTATATTATGTCTATAAGTACGTAGCACAAGATGTCCCTATGGTATATTCCTATTCAAACCTGATCGTCGTATTTTTAGGAATTTTACCGTTAAATAAATACCATTGGGAATCTTTAGACCCTCGGTGAAACAGCCGCAATAATCTAAACCAAAAATATAAGAACAGGAGTACAATCGCGTTACGACCCTAACACCAAGGGTGAAAGAATGACAAGATTGAAACCTAAGCTTTTGAAACACAGAGCCAAAGTCTAAATTGCCCCATCGTAAAGAAAATGTCCTCCCCTTATATGTGCAAACCCTTCAATGTTCTTCAAACTACCCTCCGATACCTTTAACGATACTACCCTAATCATCGATGCTAAAAATGATGAAAAAAAAGACATAAAGGCTAGTCAATCTCGGCATGACTGTTCCTCCATGTGTGGACATTCACCTACGCTTTGCACGCGCTTTAATTGTCCCGAGGAAAGCACGAAACACAAAAATGCACCCTCGAGAGAGCGAGAGAGTTTCGCAGGTACGAATAACATTGTTGCATCCCTCTCTCTTCCACCCCGACCCACTCTTCTAGCATCGGGACACGCAGGAAACGTTGACAGTCCTCGACAGGTTGGACCTCGACACCGAAAAACCGACCGACGAGGAACTGGCAAGGAAATTCGGCTTCGAGGAGGCCTACTACGGCGGCACCCTTACGTGGTGGCAGAAGCTCAAGCCTCAGATGTGGTCACTCTTCGACGAACCGTATTCCTCCGCTGCAGCTAAGGTTTGTGCTTTTATCTCAAATTTTTCTAATGCCGAATTGGAAATACGGATTACACTGGTCTAGGAAATTGAACTTCTTTTCTTCCCCAAAGAATATTTATCAGTTTTGAAAAGAAATGGAAATGTTCAACTTTCAGAATTTTCTGCATTTTAACCGTAAAAGTTATTTCAATTTTGTTCGCGTAAAATGATTCTTCAATCTCTGTCGAATATAACGTAGCATTTTACGTTAATGTTATAAACATTTGAACATGTTTAAACAACGCTCAAGGGGAAAACGACACCTAAAATGCCCCAAGGTGGATATTTTCCTGTCTAGACGCCCAAGAGGAATTCTACCAGGAGGCGATAGAGCAGACATTTCTCTTAGGAAACCATAATTTAAACTAATATTGTTCAATTGCCTTCTCAATTTCAAGATTATACGACTTATTAATATAAAAGTGCTAGTCACAAAATAACCCTACATGAAGGATACAAACGAATTACATATCTGAATTCAGCACAAAAAAGCACTATTAGACTTAAATATTAAATCTTTTGTGCCAAAAGAAATATTTCATTTCTCTTCCAGTACTTTTACATTAACCCTTTACGGCCGTATTTAATTAAAACCAGAATGTGTATTCGCGCTTAAAACAAAACTACTAAAATCTTAGTAATATTTACATATGCCTCAGAAACGTGTTGATTCTTTGCTTTGGTGGCTGAGAGTAGATATACAATGGCGAAACTGCTTTGATGGCTGAGAGCAGACGTACGACCGCTAATTAAGGGTTGATACCACTGCAGGGTTGTATTATCAAGTAGCCCATAAAAAGAGAGGTACTTGGTGATGCTGAATCTCACCTCCGAAAATATTATACACGCACTAATAGATGAACCGATCACGGAGCACTTACTCGTCGGCCGCCGAGGGCAAACTGATAGCGAGGCGAACGTCGAAACGACTTGTTATTGTTAGAGGACGAATACCTGGAAGCCGAGGCTCGGCGAGCTCGTTTTCATAACACGCGGCAGTCGTCGTACTCCTTGGCCAGTGAAGTGGAAATAACTGCTCGTACAGTTAACGTTGAAATTGTAAACGCAACTGAACAGCACAGTTTATTTATATGATCAAATATTACGGTTATATTACTTTGTTTAATGTAGCGTTATTGTCAGAAAATAAAATATTTGCTGCTGTTGCTCGTATAGTTAATCTTGAAATTGCAAATGCAATTGAACAAGATTGGTTATTTGTATTATGAATTTTTACAAATATACTTCTATACTTGTTGTATAGACTATACTATACTTGTCATGAAATAGATTGAAGTAGACGAAGCTTTTCGAAAAACGGCTCTGGCGTGCAGATCTCGTGTACCGTTGGTCTACGAGGAGAGAATTTTCTTTGAATTCTTTAAGTTTCAGTGTAGAGAGTATAGGGGAAGAGTAATCTATTGTATTTCAGTTATAATTTTTTTTAAATTTTTATCTAAAGTTGTAAAATGTTATCATGGCATTTCATATTCTTTACTTTAGTATTATTTTTTGTAGAGATTGGAAATATTCGTTCTCAAAGGTGAGCGTTTATTTTCGGTTATTTTCTTGAAAATAATTTGAGGACAATGAAATGTATTTTTAACAATGAATGGGAGACTTGGGAAGGGTTGCACGGTGACTTTGATGGAACTTCGCGCATTTGTAGAGAAAGCAATGTCAAGGGATGGATATTTTTTGCCGGCAAAGACTCGACCAGGGGGATGAAACTACCCTGCAAACTGTCATCGCGCTCGTGATATCTTGGAAATTATTTTGGATATAAAAACTTTTTAGACGTGCTTTATGCGTTTCAACGCGAAATTACTCGGTGTATTGTTTCGCGAAAGATAGTGATAAGGAGTTATAAAAATTCTGATGCCTTTAACATACAAATTAATTGCAAAATAAGCGGAAAATAATTATTTTTATTCTGAATTAAATCCTGCATATTTTTTTATAATTTCTCTGTAATTTGTAATAGGAATATTTTCTTACTAACACTGGCTACGTGGAATCATTTTACATATTTAGAAATAAATTGCACCAATACAAAATTATCAATCGTATTTAATGGAACAAATTAAAATGGAATCTCTTACATTGATTCTAATCTTTGTAATTCACATATTTATTGTGTCATCAAAATCAAGCAAATTCAAAAAGTAGCATATATTTCGTATTTAATTTCAACATCGCTTTGCTCAACTCTCAAAAAATCTGGTATACCTTTGTCGCCAAAGAAACGACAGGAAGGACAATTTAATATTTGACTTGCTCTTTCATTAAAACACGTTTTTTTCACTTATCATGGTAAAGCATTTTTCCTAATTGAAAAGGAGTACCTTTTTAATACAGAACAAGTAACTAATCACAAAGCCGAGGGCTCCGCTTTTTTTTTCGCAAAAGCACAATGCAATTTCCCGTAGAGTGTCCAAAGGCAAAACCCGCAGGTGTTTTCGTGCGAATGGAAAAACCGAGCGAAGCGATTAAAGAGGGAAACGTAACAAGGAGTTTTCTGAAATTTCAACCGTAAGAAAAGAGGAAAAAATAGCGAATATATCCGTATGCAGAGTAAGGTCAGCTTGTTGACAGCCGGAAAGAAACGGATCAAACTGCAAAGGTTCGATTTTAACCGTCGTTACTTCTCCACGATTTCGTTGTAAACAACTTTACTGCGCTGCGACAAATGAAAACATTATACGCGATAATAACTTTGCTTTAAAAACCATTACGTGAGAGTGGAGCGCGGAATATTCAAAGGTTTAACGCAAATGTCGGCACTCCTTGCTGGTCGTTTTATGGATCGTTGAAAAGGGAACAATAATTAACGTCGACGAACTTAATCTATGATTTTCTGCTAGCATTGTCTTAAACATCGCTTAGTAAACAGTTTGTGATTAATGATATTAGTTGTACCGTTGTTATTTAAGTCGAAAGAATGAACAGTTCATTTGAATATAAACATTGAATTGTATCAGATGAGACCAATTGAATAGTTTCAATAAAATGAATATTATTTTGTTTAAATTTGAAAATTTAAAAGAGAATCAACCATTCATAAATCGAATTTGGAACACTGCGAGTCCCGCGTGGGTGGGGAACCGGTTTTAATTTTTGTTTCTCGGCACCTGGGGGTCGTAGAGGGTTGCATTTTTTTGTGTGTTTCTTTTGAACGATCGGATGAAGGTTAAACGAGAAAATAATACATGACCATTAAATTCCAGAGCATTAAAAAAGCTATTCCAATTCAAGGCAAATAAATTCCATGTCAGGATCGCCCACAATTATCGGTCACCCCTTTCGCAACCCCTCGAAAGCGCGATATCTCATTCTCAGCTTAATAAGCCTCCTCGGCGACTTTTATCACGGCTTAAATGTAACGACAGTAATTTCTCAGTCGAGCGTGAAATCGAATCGATGGTCCTTTTTCTCCCTGTAAATTGCCACGTCGAAAAAAGAGGACGGTGGGGGTTGATCGCGAGGGTACATTCTCGTTTGGTTTAAAAATTGCTGAACTTCGCGACGATGAAAAGCATCGTGAGACGATGTTTGAGGAAAATCAATTCCTAAAGGCAAAGGTAAAACCAGAGGCGTGGAGTGAGAGAAGGAAGTTGTAAACGTTGTTGCAAAAAGGAGGCCATGCGGAAGTGATAATAGGACTGCAGTTGATCGTGACTAACAAAGTGGAAGCATTAAACTCGAATCGACAAAATCCGGGACAATTTTGCGGACTTTATGGATTAACATTACTCTTCGTGAAATTTTATAGTCCATTCGAGCCCGTTGTAACGACGGCCTTCCACCGAATGAACAACGAGATTTAACTTCGAAATCGGTGGTGAATGTACGACTACTAGATTATTCTGCGAACGACAGGCAATTTTTGTTGAGTGTTCTTTTTTTTAAATTTTTATACGATGATAGAGATTTCATTTTTATGGTTTATCATTATTTTTTTAAATGATAGATTTGCTGATAGAATTTTAATAGTGGAATTACCACGACAGTTAAAATTAATAGTGGGTAATTTTGTTGGAAAATGAAAATTAATAGGAAAGAAACTTTCACATTTTCTTTTGAAAGACAAACTTAATAAAATGGAAGTTACATCGCGACAGCTGTACTTGTTACGAAACGAATGTGGAATTGGATCAGTTTCTCGTGTAAAAAAGAAGTAATGCGCTTCCTAAGGAAATATCGGAATTTAAATTGAATCGAAACACAAGATTATTTATGTGGTACTCGTAGGAATGCCAAGTTACACGTAACGTGGCTGACGTGCAGATCATCAGTTTCCCGAGTCCTCGCGTGTTTTCCTTCAATATAATTTCCATTTTCGTGTTACGCTTTGTTCCCGGGCGAAGTAAGATTAGAAATGTTGAGAATAGAGCATGAAAAGTACGTATCTTCGAGTTAGAGGTACCCGTTTTGAAATATCGTACTTTAACGAGGAAACGATTAGAATACTCGAACATCCGAGAGCCTCCTCTGCTTAGAATTTTCGTGCACAATTCAAACATTAAATTAACGTCCTGCAGTGTATATCCTTAATGAAAAATACAGCTGTGGAGGATGATTCGTAGTTAAAGATAATTCAAACATAAAAATCAGATTGATACTCTACAAAATTCCATCCCTGTTCAACATTAACTCCTTGCGCTACAATCATGAGTGTGATTTTTGAAGCTTCTCGAAAATTATCAAGTTGAAAATGACAGTGGAAAACCACACGATAAAATTATTTCTATGTTATTAATATTGCTTTAAATTCTAAGATATATCAGGAATCACTGATATATTTTTATTTTAGCAATTTAATTTTCAATTATTGCGGAGACAGGCACAAAAAAATTCGTAGGACAAGGGGTTAATAAAAGAAACTGAAAATATCAGTGGAACACCACAGGATAAAATTATTTCTATGTTATTAATATTGCTTTAAATTCTAAGATATATCAGGAATCACTGATATATTTTTATTTTAGCAATTTAATTTTCAATTATTGCGGAGACAGGCACAAAAAAATTCGTAGGACAAGGGGTTAATAAAAGAAACTGAAAATATCAGTGGAACACCACAGGATAAAATTATTTCTATGTTATTAATATTGCTTTAAATTCTAAGATATATCAGGAATCACTGATATATTTTTATTTTAGCAATTTAATTTTCAATTATTGCGGAGACAGGCACAAAAAAATTCGTAGGACAAGGGGTTAATAAAAGAAACTGAAAATATCAGTGGAACACCACAGGATAAAATTATTTCTATGTTATTAATATTGCTTTAAATTCTAAGATATATCAGGAATCACTGATATATTTTTATTTTAGCAATTTAATTTTCAATTATTGCGGAGACAGGCACAAAAAAATTCGTAGGACAAGGGGTTAATAAAAGAAACTGAAAATATCAGTGGAACACCACAGGATAAAATTATTTCTATGTTATTAATATTTCGTTAAGTTCTATGATATATCAGGAAAAACCGGAAAATTATTTTAGCAATTAAATTTTCAATTACTGCGGAGGCAGGCACAAAAGAATTCATGGGGCAAGGGGTTAATAGAAGAAACTAACAGAAGAAACAACTGCAAAATCAGAAATTGCAATAAATAGATAAAGAGAAATTCCCGTAAGAAGTATATCAAATTATTGTTACAAATCAAAAAAAAGAAAGAATAAAACATTCACCTACATCGATCTTCCTCTCAATCTTCCAGGTTATCAGTATAGTCTCGGTCTTCTTCATCTGCGTCTCGATCCTGTCGTTCTGCCTGAAAACCCATCCAGACATGCGAGTTCCGGTGATCGTCAATCGTTCCGTGAACACCGGCAACGAGACCTCCTGGGTGGTGGACAAAACGCACACGAATGCTCACGACTTCTTTTTCTACATCGAGTGCATCTGCAACGCCTGGTTCACCCTCGAGTTCCTAATACGCATAACGGCGAGCCCAAATCGTTGCGTGTTCATCAAGAGCTCGGTGAACTTGATCGACATGGTCGCGACCTTGAGCTTCTACCTGGACCTTGCGCTGCAGCGTTTCGCCTCTCATCTTGAGAACGCGGATTTCCTCGAGTTCTTGAGTATCATACGTATCATGAGGCTATTCAAACTGACGCGACATTCCTCCGGCCTGAAGATTCTGATACAGACGTTCCGTGCCTCGGCGAAGGAGCTCACACTCCTCGTCTTCTTCCTCGTCCTTGGCATCGTCATCTTCGCCAGCCTCGTATATTACGCCGAGCGCACACAGTACAATCCGAAGAACGACTTCAAGAGCATACCCCTCGGTCTATGGTGGGCCCTAGTCACGATGACGACTGTCGGATATGGGGACATGGTACCGAAGACCTACGTGGGGATGTTCGTCGGCGCTCTCTGTGCCCTCGCCGGTGTCCTCACGATCGCCCTGCCGGTGCCCGTGATCGTCAGCAACTTTGCGATGTATTACAGTCACACGCAGGCGCGAGCAAAGCTACCGAAGAAGAGACGCCGTGTTATCCCGGTCGAACAGCCGAGAGTTAGAGCTCCAGGTGCGCCACCGACCGTAGGCGGAGCACCCAGAGCACCAAGTTCCCCGAGATGTATGCAGCAACTTTCTCATTTGCCACCAGGTGGACCGACTACCGCTACCGGTACTGGGCCCCCTGGACTCGGACAGACCACTGGAGTCGGATACCCTGGGGGCCAGGGGCCGCAGAATAGAAGGATGAACGCCATCAAGACTAATCATCCCAAAGACCCGTTCGCTACGAAAACAGGTAAGTTTGCTTTGCGATTCTTTGTACGTTCGTCAGCGAGAGCTCTGGAAGTTAGCGAAGCTTTGTTTAACGCTAAACCTACCGGTTTTATATCTGTTATATTAAAATATAGGGAGTAAGTACTTGACACATCTTAACACTAGAACTACCGGCGTTAAATATATCATATTTAAAAATATTAAATAAGTATTTTGAAAAAAGGGGTATTAAGAGGTGGAAAAGATGATCGATTAGCAATTTATGTTTTATAAGATTGACGCAGAATATCTATTCTATGACTCTCCTATAAACTTGGAGAATTTTTGGAAAATATTGTGTACCAGTCATTTTGACTGGTTTGGTAGTTCTAGTGTTAAGCGGGATACGTCTAAACTCGTTTCGCGCTTATTATTATTAAAGCGCGGGAGCCAGCAAAGCAAAGTAAATAAAAAAATTATTTTTTAAAGGAAAATTGAAAGTTTTATTAATAAATAACCCATGGTTCAAGCGTAATAGCTATTTTATGCAGAAGTAATTTTGCACGTGAATTGCAAAAAGTCGTCCGCTATATGGTGAGAATTTGGCGAGAAAACCCCCGCTTAAGATGTGTTAAGTCATTTTCGTTTTACACGATAGACCTAAAATATTTACTGAATGGCTACCCAATCAAATTGGGGAATTTTTCGAAAAAATCAGAAAGCGGTCATTTGACCGCCATGGTAGATTTGGTGTTAATTGGATCTTCTTTGGAATCGTGAAGAATCTGACGAGGAGTATGAAAAGGGTGACCTGACGTTGTGTTCTTCTTGGGAGATGTAGATAATTCTGTAATTTCTTGATGTAACTTTTTTAATGTTGAACGTAACTTCAAGATTTTCTTGCCTTGTTGATTGAAAATGTTTATTGCGAAGTCTTCAGTCTAGGCTGAATCTAGAAGTTCAGGCTAGCGAATTTCCTGGCACTTTGGCTCTTCCCTCGACGGTAGCAACGTAGATATCGATATTTGGATTAATCAATGTGATAAGATTCCTCGATATTCCAAGAATTCTGTTCGATCATTACAGAATTCTCATCCATCCAATCCTTTCAATATTAAAAAGATTCCCAGGAAAAGCAACAATTCAAATAATCAGCAGAAGCCGTTCACCAATCAAAAATCCAATACTCCTTGACAAAAAGGGGTTAATTCTGCTCCACGCAGAATCCCAAGACAATTCTCCCGACTTTAAACCTTCCTCCTCGCGAGACCTTCCCACGGAATGACGAATCCACGAGCACAGAGAAATAAGGACAAACCTTAGAGATAAAGGAGCCAGAATTGCGTTGAGGTCGTATCGGTGAATACTTAAAAGCGTAATGAAACACGGCCTAATTAGGTGTAGCCACGAAAAAGTGGCCGGAAAGTCCTTAGTGTCTTTGTTTTCCTTTCTTTCTCGTACGGTGGGTTCCAGAGGAAGACTGGAGGAACTCTAACCTGCGGACCAACGGGACCAAGACAGCCGGAGGTTTGGGTTAAGCTGGAACCAACACTACTCTCCACTGCCGAGGCGCACTCGACCGGGGCGTCAGGACGACCGAGTCGAAAAGGGGAAAGGAGAGAAGAGCGGGGGCTGAGGGGAACGATAGACGAAGGAATGAGCTCAAGACTGGTACCAAGATTGCATGGTCTATAAGGAGATATCGGCTCGTGGCGGATGAAATGTCGGATTTTTAGCGCCGAGACGAGTTGCTCGAACGAGGAGAAATCCTTGATGCGAGTTGGATTAAAGATTCGGAGCGATTCAATACGTGAGATTCTGTTTTTGCAACATTTCCAGCTTGAAATTTCACATAGTATCTTCTCTTCTTATTTCTCTGATAATTCTGATACGGCGTTGGGTCAATTGAAATTAATTTGTCGAATGTTAATTCTTGCTGGAGGATTTTGAGAGTTGTGAATATCGATGGATAGTTTAAGTGAAGATTCTAATTCAATACGATGCTCGGTTTGATACGATGACGAGTATACTTTGACGTGGAAGTACAGAGGATGAAGAGATTTTTATTTAGCTGTTTGTACAAGACGACGGAAGTGTTCCTCGATTTAATCCAATATCGATTGAAACTCGGTTCTGGAAAGAAACTCTTCCCAGTCGTTCGGCAATTTCAGGGCACTCGATTTCACCGGTGCTCGGAAATTGGCGAACGATCGCGCGATAATTCCGACATTTTATACGCGACTGTTTGATATTGTTCGCAAATTCTTCGCATCCATCACCTCTCTTACTTTCTCTCTACCTATCTGTCTATTTACCTGTACAGGATGATCTATAACTGGTGCAACAATTTCGTACAAGACGATTCTATATAAAGAAGAGAAAAAAAAAGTGGAAAATATAAAATAGAATTTTTTTAAGGCTTCGTCTTTTTGATGAAATCGATTCAAAACTATGTTCATTTAAGTTCATGTAGATAATCACCACCAGGAGAAAGTAATTCAAAAGAAGGATATTCATCGAATGCTCAATTCACTTTTAAATAACTCGTCTGTCAGATTAGAAAATTGCTCTGTATAATATGTGAACGTAGCACGTGCATTTTTATCGCATGCAATTAATGCAAAAATCATATCAGTGTACTCGCAATTAGTGTACGTCGTCATATCGATAGATTCACAAATGCTGACTGCAACGAGGAGAATTTGCAAGTGGAACTGCCATAAGTCATTCCGTGACATTAGACACGTTTAAGAATACAAACACGAGAATTATTAGTGTACAAAAGGGCTTGGAAAGACGAGTTTTCCTTAAATGTACAAAGGGCTAAAATAATATTTGTGTATCTAGCTTTTTGTGATATCTTTATGCAAAAAAGTGATACATTGTTTTCATTGACAGTTTATTGTGATTGGAAGTAGTGTGAAGAGTAACAATGTCGTGAAATGTGTTGTAAAATAATAAGTTTGTAACATTCTATGTTACTTATTAATTTTTATTGCAAATATAGTCCCTTTAGTAAAGAATTTCATTAACATCTTTTATCCTAGTCGATCTGTGCTAAATTTCTAAATCGACCACTAACTGAGCAAATTTCATATTTCTTGCATTATTATTTACAGCATATTGTTAAACGTTATTACTCTGCACATTATCTCAACATAGAGCAAACTATTGATACAAACAAATTTCGTTCCATTCGTCCAAAGATATCACAAAGAAACAGAATTACAAATGCCTTTCGTATCCACTGTACATACAGCACCAGCTAAAGTTTCACATTCGATCCTCTCAAAGACGAAGCCTCATAAAAACAAGCTTCATTTTCACCCTATTTTCCTTCTAAAATCATCCTGTACTCGATACCACCACCATTTACAGATCACCCTGTGCAACTATCTCCTTCACACCTTTACCCTCCCATCCATCCTTACCTCCGTCTTCGCCCTCTTCGTTCTCCAATTTTTCCACCCCCGTTGCCACCCTCTCCCCTCATTCCCAGCCGCACGAATCGTTCGTTCGTTCGCATCTCACTCGTGTAACACAGATGAGTGTGTCTCAATTTGTACCGACAAAAGCAAATCGCGCAATAACTTAGCCCCGCGAGGGACGAGGATGTGGGAAAAGTTGGTGTGAGTTTACGGGAGCGTTTGAAGTCACGTGGAATATTCATCGGCCGTCAGGCAACGAGGGCTTGGAGGCGGATGAAAGCACTCGTCTTCAGCAGCGTGAGCCCGAATAATTGATGAAACGGAGAGCATGGCTTCGCTGCCAAAAATTCCTGAAAGTATCTTTACCAAATGCTTCGAGTCAGCGTAGATGAGAATGGCAGACAAGGGTGGATTTCAAATGGCGCGCATGCGTTGAACGGCGAATGGGAATTTTTGTCAGGATTCGATGTCATATCGAGAAGATCCCTTTTCCTTGCGAGATACAGCCGGAGATGTTACCTCTTTTTTTTTCCATTTGAGGGCATTCGAGTTGTATGAATTTTATGAAGACACTCGGTAAGTGCAATTTCATTGTATATATTGATATTTCTGCTTTGGATGTGTTGGAAGATTAAGTTGGAATTTTGTAAAGCCGAATTGGGTTGATTGATTTTGTCTTTTTTGATTTGGAAGATAAGTGTGGAGTTTTTAGTAATTGTTATTGGCAAGTATGGTATACTTTGTTCAATAATAACAAGATTAAGTGAAACAGGAAATTGGATAATAACTGTATGAGATACATCGGTTGCAATCGGTGCAAAGTTCATTTTTGTTAAACGACGTCCACTTGAAGTAAAATTATGCGAGATAAATGAACATTTCACTCGATTTACATACGAAACCTGGAGTTGTTTCGTTAAATTAATAATTCAAATATTTACACTGATTTTTGTTACTACGTATTATTCTACTGCCTCTGCGGAGCAAATATCAACCGGTAAACAAAGCCACCGTGAAAACGGTTTGAATTTTCCAAAGGAAAAACTGCAGCTCGCACAAACTCGGATTAAGGGATCTTCGACTATCGTATTTGCGTGCGTACACACGCATTGCTCTCAGTATTTACCACGCACATACGTCCACGTACGTGCGAAAAATCGGATCATCCGTGATCCAAGCACGAACGATACAGACAGCTCGATAATTCCTCGTTTAGCCGCTGCATTTGGGTGCTTTCCGTTTAATCCGTGAACTTTAACGTCCCTTGTTTTTATATTATCTACGCGATATTATATGAACGATCATTATTTCGACCTTGCTGCATCTAACTGACCATAATTTATAACGAAGAAACGAAGTCTGATCATAGTTAACCGAGATCATAATTCCATGAAGCAACGATTCTGCCAGATGTTGAATTCAAACAATAAATACACGTTGTTTATAGAGTTAATCGTTAAGAAGATATGTCGATTATGCGATGATAAGCGTATGGTTTCAATTTTATTTCACTGCTGGCTCGAGTAAATGGAAAGGACCCGCCTTTGTCCCTTAATTGTAAGAATCTTTGAATTTACGAGTTGTCGTATCGGTATCGCACCGTTGTCTTCGCCGTCGAGATTCTTTCTGAGTTCGGTGATATCGTTTTCATTTTGAAAATAATTCCCTTGCATTTCATAGAGACGATTGTTTTCATCGTGTGGATAAATGTTTTTTTAATGAAATTACACCTGAACGACATTCGATCCGGTGAGTAATGAATTTTTTGTTGGAATGGTTACAAATAATTTATATATACTGCGAATTTTTGGGGGATGTGTCTGATTGTAATTCAAAAATTCCAATTGGAATTTGTTGGTGCGACGAATTGAATCTACTGTCAATTATGAAAAGTATGAAGCTTGAAATTTGGGCTGTTAAAAGTTTCATGCTGTTCGTTGGCAACCGCAATGTTTACAGTTACTGTAAACATTGACGTCTACTTTGCTCCTAAATTTGGAACGATCAGCAGAACGGTTTAAAGGCAAACGTGGCCTGTGGTTTTTCAAGAAAGGCATTAATGTGCTTCCAGGAAAATCGTGGAATTGAAGCACTTCTTGCCGATCGAAGAAATTCAGCCTAAAAGATCCACTGCATTCTGCTCGTTCTGCTAATCATTCTCAAAGAAATTTTTAAAATTAAATAAGAAACTTCTAAGTACTTCAACATTTTCCAAATACCTCCTGAATACTTATTTAAATTTCATGAATCCTACAATTCGAAAAAATTCATAATCTTTAAATTCTAAAAAACAATTGCCACCCCAATGTCAGAAGAATCTTAACAAACATCCACTTAAAACTAATATAATTCAATTCATGTCTAATCAAAATCACTGCACAAAATTCCAACAGAAACTTAAAACCAAAGAAGAAAAAATAATAAAAACTACCCCTTACCGGCTGAAAGCCTTCCAAAGAGGAAAAAGAAAGCGTAACGGAAGAGTTAAAGATTGAACCTCGGAAGACGATATCACCGGCATCAGAGATTCTCTCGGAATGCGAAAGGACATTATGTTATATCGTTGGAGGCGCGTTCGAGGAACAATAAAGCTGAATACGAGTCGAAGCTCGGCAATTTCGACGCACTTACATCACAAAGCAAGCACACACGGGACACTTTCACGTTACACGTATACACAGACATACACGGACATACACGAGAGAGAGATAAAGAGAGAGAGAGAGAGACAAGCGAGAAACTGGAACTCGATTTCCACGATTTCCACACCCGCCACATGTATGTATGAATGTATGTATGTATGTACTATGTCACAAACACGGAGAAACACACGCAATGCGCACCCTGAATACCGCCGGGACCAATCGACAGCCTCCTCCCCCTAATCTTCGAATGGCGTTTGAAGAAACATTTCACTGTCCTCTCCTGTCGGCACGCAGTGGTATGGAATCTATTTTACAAGCTGAAAATATTCGACTTTGTTCATGGATGTACAGGGTGGCCCTGGAAACGTGGTGAGGTAGAGGGGGATGTGATTCTTTGTTGAAACACGGGGTGTTGCTTTGGGATTTTTCTATTGAATCGGAGGCTTTTGGTGATGGCTAAGGAGAATCGGGGATTTGGGGGGAAGGGGTGGATTTTTAACAGGTTGACTGTGACGATTGATTAAAATTGAAATGATAGGGGTAGAGGTATAATGGTGATAAAAATGATTTGTTTTAAATTTTTTGTAAATGTTCCTGTTTGCGATGAATATTTCTGGGGCTGTTTTGTGGACTGCGAGGGTGTAAATCGATCTAGTTTCTTGACTGGGGTGTTAACAATTAATTCATTGTATTTGGAAATACTAAATTAATAGATTGGGAGAAAAGGAGTTAAGGTGAAAGAGAATTGTTTGATTTGGTAATTCAGATTTTGGAAGATGGGTAGAGAAAAACAAAGGAGCTGAGTCATTATAATTCTGAATAATTTCTAGTAAAAATTAGAAATTACTTAGCTTAAAATCTTCGATCAACCTCTGTCAAACATAAATTTCTCTAATAATTATTCAAATTTTTAACGACTTCGTTCCTATATTTATCCAGCAAATTTTGAATTATTAAGTCGAACAATCTTCTTCCTCTACCAAATTCGTTTACTCTAATAAATTTATTTAGTATTTCTACATAAAGTAATTATTAATAATTTGTTATTCATACATAATTCCCTATGCAATCTCTTTTATGAAGTCTCCGGCAACGAAAATTAAGGCTTTTCAAATTGTCAAGATACTGATACGTAATAATTAAATAGTTTAACATCTCTTTTCACCAAATAACTTTCACAGAATTCACGTGGCAGTTAACGTGTTAAATAGTGGTGTTACTGTCATCCCTGAGAAGTTTGTTTTATGTGATATGTGTAATATATAGGTACCACCGTGTGGCGGCATGTTTGTTTTACGTTTCGGCTTTAACTATTATGGTCATTTCGTCCAGGACCAACCCAGTTTTAGGCGAGTCCTAAAACATTGAAGTTATGATATACATATCACGTGGGAAAAATTCCTTCGTCAGTCGGAAGTTCGTCTTTATTTCCATAAACACCATAAATCCCTACTATCTTATAAGAACATTCATATAATCAGTTTATTAACATTTAAAAGCTAAATTTAATTCATATTTTCTCAAGTTTAATCGCCGATATGGAAAAATTCCTAAAATATTTTTCCTTCTAAAATATTTTTCCTTCTAAAATAAAAATCTGAGTCGTAGCTATATAATAAATTCTGCTAGGGTAACAAATATAATAAATTGTAATAGTTGAAACGATTTCAATGATTTTCCGTGAATTATCAGGCAGTTATGTACGGGTGATGAGTGAATCATCAAAGGAGCTGGTTTCGTTGAATCTTAAAAGGCAAAATGACTTATTTCATGGGAACTATGATGACTAAGAATCTGGAGTTCGAATTTTCATGAAGTTTGGAAATTTTTCTACTTAATATGGGTATCTTAACTTCGTTGGTTCAAAATCTACCTAAATCTTTAAGCTCGAATTCAAATGACCATAGAGGAATGAGAGTCAAGATGTAGATTAAAATAAAAAATACTCAAAATAGATTCAAGGAATCACTCACCTTTCAATCGTACCACAATTGCCAACTAGACCGTGTATAATCACAGTGCGAAAAGCAAAGCGAGTTGAAATTTCTTTCGGAAGATTTTCAATATGTTTTCCCTTTCGTTATCTTACGTGAAATTCGCGAGTAAAGAAAGTGAGTAATTTAGGTAATTGTTGATATGAAAGTGTTAAATAAGAATGATTAATATTATAATTGTTACGGCCGCATGCTGATCATACCGAGAGTTTCTGTAACTTGTTGCGAACTTCAATGATAATTTATTCGGCAACGTTTTTGATATAGAAAATTTTATAAAACGAATAATTTCACTGTTCCGAATTCGATGACACATTATTCTATTTTTCGTCGCGTTGGAAAACGATACTGAATTTTATAGCAGTTACATGTAACGGTAAACAAAAAGAAAGGAAGACGGAAGGCAAAGTATTATTAGTAGTTACGGTTAACGTTATGATAAAGTAAAATATTAAAAAAAAAAAGAAGCAAGAAAACTCATGTTAAATTAATTCGTGGCGAGCTGATATACGAGACAGTTAAAAACATAAATAACGCATTGTTAAGAGGCAGACGATTTTTACCCTTAAAAAAAAACATCTAATTATATTTTCTTATCATTGATACTATCGAATAAAAAAAAACAAAGAAAAGAACGCATTACTATTGTAACTAATTTATAATAATGAAAACTAATAATAATAAAGATAGTAGTAATACAAAATAAAAATAATTAATACGTAAATAATAAATACTAATAATAATTAATAATACGTATATTCTAGTGTACTGAAATAATTAAGCTTATTACAAAATTATCAAATTTCGAACTTTTACCCAACATGTTAACGCGATATCTCATACAATTTAGAACTTCCATCCGCGAAATATTCATCCCGCCACTCCTATTGCGGTTCTTTTTCGCCGATTTGCAAAGGGAAACTTCTCCGTCGGGCCAAAACCAATAAAACAAAAAAACGAAACAAAAGACGAAAAGAGAAATGAGATTTTATACCACTGCGCGGCAAATTCGAGGAAAGAGACCAAGAGTGGAGAAAAGAGAGCACCTCTTTGTACATTGTATGCATGCTATAAACGAGAGAGAGAGAGGGTGAAAGAGAGAGAAAAAGAGTGAAAGAGAGGGTGTGAAGGTAGAAGGGGGGAAAAAAGGGTGCGAAAAAAAGGGGGAGAAGGGAGCGTTACGAGGAAAACGAGACAAGCATATCAAGTGGGCAGAGGGTGTGCCGATCTCACGGATAAATGAGATAGAGAGATGTTTCTGAATTTGGCGAGAAATTCGATGTCTCTGAACGGAACCTCAGACGGCATCAGAAGACGGGAATTGAATGTATAGTGAAATTGGATCCTAATGAAACGAATACGAGAGAGGAATCGACAAGGGGGACAGAAACGATTGTGTCTGGCTCGGAAATATTCCGATGTTTTCCGTGTGATTAAGCTGAAATTTGAGAACGAAGATGCGACGGTATTTAAGTGGAAGATCATGGAAGAAAATAAGACGAAAATGATTGCGACGTTGAACGAAGATGTATAAAAGATTCGGAGAGTTCTGAAATGGGATAAAAAGCCTGAAATTATAACTGAATTTCGGGTGAAACGTTGGCATTGATTTTAGGGGATGCGATGAAGAGCTGGAGTGAAATAAATGGAGAGAAGAATACTACGATGCTTTCTTACTGTTATTATAGTAGTTGAGTTTGATTTTCATGCGTGCCGAGTGACTATTGTATTGAGCTTGCTTTCACGAAGTTATTGCGTTCTTTGCGAGAAATTTATACGACTTGTATTTATATATTTGTATCTCTATCGATTGTTTATGCTTATACGTTTCGTGAAGCATGATACTGTCTTTTAAAATAAAGTAATTTATCGAAATAATTCAGCGAAAGGTTTGGCAAGTAGGTAAAAGTAGTCGGAGGAAATTAGTTTGAAACATAATAAACTGATATAGTTGAAAAAATAATTCTTGTGATTGTCATCTATGCTAAACAGTTGTAGCTATAATTAGAATGAATTTAATTCTGACTTATTAATTTCCATTGCGGTATAAAACAATTGCCTCCGAATTATTAACAAATATTTTTACAAATCCTACATTCCTATATTTAACGGAATAATTTACTTTTTAATGTCTTTCAATACGAGAAACGATAGACTATCGATTAGCGTACAAACTAGATATTAATAAAAAGTCGAGCAACATTGAATATTTCTTCAGAATTCTTCAAAAACCGGAAATTAATTAATTTCCGTGAAATAATAAACATATACCTTTTCATTCGATATTTCGTGGCAGCTTGTTTATCCATCGAAGCAGAGTTACCCTGAATTTTAATTTCAAATCCCCCCTTCACCCTCCAAAAAAAAACGTGTGCCCCATTTCCGACGATTTTACGACGAAAGTGCATGCAAAACCTTTCAGCATAAGTGCTTCGACAAAACTCCTCCCGCTGTAAGCTAGGAATATGAAAGTCAACGAATAGAGATCCACGCGAATAACATTCATGAATGCTGAAAAGTACGAACGTAAAGGGCCACAGTCTATCGACAAAAACGTATTGTGCAATTTGGTGATGGTAAAACAAATACAGCGAGAAATATCCTAGAAAGATGAAACTCATTGCTCTTACTTTATAAAAAAACCTTTTTCTCTATCATCTGTATATATATTTTTGTTGATTTGTTACAGATATTATTAGCATTGATGACTGATCGGCTCGGTTTTTATGAAACACGTTACTTGTTTATGAAAAAATGCGAATTTATAAGAAGACACTTTGTAAGAAATATTTTTTGCAGCTTTTCGTGAAAATAAGTGTTGTTTATTTGTTAGAAAAATTGTTACCACCAATGCAGTATACGTTCACGTTGTGTTTAATGTATATTAATTATTTAATTAATTATTCAACTAGTTTATCGTTATGTAACTACCAGAATAGATTTATTCATTTTAACAACGCGATTTCCTTATTCAGAGCTGTGACAGAGGCTGTATGTATTAGATAGAAATTGGAATTTCTCGAGAAGTCATAAAATCACGTAGAAATATCCTATTCGCGTGTTTAATTGGAGTGTATTTCGCATAAGCGCACTCGTAGACTTGGTTTTTCAACGATGTTAAAAGGCAGAATTTAATTAATGCATTATTTAAATTGAGTTAGCGCACAAGTGGTACCAAGCCGTATTTCCCTAAAGAATATAATTGGGAATTGAAACTCTGCGAGGTACTCTTAAATGCAACAAACTCTAATTAATTATTCCACTTAAACTAAACTCTCTATATTTCTTATTTCAACATTTCTTTAAACTAACAAAGCTTTATTTTATTCATCGAGCTGAGAATGTAGAGGGAAATTAATTTTCTTAATAATAATTAAACCTTTAGTAGCAATTTTTCAAGTGGATTAAAAAGTAAAATTTAATTTCTATATTATTTAATTAGGACTGATGGTGGAAATAAGATACCAACTTGTATGGATTCATTAAGAACATTATTAACGGTTGAAGAAAATTCCAACCCCATTCATAGTTGAAACGATGATGCATGATACATGAAATAATCATCAAACGTCGTCTGAATAATAGAAATTCAACGTTTTACCTTTAGTTCGCCTCTCATTTCGATTAGCAACGAAATTGAAATAAACATTCGTCTCGACCATGTGCAAACTTGCATTTCCACTTTGATCGTCGAACGAGAAATCGTAATGAACCGGTATTCGCAATTCCTGAAATCCGAGACTGCTCCGTGAAAACTCTCCCTGAACTTTCAGTCATTCGAGAGAACGTTACTGAATTAGTGCAAATTAGAACGATTTATTCCCGAGTGCCTTCCAATTCGGTGAACTTAATCTTTGCGAAGGGTCGTTGTTAATTCAGCGGATAATGTTCTATGGGTGGAGCGATCAAATTCGAGGGAAAGTTCATTTTGACACGGTTCTCGTCGTGATTTTCTATTTTTTGCTCCTGAGCTTTTATTAGAGTTATATCTATATAGATTAACCACAAGATACGAAGAAAATCAATTAACATTTACGACGAAAAATTTGAAAAAAAGAAATTTTAATCTTCGGCAACTGTAGTTAACAAAAACCATGCAAATAGTCGATCATGAAATCCCAGAATATCAGTAGAATTCTCCAGAATTTTCGTCAGAGTGGTGAAAACGAATCTGCAAATCCGGATTACAAAATTTGAACCCCTTTCGAGGATTTAACACGATCGATATTCATCTATCGTTAATCCCTCCTCGGTATTTTTATATCTATTTTTCTTCTCATTTTAATTATAACTTGCAATCAGTTTTTAGACTTATTAACAATAGTCAATTCAATTCGTGAGTTTTCTGTGTTTTATTTGTTGCTTATTTGTATAATTTAACAATGTTTCCGTCACGTTATGTAAAAATGACTGTTACTCCGACGAAAATAAAGACACTAATAGCAAATATTGATCCACCTAAGCCTGTTCACTGATTTCCACCGCACACAGATTCTATCGCGAGCAAAACAAAACAAAAGCAAAAAACGAAGCATCTATTCTATTAGCAGAAGGATATCAATCGGCACCAATCTCCAGTTTTATTTCCCCTTACGCGATCCTCGAGGTGCATCAAACACGAAAAGTGCACTCGCAGTTCCTTTGTATCGACGTGTACAACTTGTACTCGTTGCTTCGATACATCTTCAATGAATAAATCTCCCTGGAAGATCGATAAAAATACCAAGACAACAGGGAGAGGGTGGATAAATCAACCCCTTGAGATACTCCGTCGAGAGACACTTTTCACCGTGTTTGCTATCGTTGCGAAGTTTCAATTAGGGATAATTGACTTCTCGTGATTTATGAAATCATAAAAATTCTGATAGTAAATCGATAAGGAGGAGGGGAGGGAGAAACTAGCAAGTTTAAAGTGGAACTTGCCCGGTACGATTATCGATGGATATTCAATGAAATGTTGCGTCGATCGATGAGAAATTAATTAGCGTATGAAAGGGTATAAGTGATTATTACTTTGATACCGTGAAAAGTGAGGATTAAGAATTCTTCTTGGCGGTGCGATTTCGTTTGGAAATATTCTTTTTAATTTTGTGATAATATTCCAAAGAGGAATAAAAATTGTAAGTTTATAATGGAATCGCGATAGTGCGAATTTCAAGAGAAGGAAAGATTCAAGCTTTAAAGGTTTCCTCCCATTGAATTTTCAGTCAAAAGAAAACCGAATAAACGTTCAAGTTACAAGACTTCTTTCAACTCTTCAAAGACTCCTTTCTTTTCTTTCGCGTGTAACCATCCAAAAAGAAATGCGAAAAATCACGCGAATCAAGTTTCGAGCAACTCAAATCCAAAGACAAAAATTCAAGAAGAGAGATAAAAAGATCAGTCTAACGAAAATTCAGCAAAGAAGAACCCAACGACCGTAGCCAAACTTTAGGACGATTCTTTGCACAGCGAAGTTCAGACGAAAGGTCGAGCGGCGATGGCGTTCAAGGGAAGAAAGAGACAAAGGAATTTATTCGAGAGAATAAGTTTATTCATCGTCGATGAGAAACCGTCCAATGAAAACAACACATCCGGAGTTCCCTAAGCGATGTCCGGTTGATTCTTCAAAGGAAAAATGTCGAAATCCTCCCGCGTTCAACGGGCAAAGAGGACAGAGCGGAGTCTAGAGCTGGTGAAAGAGGAGAATGTTGGAAGAAAGGGCGGAAGGGATGAAGAAAGAATTGGAAAGAGGAATGGGGGAGGAAGAGGGTGAATGAGGGAGAGAATGAGAGAGAGAGAGTGGATGAAAAATGAACGAATGAGAGAAAGAGAGATAGAAGCGAACGAAAGAAAGCATATCCGCGGCGGGCACAATGAGCACGCACGCACAACAGTTTAAAAAGAAAACGACAAAAAAAAATGGCAAGAAAGTATGAAGGGATTCACGTGTATATGCGCTGTTTGTACACATGCTGCTCTGATGCTGAATCGTAATGATAAAGCATAATACGCCTTGATGATGATGATTCGCGATTCTTCTGCTTTTTACCCAAGTTTGTGAAATACCTGATCGATCGATGATGCTGTCCTTTTAACTCAAAACGCACACCGCTCATTTATAAAGAATATTTCTAGTTGTTTGGTTTTACGACGGAAATTCATATTTTTTGGAAGATCAATTAGTAATTGGTTGATGTTAATTTGGAAAGATTTCGCTGCAGGGCCTACTTTAAAATACACAATCCCAAATTTCGTTCCATTCACTTTGCATTAAGCAAAACCTTGTAAAATACATCCTCCACGATTTTTCAACCGCAATTTTGATATTGCAAAGCTTTCAGCATGAAATATCATCGATTTGAATGGCCTGTAAATGACATGAAAAATAGATTCACAGTATTTAAATTTAAAAGAAACTGTATTTTTTTACAAAATAATAGTTCATTTAATTTTTTAATTTCAATTAAAATGTCATTTTCCTATCACCCCCTAGGAAATATAATAACTACTTTCACTTTGAACGCAGCAAGATCAGCCAATTAATTTTTTTTCAAATTCTCCCGACGAAAATTAGATACTCATTTTTTTGTAATAAAAAGGGAAAAGCCGGAATCTCTGAGAGTTTTACAGTTTCAAATATTTCCATCGTTCGCAAATACAACTGTTTACTGTTTTCCAACCCTCGAATGATCCGAGCGATAAAAATCTATGAGTTCTCGGACAAGTTCGTGGATATTCAAGCTCTGAAATGTTTGGCTGACAAACATACAGAATGGATAATCAGTTACCTAATACTCAAACATTTGACCACGATGACACGTGGATATTTGCAGACCGTATGGAAGCATTTTGTCGTACATTTAAAGTGAATGAGCACACACGAAGGACAACGTGAAAGCTACTGTTAGATATCGAGTATCGAGTGCCACTCAAAAAGCGCCATGGTATTTGTACTTCCGTAAAATTTTCTTCGTTCAATTCTTCGTTCCACAATTTTTTAAAAAACAGGAATTAATTGTTTCTAATAAAGATTCACTTGAACTCCGAAATTTTCTGCTTTTAAACTGAAAAGCATTGTATAACAAAGTGCTTTTCACTTTAGAAGCAGGAATTTTCAAATTTCACTGGCTTTTGCAATGGTTAGAATATAAAAATCTGCGTATATTGCAATTAAACGTGAAAAAGAGGACAACGATAGAATTTATTTCTCTGCGTGGCAAAAGCTTTTATTTCTATCTCGAAAATTTGTCGAAAAATACGTTTCTCTATTTAAAATATATGTTTGCGTGTTACAATAAATTATACATTTTAAAGTAACGTCATACCGTGGGAATAAATGCTTTAACGAAAATTTCAATTTAAAACATCACACGGAGAGGCTTTAAAGGAGTAGTAATTTAAAAACGAGTTCTACTGCCAGTTGCAACGGAAAAAAAGTGGCATATGAATACACGTGAATATATTTTCAGAAACGCTCTCTTTCGGGGTTACAATTTCTTTTATATATACAAAAGGGAGGGAGTAGAAAACGAGCTGGCAAGCTGTCAGTGTGTAATTCAGAAATTTTTTTACCATATTCAAAAGATGCAAATTTTATTAACCACGTAAATTAAAGACGAATGCATTGTAAAGAACTTTTCCCTGCTTTGTTCGTAGTTTAAAATTTATATTTATAAAGATTGAATAGAACTCAACAATTTAAACATTTTTTTAACTATATTTTGTGCCACGTTTCTTAATTAATTCATTGCGTAAGGTCAACTAATTCAGGAGAACCAGATAGATCTATCTAAGGCATAAAATTAAAGAGGAAAATTACAGATTAAAAAAGGGGGATAAATTCATAAACGAACTAACGTTAATGCATCTTTTCATATCATCATATACGTATAACGTCACATTAATTAAATCAGATGGACCATTAATTGAATTACATCCTTTCCAACATTCAATTAATTCTAACCCAATAAAATAAATATCATTTAAACAAGCTGCAATTGCAAAGAAGCTGCATTTCAGTTTAGAACATAATTGGTCATCTTCTTCCATGAGATAAAAGGGACACTCAAAATAAATCTCAAACATAGAATATTAATTATATTCACTTACCTTCGTAACACATTAAATTCTCACACAATAAAAACAACACTATTTGGACAAACGATAGTTCCATAAATAAATATACCACAAATCTACAAAATAAATAATTACTTTTCTCTCTGACCTGCTAAAACACTTGATATAAGTCTTGATGCTCGAACAAAAGTTAGCAGGCACTACTTCGGGCAGGGACAGCCAATAAACGAAGAAGTCCGAGGAGCGAAGAATTAAATCACAACCGATAACTCGATTGCCAAGATCCAAAAGCTTCCTACGTGTCTCGATTCGAGCCGTAGGATTTTATGCCAACAATCCATTTCACCGAGTATCCGTAAACATATCATGACTCACGAGGAAACGCAAGAAACTCGGAAAAAGAAACGAGAGAGTTTCGGCGATCCGGCAGGATGGATCCCATGGAGGGTGAGTCGAACCTCTTTCTCCAGAGAGGGTTGGCTATTATTTTATTCGGATCAGAGGTATCGGATAACTGTAACGAATAAAATTTTATTTGTCAATAACGAATAAGGATTTAATACGAATTTATACGGATAACGGACGATTTGCTTGCTATCATGGCGCAATAATTGTTTACTCATTGCTTGAAGTTGCAACGATTGTTTTCTTTCTGACGACGATGGTTATTGTGTTTCCGGCTTTTAAAACGAGATTCAGAGTTGTAATTTAACAAAAAGATATCTACTTTTATTCTTTACTGTGTGTGCTCAAATTTTGTTGTAAAGGTTGAACATTATTTTTGATTTGACTTAGTAGCAATTTACAGCGAATACTGTCTAACAGGTATTACACTTTCGTCTATGATTATTTTCCCCTAAATTTTAACACCACCCAGGTAAATTACGGTCTTTCAAAAGAATAATTAATGTTCTACATTCAAATACTTTTTTGCAGTGAATGAAATCAGCGTTCGTCTAACTTTTGCGCCAGAATATTTTTTAGAAAATCCCTCAAAACAATATTCGAATAATTCCAAAGAAATTCTAAGTTACACGCAACAATTTACCGCCCCATCCGAAATAATTCCCATTCAGGAAGACCACTCGACCAAAGAAAGGTAATCTCCTTAAGACGTCTATTCCAAATCGCTCAAATAATGTCCAACTCCGTCGCCGGACAACCGAAACCGAAAGCGTATTATGAGTTAGCAGAGTTACGGTATCAGGGGAGCGACATGTGCCGCATCGAGGATTCTGTACACGCAAAAGGTACACAATCTCGTACACGATTAAACCCACACGCACAGACAGAACAGACGAACAAACATATGCACACACTGCGAACACGTACACACACAATGAATACGTACACGCCCAACACACGCATTCGTTGACCACCGCCCTTTTACACGTTTTATCGGTCCTTTTGACTTGGTAGGTAGAGAATATTTACGATTTTTCTTATACGCCAGCTAACGCCGGCGACGTCCACGAAAATTCCTTAGGTATCGGGGGTGTCGTCACCGTTCGATCATGATTATCGCTGATATTGTTATTATTATTATCATCTCGATTATTGTTGTCGATTGTTATAATTACTATTAATTGATAATTAAGATGATAAATTGAAATGCGAAGCTCGTGACGTCGCTCGGGTAATTTACGACTTTTGTAACGGCGTTGAGTTCATTGAGGATTATTGTATCGTATTATTATTGGCTCTTGTGATGTATGATTATTACCGTTGTTATTAATATTATTATTGTAATTATTATTATTATCGTTATCGCTGCGATTTTCGTGATCATCGTCGGCGCTTTCCGTGGCAGATCGTGGATAATAGAATGGAAAGGAAGCGAGAGGGGAGGAGGGGAGGTAAGGCGAGCTCTCGAAGGGGATGAAAATGGAGAACTTTCCCCGGATGGTTTTTCATCGAGTGAAATGAGAATCGATGGTCCGACTGCGGCGTATCGTGGCCGATGATCGTGACGAGTAATCGAGAGAAAGGAAACGGCAAAGAAAAAGAAAATGCGAGAAAATGAAAAACAGGCGAATTATATATCTATTATTGTATCGAGAGTTGTGCGCTGCGTTTGCGATTTAAGCTAGTTCGTTTGTAAATAAAGACTATTTAACTCTTTGACATTGACGGTCTGTCTGTCTGTCGAGATTCCTATCTTTAGATTTTTTTTTTATTTACTCACCCCGACACAACGACGTGGCTTCTTCTTCGGGATAATTTGGGATAAGGGTGGATTTGTGGCGAATTCTCGCAGAAATCCAGAAGAATCTGCGACGACGGTGGAATTCTGACTGGACACTATGGTAGGAACACTGGAAATGTTTTAGTTTGCGGAATGAATCGTCAAATTGTAATATTTAGATGTTAATCCTTTGGCTACCATGCGTCGTTACAGCAACTTTTGTCTAAATTATGTTCTGGGACAAAATGTCGCTACTATTTTAATTTTCCGTGACTTTTACACTAGAACAACCAAACCAGTCAAAATGACTGGTACACAATTCTTTCCAAAAATTCTCCAAGTTTATAGAAGAGTCTTAGAATACATATTCTATGTCCATCTTAAAAAACATAAATCACCGAATAGAGAATCTTTTCCGCCTCTTGATTCCTCCTTTTTCAAAGTACTTATTTAATATTTTGAAATATGATAGATTTAACGCCGGTAGTTCTAGTGTTAAGGTAAAGAAGGAAAAGTGTTTTCACTCAGGCCGAATAACGTTAGGTAGATTCTAATCCACTGAGGGTGCAACGTATTAAATTTTAATTTAGGAAAAAACTTCACGACCTGATGAAGATTTGAGTTCTTTGTCAGATTTACTACTTGCGAGTTGGAGCTTCTAACTCAATGACATCATTTAACTATATAATATTCTGCAGATGCACTACATATATATTCCACAGGACATAAGACAATGGCCTTAGAACTTTCAGATGACAAGTTTTCCTCTACTTATTGTTAGCTCAATTACGTGTCACACATGCCAATTTATGTAGAGTGTCAATCAATTTCTCATGCTTTACAATCGCACACTACGTCCACTACAATAGTAGCCAAAGGGTTGTTATTCTTTTCAAGCTTCGCATTATTAGCTTCAAATACAATAATAGCATTTATTTAAAAAAAAATTGTAAATTAAAATTCTACGCTTCCAAATGTCTTCATTCCTAAAGATCTATTTTTTGGTTTTAAATAAATAATCATTCTTATTATTTATATACATACATACAATATCTTACGATACCTAGTGGATTAAATAAATCTAAAATGACCTAAACGTTTTCTACATTCTGTCGATCAGACGAGATCAACATTCAATTCACGCAGAACAAATTAATAAAAATGTCCATCCACGAAGTCCGTATCGCGCAACAATTTCATCGTAGCGGTCTCTCGTAAAATGGAGGAGAAAATTGCAACGAAAGGATCTCTGCTGTACTTTTCACGCGAGCCACGATGTGATTAAAGGTAAACACGCGAGAGAGAAACACGCGAGAAGGTCACTTAACACTTTCGCAGCCAGTAATTTTAGCGCGTTCCTAAAATTGCGAGCGATACACAATGATTTAAGTGTAACAAGGAGAACGCAAGGACTTCGGGTGGCAAATGTTCTTGAAACTTTGCATACTCATAGAGTAAGTCTTCCTGATTACGAATATATCCTTTTGCCACACCGAAACAAAACTGCAGAAAGTAACGTCAAGAGCTGCAGTGACGATGCGCTCGGTTTTTGCTAACTCGAAAGTACTTCTTTGTAAAAAAAGCGTAATATTCCATCACAATGGCTATCATCGAAGTATTGCTAAAAGTCGTGATGTTACGTCAGCGGTTGCAGGTGCATTCATATTTTCACGATCGTTCTACCTCACTCGGGGAGAGATTTATCGCATGGGTGTTCACGGTACGCAAGGCAATTGTTCATACATGAGACACATGCCCACATTTTCCTCCAGGGTGGTTCCCGTGTCCTGTCCAGGTCCAAAAGCCACCCTTATGCGGAAGGGCGTTGCCCAGGTCTCCACGCGGCAATTCCCTTCTGCGTCTAGCTCGTTTCGATCGCAGAGAGAATCGCCGCAGTGTTCGAGGTTGCAAATAGCAGCCCCGTTATTTCCAGGCTGCAATATTGCGGGAGCTCGTCAAGTATCATTGGTATCAGTATGCATTGTTAACACTAGAACTACCAGCGTTAAATCCATTGTATTTTGTTATATTAAATAAGTACTTTGAAAAGAGAGGAATCAGGAGGCGGAAAACATGATCGACTCGGTGATTTGTGTTTTTTTGAGATGGACGTAGAATGTTTATTCTATGACGCCGGTGTGAACTTGGATAATTTTTTGAAAAAATCTGGTTCCAGTCATTTTGACTGGTTTGGTAGTTCTAGTGTTAATAGCGAGATGTGAAAAATTTATTTAACACTGGATTTACGGACTGAGCCAATTTGACTCATTAAAAATTTAGTTGCTGTATATTCATACATATTATATATAAATTATAATATATTAGGGGACCGGAAAGTAATGTCGTTTCTCCAGATATTTTACTCGAAAACCAATTGATTTTTATCGATCCGGCATTGAAAATTTGCACAGTAGATGACAAAAGGTTATTAATAACGGCGGTAATTACATCATTCATTAAAAATAAAAACTTGTTACAAATTCATTTGTTTGAATTTAATGTAAGAAAACGACATTACTTTCCGGTCCCCCTGATATATTGGGCCGGCAAGAAAGTAATTTTGGTTTTCGTTGATAGCTAATGTTACGTTTGTTTTGAAGGATTTCTGACAATGTTACCATTCTTTGCCTCTGAAAATTGAATGTTGCCACTTTTGGCAGGATTTAGAAAGAAATTGTGCTTCATTTTGTTTGCAATTGTTAGTTTAGCGTGAATTTTAATATGGAATGCAAAAACGAAGTGATATATGTAAATATGAAGTGATATAATTTGATAAAATCCATTTTTTGAATAAATGTTTTCAATGCATTTTTTAATAATGGATCTTCCATTTAAATAGACTTGGAACTATTTTCATTGCAAAAATGTCGTTGTTGTAATTGTAATCGTCGTCGTTATTGTCGTTAAATGTAATCAACATCCGTAAATCTAATGTTAATATTTTAATTCACCTGATCGTTCGAATTATTTGAACGTATCGTTCGGGTGATTTTTAATTTGTAATTTTGATATTTCAGAGGTAAAACTGAATTGAAAAATAATTCTCTGATGTATATGTTCCTTTGTTTCCAGTATTTGAGTGGTAAAAAGTGTTGGGTTCTTTTTCAGGTTTTCAATGGGTACGGAAGACTTTGAAGTAGAATTGTAGTGTGAGAAATCGATTGTTAAGCGTTGCACGAAGCTTAATGGACTTTGCGAAGTCGTGTGACAAAATCGTGGAAAAGTAAGCAATGTTTAATCGCGTGACTGTGCGATCTACAAAATTAAACTTTTGTCTGATAGACAAAATCTATAAGAATCGGTATAAATATTCTTTGGGAAAAGTATCATGTTGACCAATGTTATCGATGTGAGTTTTAAAAAGAAACTCTTCGTGATAAAGAATTCTCAGAAAAGAAGTTGATGTTATAGCTGTTTCCTAATTTCATGCAGTCAACAAAGTAGCACAAACTCTATATCTCTGATGTAGAAGGTCTAATGAAACCTTTTCATACAAAGATAATCTGCTTAATTATTCATAATTTCCAACACAAACTTTAAATGTCAGCTTCAAAGGCAAAAAGAAATATGAACTTGAAATCCGCTCTAACTTCCCGCCATGAATTTATAATAATCGTTCCTTCCCCTCTAAGAAGAACACTAAGAGGCAACTGATCAAAAAATGAAATATCTTATCACAGATAATACAAAGAACTTCGATTATAAACCTAATAAAAAAAATAAAAACAGTACCGTAATGAATTCCTCAAAGTCACAAGGGATGAGTACCCTGTCCCTGCATCGCCTTTGAACGTATGACCCAAAATCCGTACCATTGGCAGCTCCTAAATCGTCTTCGGAAGGTACCATTCCACCGGATCCTTCGACGTCCATTTCCGTGTTATTCGTGTCGCCAAAATCTCCCATAAAACCCTGTCCAGTCGAGTTTCCAAGATCATTCACAGTAGCATTCATCCCGAAGTCCGTGTCATTAACGTTTATCAATCTAGATGGACCAATCCGAAACGAGTTGGCGGTGCAAGGAATATAAGAAATCCCGCACATTCCTCTCTCTTGGCGGATACAGATCAGATAATCTTGATCGGCAAGGAATCGACCATTTGGCAGGTAGTTGAGCGTCTTTAATGTGCCATTGGGTGCTTGGAAGTACTGAAGGCAATCGGTTGGTGCACGCTGCTCGAAAGCCAGCTGCGATACACGCATCTCCCACATGCGGGCTTGCAGATTGCTCGGCAACCGGAAGTCCAGAATTAACGTATCGTCATCCTCGTTTAGGTCTACGTATACTGCGATTGTATAAAAAAAAGATGCCGGCTGAGAAGTTGGGCTGCAAGTTAGCCGGGGTGACTTAGTTTTAAAGAAGGTGAAACGGGGCAAATCGATCGGGCTTTCTGCCGCTAACGGAGCATTGAACTTCTTCGTGCTAGAGCAACGGAGAATGTCCTCGGTGTCGACGTATTTTAATGTTTGACGATATTTTTAGAGTGAGCGGTGTCTCCTTTGTTGGGTTATCGATGTTCATTCAGGGACTTTTTTAAGGTTCAGAAGGGAATGGAAAATATCGTGAAAATAGAGTTGTATAGAATCTGCGAGACATGCGAAGAAGTTCAGCTGGTGGAACTACGAGGAGAGTTTAATCATTCAAATTTAGATTTTTTGAAAATTGGTAGAGAGCAGAATTATAAGAATCGATATTTCCGTCTGTTTTATAAAAATGTTCTCCGCCTTAAAATTGATCTTGTGTGAAAATTCAATTACTTCCCTCACTTTAACATCACTTTATAAATGTCCTGCGATATTAAAATTGAATTCTCCGCAAAATCCCACTTCTTCGCAGGTTATTTCAGTATATCATTTATTGCTTAAGCCTCAAACAGCCAAACACACCAGTTATGAAAATCGCATCAAACGAACAACTTAACAGGTATTAAAAAAGAATTAAATATTCCAATATAAAGTTATTTTAAAAGTATAGGTCAACTTTCAATTAAAATTGCAATCTTCCAGATTAAATAACATTTCTCTCAAAAGAATTCCGAGTAGCCAAAAATGTCCTCCACAGAGGAAAATCGTTACTCACCATGCTGACCGCTGTTCCAGCCGCATATCTGAAACATATTCCTGGCGCTAGAATTTCTGCCGCTTCTAATTTCCATAACATCTTCGTCACACACTCCGGTTCGTATGTTCGGTTGACCCTACGGCGATCGATAAGGTCTCTTGAATGAACCATACAAGCAGTGCAGTAAATGCAGGCAGTTTTTGTCAGCTAACCGACACACGTTATATGATAGGGTGTTATGGTGGTTACAGAGATAAAGACTGAGATTTCCAAGCAGTTCTTAGCTTCTTTTGCTGTTTTTAGTTTAACTAATGGCTACTTCGCCGAAGATCTACAGATTTAGATGGTGAGTCAACCGATACGCGTCGTATGCTAGAATGTTATGGTGGTTACAGAGATAAAGATTAAGATTTCCGGCAGTTCTTAGCTTCTTCTATTGGTTAGGCTTAACTTATGAAGATTTCATCTGGAATCTACAGTTTTATACGACTAGCCAATCGACACACGTTATATGCTAGAGTGTTATGATGACTACAGAGATAAACATTGAGATTTGTAAGCAGTTCTTGGCTTCTTTTGTTGTTTTTAGTTTAACTAAGGGTCACTTTTCCAAAGATCTAAAGATTTAGAGGGTCAAACAATCGAAACACATACGTTAGAGTGTTATGATGGCTTCACAGATAAAGATTGAGATTTCCAAGCAGTTCTTAGCTTCTTTTATTTGTTAGGCTTAACTTATGACAATTTTATCTGGGATCTGCAGTTTTATATGGCCAGCCACTCGACTTTGAGTATCGTATGAAAACGAGTTATGGGAAAATGAAACGGAAGAAGTCGGTAACGATGGAGATAACAAGCTGTGTTCTGCTCGATCACAGCAAACGGAAAAGTCCTACATTTTATTATGCACCGAGTTGCACGATAATGGGGTTATATTAAAAAAGTTGTCGCAATATCTCCAGTGCGTTGTAAAAATTCGCACTGTCGGAACTCGCTTTAATATGGCAACCTACTGCACTCAAAATTTCCTCTGAAAGCGAGCAGTTTTCAGGAAATTTAGACTTTGAGTTTTTAAGTGAACAATCTGTAAAGTTCATCCTATGGGAAATAACATTATATGGAAACAGTGATGGTAATATTTTTAGCACATTATAGAAATTCACTTTGTATGGGAGTCTACTCTGTACAGCTGAAAAGTATTATTCTGTGTCGACGTCTATGCTAATGCGTTTCAATTATCGCTTTCAATCTCTTCATCTCCTTTCGCTTCGATATTTCTTCTTGCTGACTGTACACTCACGAGTGGTAATAAAAGGCGATGAGTACCAATAAATATGTGCAAATGAGATCAGATAATTAAATTAATTGATTGATAGCTTACGATCTCTGCGTAGAACACGTATTTCGTGTAGGAAAAAATTATTAGAAGCGGTGAAGACCAGAAACAAAGAGCTCATTTGATGGGAAGTGCGTCTCCTGATACTTTGACCACCATAGAAGTAATCTCTAAGTGTTGTACCGTAGATTGAAAAATGAAACTCCATTTCAGTGGCTCAAATATCGTTGAATCAGTTAGATATTAAAGTGATTTAAAATGACAATCAACGATATTGCAGTTTCTCTGCTTGTATGCCACTTGAGTGAAATATAAATCTATGGAATTGAATCGAATCGAATGAAAACTTAGGATGTACACATTTTGGAAATGTCGATGGATATGCAGGAAAATACATGTATATGTTTCATAATACAACGAAGAGAAGGCAAGGACTTCGGATCGCCATATTTGTTGAAACTTTATTAAATTGGAACTTAAATAAATATTAGTAAATTTTAATTACTCGTGTGCCACCATAAACAAGTAGTAAGATCAGAATTGTAACACTAACACCATAATTAGTATTCACAAGAATGGAGAAATAATTATATTTATCTGTCTTTTATTTTCCATGGCGAAGAAGATGATGGAAAATTATTGTTTCAAGGCAGAGTAGAATTTTGCAGACTAATTCATTAAAATAAAATGAATATTGTATCGATTGGAATAAAATGACATTACAGGAGCTACTCATAAAATGAAAATATAACTTGTTTAAAAATGATGAAGACGATGTTCTACTACCTTGGTGTAAAAATGAAATTAATAAAGTCAGAAAGAAAATGGAATATTCTTGCACGAATCATCGATCCGAAATTTGAGAGAAGGCTTTTAAGTAAAATTACATCAATAACAACCGACAGCCGTGTGGAATAAATTACATAAAATATACAATTCTCCAAAAATGATTTCCCAAAGGGCCAGATCCAGGAAAATTTAATAATGGAATATTCCATCGCGCCTCTCAAAATTTTACAAATAATTTGTTCATTTCGTTTGGCACACGTGCACATCAGACCCCAACGAACTTCCTCGTCCAATATTTTACAGATCGTCGTGCAAAAGTAAATTTTGTCGAATCCATCGAAACGAAGCATTTACGTCGTGCAATTTGTGCAGCCGCACCGAATGTTATTTCCAGCATCGTTATTCTTGCGTGAAAGAACACGAAAAAAAAGAGCAGAGAAACCATCGTGCATATTCATAAAATAACATCGAGCTTTCACGATGGGATCGAACCCAAAAAATAATCGTGTTTCCGCGACTGAACATTAATGGGTCATTCAGTCGAACGAATAAAGCAAAATCCGATGCCGAGCAGATAGTTATTTATATTAACGAAAATATTCGCCAAAAATCTCCGAGTATCGTTTTGTTTTATGCTTTTTGAGCTTCACGGTGTGGCCACTTTGGTCATTTCAAGTGAAACCTACTGTTTTAGATGGGTTTCGAACCACCGATGCTATGATATACATATTGTTTAACACTAAACCTACCGGCTTTTTATCTGTTATATTGAAATATGCGAAATAAGTACTTTGGAAAAAGAGGTTTGAAGAGGTGAAAAAGATGGTCGGTTAAGTAATTTTTGTTTTATACGATAGACCTAAAATATTTACTGAATGGCTGCCCAATCAATTTGGGGAATAGAAAGAATCAGAAATCAGTCATTTGACCGCCATGGTAGGTTTAGTGTTAAAAGCAAATGCCCAAAAGGTAATAGGTTAGTTGAATTCAGACCTAATAATTGCGAGCCAAAGTCTTCACCTCCATACCTATCATAACCACTGCGATAGTAATTTTACATAGAACTCAAACCACACCACCAAAGATATATATTAATTGACAATTTAGAAAAAATCTCCTAATAGTCGCAGAGGAAAATTTGAACTTCGGCTCACAGAGAGAATGCAGGGTCTTCGAATCGCCGATTTTACTGAGACTTTACATACTCATAGAGTTTTTAAGATATTTATAATTAAATATATAGCCACTGTAGCGCTTGACATTACGTTCTACAGGTCTGTTTCAGTACGGCAAAGGGTTTTTTTTATAATCAGGATGATTTACTCTATGAGTAAGTGAAGTTTCAACAAAATCTGCGACCCGAAGTCCTTGCGTTGTCCTTGTCAGTCTTTATCTCTTCGTCCACCATAACCTTCTCGTAAGTATCGTGCAGCCCTTTTTTATCAAAGAGAAAATAGGAAAAAATAGAGGAAAAAATCTTCTCGAGTGGTGGCACACGACCTTAAAAGGTATCGACGTCGCTTACAATTTCATCTCTCAAGACAAGAAGTCCAATTTCAGAGACCATCGTTTCATAGTTCGGCGAGGTCGATTGAAGCCACCTGTGCCCTTTATTAAAATTCGATAACGTGTGTTCGAGGCTGTGTTTACGATTAGTGGCAGAGATTACACCGTCGAACGAATTTAAAACTTCTTTTTGTTTTCCAATAGCCAGAGTGATTCTTATAGGGATTATCGCCCTGAACACGAATACGCCAACGGAATTTCTCTATCATCAAAACAACAGTTTTTGTAAAAACGGTGGATTTCGACAAAGAAGCTTAAACAGTTATGACATTTTTCGCTGATAGTTTTTTCTTCAGAAATGTCCGCAGGATCTAATAATGTGTAGTAAATTTGTGCTAGCAATAATACTCTACGTGAAAATGACATGAATGCTATAGCCTTCAGGGAAATTTTATTTTATTCAGGGAAATTTTATTCCAAAATAAAGTAAATCCAATAAGTTAGTAATCTGCAAAGTTTCCCGTAAATTCGCGCGATATATAAAATACTGAATCGATTTTATTTACAAACTTAAGTCCTTCCATATTTCTTACAACCTTAATGTTATTTTCGTGCACAGATCCCTATTAAAAATCGAATAAAATTACTAGCAAAATATTTAAACAAATCAATCCTAATTTCATTACGATTTTAAATAGTACCATCACTCCAGCAATCCCCGTCGTTGTAAATACGTAAGCTGGGAGTGTTCCACCACCACTTCATTTCTCGTAAAGGAAGAAAAAAATGATATAGTTTCGAGGCTTACGATGTTGAAGTGGACGAAATCGATCCTTAGCTGGCTGACCTGCCTATCGATCTTCTGGACGACGACTGAACAGTTCATGGGCCAGTCAATGAGGTTGGGGAAACCAGGACTGATTACGTAGGTGAGATTATTTTGCACCACGCCGTTGCAACTTGCCGTGACTTGTCGAAAATATTAAGAAGATAAAGTCACTGATTTTTTAATGCACCGAACGAGCGATTACGGTGAAACGTACGGCAGAGATTATTAAAACGTGCTGATAATACGATAGAAAACTATTGACCCGATGCTCCGAATACTTAAAACACTTGGTACTCGGTTTTTCATGTTTAAGCTCCGATTGGAATACAAGGTTTAATCTCTTTGTAATGAAATTCTATAATGAGGAGAAACTTTCTTAAGCTTTAACGAGTATAATGTCGTGTTAAAGTTTGGCTTTCGTGGAATTAATGTTCTCGCGTGTAAGGGAAGACATTTTGAGGAAAATTGAATAAACTCCTCACGTGCGGGTAGGTCAAAGTTGTTCTTTGAAATTGATGTATTTGGATAATAGTATTTAACAATTATGTCCTAACGAGCATTGAATTCTTTAAAGCGTAAAAAAATTAATCAATATAAATTATTATCTAAAGTATGGTTACATTTATATGTGCTATCTTTAAATAAATTGTATTCCTTTATGTTCTCCGGAATAAAAATTAATAGCACAATTACGAAAAGGTGTAAAACTTCATAAAATAAGAAAATCGCAAGCAATTAAATCAATCAGGTTTACGCCAGCTTTATTTGATATTGGATTAATCGTCAGTCTAGCATTAATACAGTTATAAGTGACACCCTGCAGTTTCATAATAGCAAAATTACTAAAATTTCATAATATTTCAACGTCCAATCGCAATACAATTCCTATGCCATACGAAGAATCTACATATGTATTTCCCAGGAGAAAGGACGATCCAAGGATTCCTTTCATAATGTCAAATATCGGTAAATGCGAGTACACACTTTTTAAGACTCGCGTATTTTTTCTTACTTTATATCCTTTTCATTCCAACATAGCACGCTGATATTTTATGTTGTTGTACCCGTAATAACGGGAAAACAGATTATTATACTCCTACGTTAAGAAACCGGCGACAACGGTACACAATGAATTATGATACGCAACAGGAGGACGTGCTACAACTTTGCGCTGCGGACGGCATAAAATTAGCATTAAATGCGAATCTTGCTGCCGGAATACGAAAGAAGAACAAAAATTGTATTGTCGGATTAAACAGATAAATGGAATATTATCTTGCGACTGTTCCCACGTTTAATCGTAAAAATAAATAAATTCTGGAATACAAAACAATTGAGACCCAAGGGATTTTACTTATCTTGATAATTTTAGAGTGAACCTCATCTTTACACAGAATTTACACAAAAGTTCTGCTCCTCAGAATATCGTATAAATCGAGATCGTGTACTGGAAATATTTCTACAGTTAGTATATTTGTTGGCAGAAAAAATGTTTAAAAATTATATTGTCGGATTAAACAGATAAGTGGAATATTATCTTGCGACTGTTCCCACGTTTAATCGTAAAAATAAATAAATTCTGGAATAAAAAGCAATTGAGACCGAGGGGATTTTACTTATCTTGATAATTTTAGAGTGAACTATATCCCCCGATTTACACGGAAGTTCGGTTCCTCAGAATATCGTATAAATCGAAATATTTGTTGTTGGAAAAAATGTTTATTTCTAATACTTCTCTTCCAAATCCAGTTTGAAACCCGTATGAAAACAAAAGCGTGTAAATAAAATTCCTTAAATAAGTAATTCAAATTATTAAAATCTTTTTTTATTACAAAATGAGGTTTATTAAAATAAAAACCTTAAATAAGTAATTAAAAAAAATTCCGTATGATTATTAAGTGTAATGAAATTTTGAGAAGGGCAAAGGTCGTAAGGGGTGAATGGTAAAATTAAATTACTTTTAGTGGATTGCTTGTTAGACTGGCTTTAACGAATTGAATCTATTTAATGTTACCTTTAATGGCATTTATTAATTTAAAAAATTGTGAAGGTTCTATTTTTCCACGTTACCTAACTTACTGATGGTCACTACCATGTTTCCTATGCAATTATTAATTGCCATGATTACAATCGAGTGTCAGCTGACTTATGAAGCCAAACATAATTTATATTCACGTAAATAAACCATTTAGGTGAAAGTAATTTCCGAAAAAATCAAATTTGTTTCATACGGAAACAAGTTACTTTGCGTTCTCCTAGTTAGTAAACGATGTCACATTACGGCAGCAACCAGTCGTCGTTTATAAAAGGACGTAATACTTCGTCAGCGAAAACCTGATGTGATTTAATGATCGACGTAAAATTACATCAGCGATGACACGGTATCATTCATTAAAGTCGTAACACTACGTCAGTAACACGCGATTCTACCCCGCCAAAAAATGAAACCGATTAACACAACTCACAATCAGCTACAGCTAACTCAAAAATCAGTTTCTACCTTTCATTCTTCCACAATGACACTGTAACAAATGAAGTCCAAAATCTAGAAACACCTAAACATTATTTGACGTTTCCTAGAAATTGCTGAACCATTGCATTATCGAATAACACTTCAGAAGGGAATTGATTCTACGTGGTAGATTAATAAGAGGAATTAAAGAAGGTCATTCCGCGGAGAGTTCGAAAGTTTAGCAAACTATTTTCGTGGGCGTTTATTAATCGCAATGCGACGTTCTCGTAAGCAGCCCCGAGCTCCGATAATGAGTTCTCATTCAGCCATTCAGCGGTCGTTTTAGAGTCACGGAGGCTCTATTCAACCGGTTTCCACCCTGCAGGAAACGTTTAACAGTCCACCGCGTAGATTTTCCTCCCTGCTAAACTCCAAAACAACTCGGTGGACAGCGTTAAAAATTTACCAGCCTGCTCTGTCTACCTGGGCAACTAACGTCGTGTTACCTTTTCAGCGAACTGTTACGGAAGTTTCTTCTTTCAACACGTGTATTTGGCGAATCGAATACCACATAACACTAATAGTTATTTCATTGGGTAATGAAAAATGTTTTTGCGGTTTTTGATGAATTTCAGTGTAGGAAAATCAGTGGGGACTTTCCTGGTTTCCTAATAAAGTGAGTGTAAATGTTACGTGGTTGTTGAATTTAATTTTGCAGATTTTCTATGCAATTTTTTGGCTATCTAATATGTATGAGATGAAGATATTGAAGAATAAGTCAAACAGAAATACCAAAGTGCGAGATAAAATAGAAATCGTAATAAATTAGATAATCAGTGACAAAATGAAAAGTTGATATTTTTCTCGTGTCCACCCTGCACGCTAAAACTCGATTCGTAGGTAAGTTTGAATGCTAAATTTTAGCGTATCACGCAACGGAAAAGAATATATCACTGGTTTTCCAGAATATTTCTAATATTTTTTTATACTCTCTGTAATCACGACTCCGGTCTTTTAGCTGATACATTTACTTTCAATTCTCTTCTTCGACTATCCTCAAAATGACAAACCACAAACTTCTTTAACACTAGAACTACCAACCAGTCAAAATGACTGGTACACAATTTTGTCCAAAAATTCTCAAAGTTTATAGGATAGTCATAGGAGAAATATTCTACGTCCAACTCAAAACACATAAATGACCGAATTCATCACCTTTTACGCCTCTTGATTCCTCTTTTCTTAAAGTACTTATTTAATATATTGAAATATAATAAACTTAACGCCGGTAGTTCTAGTGTTAAATTTTATAATATATGAATTACATTATTTTATCTACAAATTTATTCCGTGAAATTCATTATCGAGACTATGTATAAATAAAAATATTATGTCGTTCAAAAGTTACATCACTTTATTTAGAAACATAAATTTCTCTCCTAAACTCATAAACACTGGAATAATCTATGTCAATTTTCAAGTATGCTTTAACTAATAAAACAAATACCAATCAGCTCAAACATCAGGTAATCCTACACCAAAAACAGACCTCTCAAACACCAGTATCACCATCCAAACTTCAATCGATCGTCTGAAATCTCTGAAACACCTGCCCTCCAAAGAATCCAACTAAAAAAAACGTGATTCCCTCTAATTAAAGACCAAGATCTCGCGATCATCCGCGCAAAGGACGATTTAGAGTAAGAAAAAAAAAGAAAACGAAACGAAGAGGCGATCGAGAGAACGAGAAGACGAAGTTTTATCTGGGACGAGCGAGCGAGTCGAAAGGCAATTAAATAACTGTATAACTTGTGCCGTACATTCTCCCTCAGCACGCACCAACTCGAATCGAGCGTTCCTCGTTTCCCTCCACGGCGAAGCCGCGTACTCTTTTTACCCTGCTCTTTTTCCGCTTCCAAGGAGAACGCGCGCACTCCTCGAGATCGTTCTCATCGGCGCGTGGCCGAGACGATACCGTTAACTGTAAAATCGCCATTCGACGGTCCGAACAGAAAGGTGATTCTGAAATTTACGATAGAAGCTATCTTGATTCATAGTTCCGTCGCGGATAACAATAACGGATGGTGGGGGATTCGAGGTAACTGTTAACCCTTTGCGGTCCGAATTATTTTGTCAGGTTTGTAGCGAGCTAAATGAAATTAATTGCACGACATTTGCTGTCGTTGGTTAACCATTTTTTTTAAATGATTGCAATAACTATAGGTACTGACGGATATTTAGGTGATGTTACAAAGTCATTGTGAATTTGAAAAGTAGATGTTAAATCGTTAGAAAATAGAATTAAGTGAAAGGTATGTCGAGTATAGCTCGACGTAGGAATGCAAAGGGTTAAACCTTTGTGGTCCTGTTTCAAGGTACACTCGGCATAGCTTCATTTTCTATTAAGTAGTTTTCTTAAGTGGTTTCCTTTGTTAGCTTGTTTATTAACACTTTCACTGGTGACTTAACCCTTTGCCCTGCAACGAGTAACACTCGTGTTGCGGTTGCTGGAACAGGGAATTTTGAAGCTTCTCAAAAATTATGAAATTGAAAGTATCAGTGGAACACCACACGATTATATTATTTCTATGTTATTAATATTGCTTTAAATTCTAAGATATATCAACAATCACTGATATATTTTTATTTTAGCAATTTAATATTCAATTATTGCGGAGGCAGTCGCGAAAGAAATTTTAGGGCAAGGGGTTAATCTGGATTTTGAAAATTTAAGGATAATTGAAGGTATGTAAATGAGAATGTTGTAGGTATTGTTGAGATATAGTTAAAATAAATGATGGAAACTAGTTTGGGAAATTAATTTCCGTTAGATGATGAACAATTGGAGGAATGACTTGAACTGATAAGTTTAAGGTGATGGATTTCTTTGAATGAATTTATTTAATGGTTTTGGAGTTGTGTTTTGTTAACTGTAGTCTATGGGGGATTCTTAGTCCCGTTCGAATCGCAACAGTTGTAGCTTTATTTCACTCGCTGTGCTGTTGTCTTATTAATATTCTTATCAGTACCATGGATTCCGTTTTCTTTCTTATTTATCTGTGCTACAACTGGGTTAATGCTTTCTTTGACGGGTAAGCAGATTAAGTTTTTAGGGGGAAATGTTAGCAGAATTGTAATTTGAAAGGAGTATGGTAGTAAAGAATTATGTAAGATTGTAAAAGGAATAAGATTTTTCGAATTGAGTACATGTCGGGATAGAATAAGATCCAGGGAAAATTAATATTAATTTTTCTCAGATTTATACAACGGGATTAATATAATTCGAGAAGGAAAAAGTGTAGTTTGGGACTAGAAAAAGTGAGATCTACTTTATGATCCATTTGCCTGATTATTTCCATTTCTTTCGAAAGTATGCATGCGAAATCATAGATCACAGACCTAGGTCATTACAAAGATTAAAAACCAAATGTATTCTATTTCTTTCACTTCTCATAATGTAACTTTGAGAAAATGTCATTGCAGAATAAACTGTACATCCGAGAAAATTGATTGCACAACCCTAAGTACTAACATTTTGCTAATTTAACTCAATCAAATGTACCAGTAATTATGACAGTGGTATAAATAATTTCCTCTTCATTTCGAGGTATTTATACTTTTGTTTTGAAGTGCCTGCTGATGTCTGTATAATAAAACTATCATTAATTTCATTAACAGAATAATTTCTTATCGTCGGTGCAGCGCAAAGTAAATGATAACTTAACATTCTTAACTTATACCACTCCCATAATCTCCGGCACAAATGATACGTACTATCAGGCAGTATAATACTTATTATCCACTTGAGTGAGCTTAGGGGAAAGCGTTCTCCTCATCTGTTAGTACCTAGGGGGCCACATTTAATTTCCCACACTGTACTACTGCACTAACGACACGCACATAATAAAAAAACGTGATGTTCATCATTAGAACTGCGCCATTATTAAAATTACATATATCACCATCAAATACTTTATTATTTCACGCAACATTGCTACATCTTGCTCGACTTACTTAACACCTTCAATGTCATGGGGTCACCGGTGACCGGCGCTATTGAATTCTATGAATTTCTTTATAATTTTTAAACGCTTATATCACGAAAGCTAATATACTCAATACTAAAATATCGGTGTTAAAAAAATACCCTATTGTTCACTATATAACTATTTTTTACTTCAACGCTTTTGCTCCGTAAAGATGTGATTTTAATAGAAAAAGTTCCACTTTGGTAGAAATGATGAAACTAGAGAAAATACGCGTGGCATTCAACTCCTTAATGTTTTAACCCTTTGCAGTCCGAATTACTTTACCAATTTTGTAGTGAGCTGAATAAAATTAGCCAGATTTAATTTCGCAGATGTAATTTCACAACATTTTCTATCTTTGGTTGTTCAGTTTTTTTAAATAATAGCAATAAATATAGGTATTGACGAATATTTATGTGATATTACAAAGTCATTATGAATTTGAAAAGCAGATATTGATTCGATAGAAAATAAAATTAAGTGAGAAGCTATGTCGGGTATAGCTCGATATAGGACTGCAAAAGGTTAAAGCAAAATCTCTAAATTTTGTGCAGCAGTATAGTTGAAGTGGATCATGCAAATGATATATTAAAGAGAAACATGATCATCGTCAATAAGTTTAATACTCACATACGCAGCACACTCCAAAGCCAAGGGCACAAGGTCCATTGGACTTTCCGCGCTGAATGCGACATTCATATGTGTTCATACATATTCCCCGTCGTCGTTTGTCCTGCGATAGGCATTCCTCTTCCACCGGGACCGGGAAGAAATTCAAGACTGTAAAAGATTATGGGAAAAATTCAATGATGATAGACTGAGACACTGTAAAATACAAATATATCGTTGCTGCAATATTTACAACATGACATGATGATACAATAGCAATATTATCCTTTTAAAAATTGGCAACTATATTTTGAGAATTCCTCAGTGCAGAATAATCGATTGGTCTCTGTATCTTTTCTTTTTTCTTCTTACCTTTTACGACTTTGATTACTAAGTGAATTACTGTAGAGAATTGAGGAACCCTCGGAGTTAAATTTTCTTTTTAACTGTTTTATTAATTGTGACAAATCGTAGCTGAGCAAATTGAAGTAGATAACGTATAAAAGACAAGTGAATAATTCATGAAAATATTGTTGCTACATTATTAAATGAATTCTAGGTGTAGACACATCACGAATTCATTTGAATACTCTTCCTGGTTCTGGTGGGCATTTTTAAGGTAACGAGCAATTAAGTCTAATTTGGGCATGTAGAAAAACGAACCCGGAATTAGAATTTCTTAGCGTACAAAAAAATAGCCGCGGGCATTATCAGAAGCCATTAATTCCTTGATACACATACATTCTCGGGCAATACATACTACAGGCTATAATTAATATATTCATTATTCTGAGTTCTTTTTAGTGTAAGGAATCCTTTACATCGTGATCGCGTTACTTGTAAATTAATATAAAAAATATATAAGCACCTAAAATGTTTATTCGATTCTTTTAAATAATCATTGATGAATTCAACCACGAAATTTATTCCAAATAAGGATAATTAAATTTGCAATATTCTAATGGTCACAATCTTGAATAGTAAGCATACATCGTCTATTTTTCATTTGTATTAATAAGCGAAACATGAATTTAATTGAGGAATAAGATAGTTAGATAGAAAAACCTTCCGCATTAATAGATCAAATGACACTTGGCAAATTGCTCGCAAAGTTATAAACTTCGTATACACTCAACTCATTACACAGAATTATAGACAGCACTAATTAAATATAAATTATTATCTTTGTAACACGTTGAATGTCAATTGTATTTCGCAAGTTTCAGAATTCCTACCGAAGTGAAACTTCATCTATTAAAATCATCTTGTTGCATAGAATATTAACAACTATTGTATAGAATAGAAATACTGAACGTAAAACAACGATATATTAAATAATTCCTTATTGCACACTGGTATTTCAATTCATAAATATTATCATTGACAAGACACAACGATACTAGAACATTCAACGCACTAAAAAGACGACGTATAATCCATCTCTCCTAAAATCACATCGTCCACTTGAAAACACAAATTTCCCATTCCCCATCTAGGTCATCAATATCTCGAAACAATCTCAAACAACTGCATCATCCTGCACAAAGTACCAACACTATTTCCATCTCACCCAAAGTAAACCAAATGACCAAAAACATCCATATCGACAATAATCCGAACATCCACTGACAAGCTAAAGCTGATCACGGCTAAAAGGATCAACATCTGACTTCGCAAAGCAACTGCTCCTCATGCTACCCCCTAAAACTCACCCCTCATGATCTGATTCCCGCCTAAATCTAATCCGTCATAAGAGACAGGCCTCTGAGGGTTCGGACTTTGCCAGAAATTCAACGCCGACAAGGACCACTGTTGCGTGTGCAACGGAAACGAGACCAAGAGATAAACACAGCTCGATGCCCAAGACGAAGTACACCATCGCACTTCCGGTCTCAACGTTGCGCTTACGGCTGCGAGATTGTACAATAGGACGATCGCGAAACATCGAAGGATCATGTTTGCAAATGGATCGTGGGACCTCGGATATCTTGCATCCGCGTGTTTCTCACAAATCCTCAAGGACGCGAGCGAAAGACGATGACCGACTGACTGACCGTCTAACTGGTAGTAAGGCCCAACACATGCCTGGTCCCCTACTGCTACAGTTACTGTTACTACATCTGGTATTACCGCTAACAGTGGCGCCTTGATTACTGATGCTCCCCGGTTGACAAGGAAGACACGACGCCTGGTTGCCGATTTCGTTGGAACTTTACATACTCATAGAGGAGGTCAATGAGGTCAATTGTGTTTAAAATGTTTATAATTAACCCCTTGTCCTACAATAACGAGTGACACTCGTGATGCGATAAATGGGATAGGAAATTTGCAAGTTTTGCAAAACCTATGAAATTGGAAATATTAACACTAAACCTACCGGCTTTATATCTGCTATGTTGTAATATACGAAATATGTACTTTGGAAAATGAGATTTGAAGAGGTGAAGAAGATGGTCGGTTAAGTAATGTTTGTTTTATACGATAGACCTAAAATATTTACTGAATGGCTGCCCAATCAATTTGGGGAATTTTTAGAAAAAAATCAGAAAGCGGTCATTTGACCGCCATGGTAGGTTTAGTGTTAATGAGACGCAACGCGATAGTATTATTTCTATAATACTAATATTACGTTAAATGACACGATCTATCAAGAATTACTGATCAATTTTTATTTTAACAATTTAAGGCTGAATTATTGCAGATGCAGTTGCAAAATAAGTCATAGCGCAAGGGGTTAAAGAACCGTAGACGCTGCAGTGGCGCAGCGACAATGCGCTGGGATTGTAAAGAAAAGAGCAGGGTTTGTATTATGTGGCGAATGGGTTTGTTAAATTTTATTGTTTTCTCGATTCGGGCCCGAGCGGGACCAAGCGGGCCCAGATGGGTCCAAGAGGAACCTGAAACGGCAGACTGAAGCGGAGCGGGTTCGATCGGACTCAGGCAGAGTGGATACATTTAATTATAGTATATAATATATACTATATATTATTATAGTATAATGCAAATATACATTTAAGAGATATGTTAAAAATTATTGACCATCTGCCGCTGTAATGGAGAATACTTATAATCAGGTAGACTATCTCTACGAGCATAAAAAGTTTCAACAAAATCAGCGACCCGAAGGTCGTGCGTTCTCCTTGTGAACATTGATAAGTGCCGGTTCCAGAAATTGATGAACTTGCTGGCACGATTGTTCCTCATTAAGTCTCGGTGGTTTTTTTACGGGTTGGGAATACTGGTAACGAGGGTAATTGGGTTTGGTGAGGCGAATGTTCGAACTTTATTTATCGTTTACCTTTTGAATATCGCGCAGGAGTTGGTGTTTATTTGGAAAGGCCTGTAATTTTCTAATGAGGTGAAGGAATATTCGTTAAGTCGTTCCAATTTCAGGTGATTCGAGGCAGTAGAATTGTATTTTATTGTCATTTTTAATAACCGATTAATGGCCAATTGCAGAAAACCTGTTAATAGGCTTGCAGCGGATAAAGTGTTAGTGTGAAGTGTTAATATAAGGTTGAATGTAGTGTATTTTGTTGTGGTGAACGTTTCTGTTGCGGATGAATTAAATTTGAGGATGGAATGGTGATGGAAGAGGACGGTGAAGGTTTTTGGGTGTATGGAAACTTTTATTGTTTATTGTGATCGCATGGAATTGGAAAAAGTGCATGTTTGCCTATGTGTACATACTAGGTCAGGTAGATGTGAATTTAGTATCACGGAAATAAGTACTTATGGCACATTTACCGGTGAATGTGCAGATTTGTTGACGTGTTCAGTCTGTAAATGTATGTTATATTTTCATTTACCAAGCGCAACGGTAAATGCATACGTTTATCTCGTTATTTAGATCCATTAAAGTTTCAATACATACCGACATTTGTCTGTTAAATGAAATATTTAGTTTTACAATATTAGGATATGTTTACACGATAAATATAATTGTAATTTTATAATCAAAGTATCTTTCACAAAATTGTGGAAAAATAGGGCGAGGAAAAAGAACTTTTCGTATTTGCTGTCTAACAATATTTTGCGAATAGAGTATTGGAAAACTTCAGCGTCGAGTTAGATGTTTTGCGAATAATATAAAGTTTCAAATTTCGATGCATGCACGATTTTCACACCTTTTCGAAATATTCTCGAAAGAAATATTGCAGATAACTTTTGAATACGATGTAGTATTCGAAGTTTAATAAAATATAGAATTTTCGTCGAAGCTCGTGAAGTAATAATTATTATAATCATCGTAGTAGAAATTAATGGGGGTGACATATGAATATAATATTGTAATTTATAAAAATAAGTGTTAAAAAATATACAATGATGAGGGCAAGCTATGAGAGCTATTGATTATGTGAATTTTATTGTTAAATTCATTACTGTATTCTATCGTCATGTATAGTCAATAATTAATGTATTATTTAATAAGGAATTATTTCCCCAAAATTATAAGAAATAAATAATTTATTACTCAAAAGACTCAAAAATGGCTGATGAAACAATATATTACTTATTAATCTAAATATCCTGGCTTAACTGCACGAAAAGTAATTTTAATAAATAAGTATGTCTGTGTATAAATATGTAAATATAATCTGTTGCGTAATTACGAAAATTATAAGAAAAAATAGTAAATTAATGAATTTAAACATCTAAAAGAATTAAAGTGCTCAAATGAAGTTATCAAATTTTTGTTTCTCCCATTTTCGAAAGAAACAATTAGTTTAACCCTTTTAATACCTTAGATCCGATATATCGGCATTTTAATTTTCAATTACATTATAACCTAAACGCAGGGACTAAAACTTATAAAATGAATTATTGTGCTAATTGCAAAAGGCACTGTAAAAATAACTGATTTAAAATAAAAATTACCTTCTAAATTGCTACTATAAAAATCGAGAGTATCAAAAGTAATTATCTTTGAGCAATATATAAAAAAATTGCAAGGTACTAAAGGGGTTAAATATTATTAATTTCTACAATAATAATACACGATGTGGTTTTGCAATTCCACACCAGTGGAGTAAAAGAGCGCCGTATTTTTAAATACGAAACAGAAATTCGAAAATGGGATGAAATATTATTAAAGTTCTAACGTTCATCATCAATAATACATGATAAGAAATTCCGTTAGACCCTTACTTTTCCTACAGTAAAATTAAGTACGCTTTTACTTAAGCATTCTTTATCAAATCATAAAAAGTACTTACCAATATCATGTATGTTCCATGAAGTCCATACTTCAATCGAAATAAGCACATTTCACTTTTAAAAGAACACATTAAAAGCTCTACTTCGTCACTTTTCAATTCGTACGCTGCCGAAAATGGATACCACCTGAACTAAGCCGAAGACGCAAATGAATCATTGTTCCCCCGTTAAAAAAAAATGATATGTTGGTCGCACTGTCTCGAGACCGAGACAACAGTTTATTTCGGAACGCGGCCTGTTTATGCAGGGCAGTCATGCGCAGATCTTAATGTCTAAAATATTTCTTTTTCGATATGGCCACGGAACAGTTTTGTCGAAAAAAAAGCTAAAGAATTAAACAGTCAACACGGAAGATTCCATTGAGGGCAATCACTGGATACCGGTAGTCTGGTAAGTCAGTACCATTATTTTACTCGTTAGCTTTGAAGGTTACAAGCGAACGGACATAAGGTGGCCTAGAAGGATAAAAGATGTTCATAGGAAAAGGAAGGAAAAAGCAACGGATCGCCGTTTGGCTATGATCGATTAGCAAGAACTAGCGATATTATTGTAATCGATGCTGCACTATTAGCGTTATCCAATTTTCATGAATCAGAAAACGATTCGGATAACCTTTTGGTTGCGTGAATTTCGGGTCTCTCCCGTTCTTATTACGTTGTTAGCGACATCATTTGTTTAAGCACCGCTTAATAAAAAAGAAATAACACGTCATTTATACGTTACATTGATTCTTGTTGAACCCTGCTGCGAGAAAATCTTTTACCTATATACTTTAGCTATGTCGATTCTCGATGCTCATCGTGATTTTCTTTCACTGTATACGAATATGTTTGTCTCTTTTGTGTCGAAATCGCAAAGTTAATTGAATTCTTTAACTTTGCGTAATGCTAGTGCCTTGGTGCCGCTGCACTTGATTTCATGTTTTGTGGTATCCGTGCTACTTGGAACACTTGTTGAGAGAATGAGGTTTCCTTTATGTCGGTAAGTAGCCAAGGGACAATCGTTATATCGCAGTGAGGCTGCGTATAATACCAGTGAAAGTGTAAGCTATCATTGGCTATTGCTCATTTTTTAATGTCATTCATAGAGATTTAATTACATTTAATACGATTACAAAGTGAAGACTCCGCGACGTATTCTGAGATCACTATTTTTCAACGTGCATCTTATAATGCTGAAATTGAATCTTTTTTCAGCAGATTTATACAAATATTAATGTATATACCTCCTTTTTTTAATATAAATATTGTGATTACGTTTTATTATACTTTAATGTGAATTAGATTATATAGTTTGAAATTATGAATGTTACATGTGTATATAAATGGTTTAAACATAATAGCTTATACAACATTGAAATGGTAAGTAAGTATGGTTTATTAAAATTCGTAGTTTAATTCAAACATAAGTGTATTCTATGACTATTATAAACAGATCGGCAATTGCTGCTACAGGGTTGGTTAACAAATTATCATTATCAATGCTTCATTATCTTAGATTGCTGCTATAGGAAGATTGTCAATTCATTTGTTCTTTAACTGTACTCCATTATTGAATGTCTTGCATTAAACTTTATATCAAGTTATTGCATATTCCTAATATTCTTTGCATATTTTATCATGATTTCAAGTGTATAGCATTTATAGATATTTGTCAAATTTCACACCAACCCTGGTGCTGCATCAGGGCCATTCTCCGGCCTTACAGCACTTTCATATTTTCAGAATTCGTGGTGAGAATTTTTCATCCACGTGGTTCCACAATGCAGAACTTTGATGATCTTGATATAGAGGGTCGTAACCCCTCTCATTTGTCAGAAGTGGACAAAGAGAAGGTAATAGATAATAATAGAAAATTATATATATATATAAATATACTGGTCGAATAATTATTCTGTATAAAGTTTCAGAATAATCCATATATTGCAGATTAACTTTTCAATAAAATTGTAATGGCTACCCATAATAATCCCAAGCAACAGTAAAACTGTACTTATGTATTAATGCAAATTTCGTACATTGTTATAAACGATATATATTTCTGTAATACAGGGCGCTGCGGAATAATATGTACCTGCTGTTACGAGGTGATTCCCTATTAAAAAAAATAAGAACGAAATATAGAATAAAAATTTTTAATTTAAGGCTTAGTTTTCGAGAAGATCGAATTTGAAAATTCTAATTTTGAATACATTATTTAAATAAGTAAATTGGTGGAACTTTTATTATGCAGCTGAATTATCGATTAAAGAGCGAGCGATTTAAAAAATGTATATACTCTTTTATGTCCACAGAAATGCATTTTCAACTTTGAACTTTGAGGGGTATTTTCACCCCCTCAATATGGACAATGGACGGGAAACTAAAAATGCGTATCAAATAATATTTCGAGATCTATATCTCACGTACGTTTTATCAAAATTTGAATGTTGGGTACGATATGTTGCCCTCTTAGCTTTACCGGAATATATACGCATCGGATTTTCAAACTCGATTTTCTCGAAAACTGAGCCATAAACTGAAAAATTTTCTTCTATATATCGTTCTTATTTTTTCCTAATAAATCACCGCGTCTCAGCTTGTATACATTATTTCGCCGCACCTTGTATGTACGGAGAAAAAGTTTTCTTTGTTTTAAAATAAAATTATTATGTATCATTAAAAGGTGATATTACGTAATTAAATAATGTAAATAGTGAAAATCATTAGTAGCTGTCTATTATGCGGTACGGATCAGCAGTTTGCACATCTGCTTTACAAAATATTTATATTCCGCAGGAAGAGTATGATCGAAAGCGTTTAATGAGAAGCAATGTTACCGCCGAAGATGGTACACTCAGACCTGTCTACTCTGAAACAGAAGATGGTGATATATGGTGTCATATATGTAATATCGCTCTTTTCGGAGCCCACAAGTTAATAAGTCATAACATGTGTAACCGTCATAAAATGAAATTAGACGAGTGGCCATACCCAGTTCTCTTATGGTCAAAACGATCAGATATTACGAAAATCACTCCGCCAGTGCAATCAACAGCCATCGGCGATGGTCTGGCACCCGGAGAACCAGTACCGCCTGGTATGGAAGATCAGTTGACCAGAACGACGACGATTCAGATGAGTCTGGATCGACATCGAAGTTCTCCACTCGTTGGCCTTGAATATTTACTCGAATTGGTTGACAATGACTCTTGCGAACCAAGTTACACATGTGTTTTGTGTGATAAACGAGGTGATCCACGTACCGTGATGGCTCATATTACGAGTTATAATCATCGGATAACATATCTGAATAGACATTTTCCAACGATATCACGAGCCATTACGGAATTACCGCGTACCCCAAATTATAAGCGCGGAGCCAATGAAATATCGGTGTTAGTGGCGAAGAAGATCGAAGAACGTTTTGGAAGATTGCAGCCGCAGTTGGTAGACAAGAATCAATTTGAAAAGAATAAAATGCAATATATCAAGAGGGTCTATCAGGATTACCACTTTAGGTAAGTTATAATACCGTTACTACGAAACGTATGGATATATACTGTTGAAGATACAAATTTATTGGTTTGAGTGCCTTTGTGAAAAAGTCTATGGATGTGAAGAGGTGCGCATCAATGAATCTTATCATTTAATTTGCGTTTATTATAAATCAATATGGCTGTTTCCTACGTGCAGGGAAACGCCAGAGTTAACATTTATGGATGTTTACGATGTGCGATGGGTTACGAACTTTGAAGAGAAGATGGCTGAAATGGGTGGTAGTAGTAGTACGAAGAAAGGTGAGTATAAAAGTAAATTTACATAATTCGAATAAAATATGTACGTTCTTAAATATCGTATCATTCAACCGTGACCTTGTATCAAGATTCTCAATCCGCCGAAGAAAAGACCGAGGACAAGCACAAAAGTGATGACAAGAAAAGTGAAAAATCATCGCCGAAAAAAACCGACTCGAAATCAGATACGACAAAATCGTAAGTTGATACATACATCTACGAATTTTACATAATACATAAAGTTTTTATGTTCTAAGGTTTTTTAATATCTTTCTTTCTGACTGCCGATCATCGTGGACGATTCTCTGACAACCTCATAACAATTAATATTATTAATAACAACTTCCATTACTCGCAGTAAAAATTATCTCCTCTAGTTCATTCCGAGTGCAAGGAATTTTTGCGATGAATTGAATTCTTATTATAACAATTAACAGAAAAAAAAATACATAAATATATCAGATCTCTCCTGCCTTTCCTTCCTCACGAATTATACTAAAGAAAATGTTGAAGGTGTCTTTTATTTTTTCTAGGGGGTTCAAGATACGTATCCTTACAAGGGATAAATTGAATATTCGTAAGCCAATAGATAAAGACGAAGAGAATGTCAAAAAGTCGCCTAAACGGCCATCCGACGAGACTAAATCTCTTTCGTCGCTTTCGAGTATATCGAGTAGCCCATCGCCGTCGCGTTCGAGATCACGTTCGCCCGCTCGCAGTCGTAAAGCCAGTTCGATTGATAAAGGCGGAAAGTATCATTATAAATCACGATACTCGCGAGATCGAACGCGTTCGCACACCCGTTCGCGTTCGCGTTCTCCGGAACCCCTTAGAGAACGTGATAAGTGGGACAAATACAGAGAACAAATTAGACGAGCCGAGGAAACGCTGGATCGTGCGCTGAAGTTTCACGAAAAGAATCCGGAGAAGCATCCGTCCTATCCTGACGAATGGAAGAAATTTTGGAACAGACGATACAAGGAACTTCAAGCCGAGGGTAAAGATCCAAGCAAACACGATTTCAAGCCGGAATGGATCGAATTCTGGAACAAGCGGATGCGTGAAATTCACAACGAGCAACTTCAGCAACGAAAGGAAGAGATTAGAAAGAGATTAGAATTGCCGGAAGACAAACCACCTGAGAAATGGATACCGAGCAGGCGCGAAAGATCTCCGTCCAAACGAAGTAGACATCGGGTAGAAAGCGACGACGAGGTTGAGTATGTTGGAACGAAGACTATTAAGGCGGATTATTACGATCGGCATGAAATCAGAGAACGTGATTATGCTTATTCTTCGTACGTTCGAGGTAGAGGGAGTATGTACAGGAGCAGTTACTACCCTAGAGTAGCTACACGCACGAGACCGATACATTACGCGACACCTTATCCCGTAAAGGACAAATCTCCTAGCCCTATTCCTGACGAAGTGCTAACCGAAGACCTGGAAGTTGTCGGTTTATTACGATTACTCACAGCACTGGAGGGTCAGTTGGGCTCTCTTGGGCCCAAAATAGTCTCGTTACTTTCAAAGGCGCTGGCGGCTGAAAAAGCAAAGCCTAATTCCGCCGAAGAATTATTATACGACGAAGAAGTGAGCGTACTCTTTGAAACGGTCAAAGAGAAACTTAAAGGTCAACTATTCGCAGGTATGATCGAGAAGATGGCAATAACACCGACGAAATCCGCGATACAGAACATTGCTCAATTGTTGCACAAAACGGCAGAAAGTAAGAAGAAGATGGAGGAAGAGAAGAAGAAGAAACGTGAACTCATGGAAGCTTCTAGGTCGGCGAGTTACGTTCCACGTACTATCTACTCAAGGCCGATGGATATTGTTACACCTACGATTAAATCGGAACCTGTTAGCGTACCTGGTGTTGGCACCGTGGACAAAGTTGCTATAGCTCAACAAATAGCAGCAGCTTTAGTTGCACAAGGGAGATCGAACGTGTCCCAGGAAGAACTGGAAACTTTGATCAATGCTGTTGTTGGTATGGCAGAGGCTTCGAAAAACTCTGACAAACCTGTAACTACCGCTGATTTCGTTAAAGGATTGGCAAGTGGTAACAAAGCAATTCCACAGGCGGCTGTGTCGTCATCGACGTTGCCGTCGACGTTGGACACGATCGAACGTCAAACTTCGAGGATGGAGACTTTATCCGATGCCGATTTGAAAACGCTCTTGCAGAATTTCAAAGATCTGAGCACTCAGGAGCAACATGGTCTTATAAACTTCTTGAAGAAGCTAGAGGCGTCGGATCCGGTTAGGGTAGAAAAGCTGAGAGCATTCGTAAATTTAGGCACGACGTCGATAACGCCAGCAGCGAAGAAATCACCAACGCCGGAGAAGTTGGAAGCAAGTTTAAAATCGAGCAGGAGCATTTCTCCGTTCTCCATTCGAAAAAGTAATCAAAATCCAATAGAGGAGGAAGATAAGTGGAAGCCTAAAGTGGACATGTTTGCAAATGACGACGACGGAGAACCGCAGAGTAAGAACGACAATGAGGATAAGGGTAAAACAAAGTTAGAGTTGTCCGATGACGATGACGATTACACGTTCGAAGATATATACAAAGCGGCGGACAAGAACGTCAATGAAAGTGAGAAGGCCAAGAAAAAATCACGATCATTCTCGAAATCACTGTCGAACTCGCCGAGATCGTGGACGCGTTCGCGTTCACGCTCGAGGTCACGTTCTCCAGTACTGAGATCGAAAGATATAACGAAAACCAATGATCCAAATGCAATATTGAATGAGACAAAGCGCTTGATAGCTAATATCATGGGAGATCTTCCAAACAAATATGTACCAAAGTCACATTTACCATTAGGAAGTGAAAATCCTGAGCAAAGTATAGCAAAGCCGATAGAACAAATGTCTAGTTATAGATACCTCCCGAATAATCAACAGACCTGTGCACGTCCACAAGCACCAACGCTAAGTTACCCTAGTATGTCGAATCAACAACAATTTCAAAATTATCCACAGCAACAAATGGTTTACAGCGGTAATCAGGGTTACATGGACAATGGTTACAATTACCAAGGATATGGAAATATGAATAATCAGAATCAGTACAACGGGCCGCCAATGGCGTCGAATCAGTATCCTGCTCAACAAAGTTACGGTGGACCGACGTATGGTGGACCTCCAAGTGGTCATCCTTCCACCTATCCTCAACAACAACCGCAACAACAATATGGAAATTATGTGCAACAACAACGTTTCTATTAAAGTGATATTTTTAGTATTTGTTTGTAATGTTCTGGACTTTTACATAATTGCATGGCTACTCGTGAATATTAAGGGAGTAGTTTTACATCCGACACTATCGAAGGTGTTTACACGAATTTCGAGAGTTTCTCGTTCAAGGATCATAATTGTATCATAGAAATGATTCGGATCCTGTTTTGAGGTTCATTGTTTTAACATTGAAAAGGGACATTTAAACGTTTCTTTTTATGGGAGGCTTTAACTGTGAATTTTCAAGAGTTTTAAGGGTTTTGGTAATTAAGTATTTCGTTATAGAAACACAGAGAATACATGTTGGTGATTATGAGAGTGGTCTATCAAGTCAGAAATTTGACAAATCAAACTCATCACTTATTTTCTGTTTCCCTAGTTATCATTTTATCAAAGTGATACAAAATTAGATCGTTTAACGAAATTAATAGTTGTCTCATCGCGCAGAAATCAACGTATAGTCCAAGACAAAAGCGGAAGTATCACAAAACGAAGGTAAAACTACTTGTACCACCGTCATAATTCCTGATACACATAATCACTTGTTAACCGGAGAGAAAGAATCGGAAGTACTCTTATCTCATTGTAACAGGACTTCCCAAGAAGGTTCACTCTTAAATTCAGGGTTCCTTTCGCGTCGCGCGTAAGAAATTTATCTCCGTGTTATTTTTTATACGTTTATAAAGTCGTGTATGTCTCGCTTAATGTCGTTCAATGATTTTTAAAAAGTGTACGACTTAAGCGCGGAGTGAACGTGCATTAAGAAATCGCAGTGTTACCTGTACGGTGTATGTCGACGACAAGAAAGTAAGTAAAAGTAAAATGAAGAGACGTTTGTGTATCTTTAACTCCGATGTCGTAAGATTAATTTTAATGAAGATCTTCATTGACGATACGTTTATCATTCTCATCGTTTAGGAGTTTCAGACACGTGTGATAAGAGTGTGAGAGGAAAACGGAACTCTAATGGCATTATTTTTACAAGCACATTTTAATGTTCAAGGAAACATATTTGATAGCGAAAATGAAAACACCTAGGTGCAAGTTTTTTTTCAATAAAAATGAAACGATCGTAGAATTGTATTGGATCCTATAAATAATGACCTGTATCTATAAATAATTCTTAGTATATAAATGAATGGAATTTTCTAGGTTTTCTTGGGCGTACGGGCATACCAAGGAACATCTCTCTTGATCTTAAGTTTACTAATGAAATCCTAAATATAAAATAAAGCTACCTGTATCATAAAAAAGAACATTCACAAATGCGTCTTTTATTATTCATATTCCAAGTATCGTTCCGCTCGCCGACGCGGCTTTTTCTAAGACTCTCGTAAGATCTTGTACAAAACGAAACATTCTATTTCTAAAGTCGGACAGAAATTAGAATCCAAGAAGTCATTTTCGTGCTTTATTGATGCAATAATGAAATACTCGGTATATCGATGCCACGTTGCAAAAACGCACACTGACTAGAGGACTTAGAACAAATTCCGGCTACTAAATGCCATCGCGCTTATCGATGCACGCATGGGCGTATCACAATAAACTAAATTAATTAAAGAAAGCACAAAATGCAATTCGTACAATATTTACACTTTTTCTTTACAGAGAGCTCATTGAGAAACTTAAACAAATATTTTCTATTTCGGCACTAGACCTCTCGTCTTTGGATAAACAGGCGCCGGGATCTGTTGAACTTTTCCAACACTCTTAGGTCTTATTTTCGCGGATTGTAAACGCGTCTTCGACCTTAGTTTTACATTCGACGCGTCCACGTCGATGTCACCCTCGTCTCTTAAAGCTTCTTCAAGGACAGCTTGAATAGTCGGGGCGATAGCAGGTCCTTGATAATCCAAAGTAGTCCTTGCCGGCATGTCGAGGTCCAGATTCAATATATTTTCACCCGCATAACGATAACCCCTTCCCATGGCTAAGGCGATACGAGCGTATTCTGAAACCGGTCTACGTGCATTAGGAACCGACGTAGGGCGTTTTATCATATCTATACTGGATGGCTCTGGGTCTTTTACCATCCAACAGTCTTCCTCCTCGTCGAGGTGAATTCTCGACAGGATTTTGTTCTTCTCTTCCTCTGGAATGAAATTTTCAATTATGAGGTATTTCAGCTTAAGTTCCTTCATAAGTTCATGCTGCGTTTGTTCCAAATCTCTTCTATCTCTATTAAAATCATTGGTAACGTCTTCAAGTTCTTGCTTCAAGACTTGCAGCTTGGTGAAACACTTCTTCAGCTTTCTAGACTTCACATCAACCTCTTGCTGAAGAGTCGTGTAAGTTTCTTTTACTCCGAGCATCGTAAGCTCTTCATCTTCGAGTTTTTGCTGCATTTCAACCTCACGCTTCTTTCGTTCGGCAATCTCGGCTGACTTTTGTTCCAATGCTCTTTGTTGTTCATTCGTGTGATCGATAATATTCTTCCCTCCGCATAACATCTTACTTTCCAAGTCTTTTATTCTCATTATCAGATTCTCTGCCTCTTGCTTCTCTGCCTTCAGCTGCTCTGCGATCATTTTCTTATCCGTTTCAATTTTATTGTCCTCGCCACGGCTATCCTCCGCCTCGGAGTCCGACTCTGCGGTCTCGTCTTCCTTCTTTCTCTTCGTTTTCTTCTTCCGTTTCTGCACCATGCTCTTCTGCGCCAGCTTCTCTTTTAGTCGTCCAATCTCCTCCTGATACTGTCTCAAAAGAGCATCCTTCGGATCTTCGTTTATTCTCGGCTTATTCTTAATATTCTTAGCGCGATTCGCGTATCGCAAAGTGGTAAGGGTCTCGTCGTAATTATAACTCGCTGGGCCGATATTCGCTACCATAATCGTTTTCGAATTCCCACCCAGTGAGTCCTGCAATAGCCTAGTGAGTTTCGAATCGCGATAAGGTACATGAGTGGTCTTCCCATCTACCAAAGCCGATATCACATTACCCAAAGCCGACAGGCTCAAATTGATCTTACTGGCTTCCTTCAATCTCTCACCGGAAGCACCGGTTTTACTTTGTCTTTCGCTACCAGCAAGATCAACGAGATTCAAACGACCCACCCTGATCCCACCGGAATCACCGATCGATCCCATCTCGATGGTGATTAAAAATATAGCATGCGACCTAGAGCTATGCTCGTTCATATTCGTCGCACCGATTGTTCTATTTTGGTTGCCCATGTTCATCAGTTGCTGTATCTCCGCCGCGTTCTTACAAACCGACGTGGATAAGTCTTTGACGAATACCCCCGTGTCCGGTTTCTCTTTCAGCTCGAATCTTAAGCTCTGATCAGAATGCAGCAGGTCCCGTATTTCTTCCTGATAAATCTCCAGGTAACTAGCCCTCACCAGGTACTGCATATTCTCCGATCTACCTATATGATTGAAGATATGCTCGAAAGATCGTGGAATAACGCCCCGCCTATCGTGATCCATCTTCGAACCCTCCATGGTGTATGTCTTTCCGGTACCGGTTTGTCCGTACGCAAAAATGGTACCGTTGAAACCATCAAGAACAGACGACACTAACGGCCGTACTGTTTCTTCGTACAGGTCTTGCTGACTGGAATGCCAATCGTAGACAGCGTCGAAAGTGAAGACCTTGACGTTGTCGCTGGTAGGATCATCCCGTGGATGACGAATTTCGACGACTCCTCTCGATGGAATTACGTCGACGACCCGGTTATATCCGCGACCAACTTCTTTCTCGTCCATCGGTCGACATCTTACGACAACCTGGACGCACTGGGTAACCACGTCGGAGGACGTGCTGGACTTCATGTTTCTTTTTTTCCAGGTTTTCAGCTGATTATCCGACTTCTCCATGATGGTGCCTGATGATTCACCTATGTAGAAAGAAGATCCATGGGCGTTGTACGCGACGATGACGAATTTTGTCTGTGAAACAATGATCTATTGAAGTCTATTAAATATATGGAAGATTGTTCATGATCGATATTAAAAAATTAAGTGACAATTTTAAACAATAATGTGAGATGTTTCTTCATGTCTCGATTATTACGATACTGGCGTAAATAAAAAGCGCTGAAACGAATGCGCGATTAATTTCGTGTTTATTGCTTTCATTTTACGCTGATGAGATATATTAATTATAACAAAATTTATTTGAACTTTCAGACAAGAGAAACAGGTCTATTATTCAGCCTATTCATTTTTCCGTCACGAACGTCGGTCATGCAGAGTGAACAGTTTTCTGTGATGTAGAAAGAAATTTTTTTTATTAAGAATATATAACTTATTCGAAATTTCATCTGCATACATTTTCTAAATATTTGCATAACCAGTTAAAGCATATTTTGCCGTTAAAGAAAAGTGATTATAACTTTTCGTAACCCCAAAAAATATATCAATTTACGTACAATAACGTCAAAAAGTAAAGACTTATTAATAAAATTTCTTGCAAGATCGACGCATCAGGTAACTCTCTAAATTCTGGGTAAACTAAAATCGTGAATATCCATCAGCAACGTAGAAAAAACGTTTAAAAACATATCGAAAACAGCTTACACTGATCGATCAGTGCAGAAAAATTTCATTAAATACACTGATAATAACGTTGAAAGGACACAACGGAATCCGATTCCTACTAATCCGTTTACTCCTAAGCCTTCGATATTAATTCCTTCGAATCCATTTCGATTAGTTTTTAATATAAGAATTCAAGAACATTCAGCGTCTTAGCCATGACATGCACAGCGCACCTTTTAACTCGGAGTATGTTTCTCTAATAATTGTCTTACCTTTTCGAATATTTAATTACGACAAATGCACACGGTACGAATAACGTTATAGAAAACGAACGAAGATTCTTAGTAGTGTCTGCAGGTTACCCTCCTCCACAAGGTATTGGTATTGATCCATTGTTAGGTAGAACTCTCACTGTCAACACGCGACTTTTTAGCCTTTCCTTCGTACGATCGGTTCTTGTGGTGATGCTGCCACGAATTTACGCGATAATTACGGGAAGTTATTCATTATTACTGTTAATACGATTCACAACGCGTAAGAAGGAGGCACAGAAACGACCGCATCCTTGTATTTTGACAGCAAAAAGCCATTAGACTCAAGCGTGCGCAATGAAGTTCCCTCCTTAGCTCCAACGTTCACTGAATCGATCTCTCGCCTTGGCCATTAAACATTCGCTTGAAGGTGGCAATATTAAAAGTTTAACGGCGATACTCTTTGTATTTCTTTATCTTACAAAATTTCAAGTAATTTTATTAATGGAGAGCTTCGAATAGTTTCTACAATTATTTAAAGTCGGGGAATTATTTGTGTTAGTTAAAATCCTTGACAATGTTTGCGGACTTAAGGACATCGAAAATTCTGGCAAATATTATTATTTTAATTGTTAGAGATAACTTTGTTGATTGTTATTTTGCAGGTTTCTGAAAAGAAATAGGGAGCATGTATTAATTAATAAACTTAAAATTTCTGGCGATCTGTTTTATCGTTGGTTAATGTTCACTAGAACATAGTTTACTTTTTACTCGGAAGAAAGCGCGACGGTATTAATATTAATATATATGCGAATATAATTTAAAAATATACACTGATTTAATTTAAAGGAAAAATATTCAATGGATTAATAATTTGCTGTTTTTCATATTATTAAAATAGTTGTGAATATTACACGTTTGACGTGTTAAGTCCACGCAACATCAGGTCAACACGTATAGTTTTATGAACTGCATCATCAATTTTAGACTGTGCGTCTTTGTAAAATGATATTTATGCGCTGAATTTTGCAATATACTTCGTAAGATACATATATTAGATTAAAAATATGAGATTACTGTATGGAAATATAAATTGTCGATCGAGGAAATGACGTTACACGTCACATTCTGCAGCTACTTTCGTGGCGTGCAAGTCACTCACCTTCTCGTAAGAATGTCGTGACAGTATTATCTGTTAAGAAATATATTCCATTTAATTCATAACTGAAATCAATGTTGGGAAATTTGGAGTGTTTTGCATAAATTATCGTTAACACGAAGGTAACGGATTTCCCTCATAGATACCGTGAATTTCCTCTAATTCAGAATGTCCGAAGAACTTTAACAACTACATCTTATTAAATAACAGAATCACCTTGCGTCTTTTATTCCGTTCAGAAAAGGAATATTAATTTTAATTATTAATAAGGAATAATTCCTTCGCTCCTTAGTCGTGTTTCTGTATAAATAAATATGAAGTGATTGTAGGTTCTGTATTATGCTTATGGTTAAAGCAGTACACATTTTTTATCCTTTTATTTTAGGCAAAATGAAGCTGTGGTTAGTTGTAGTCCATATTGTACTGGTAGCAACCAATATATGGGTCACTGCTCACTTTCACGAGGAACTCCCTAAGGATAACGAATTTGCAGAATTCGAAGATTTCGAAGAAGAAAGTCCTAACCCATCGTCTAGTGAACGAACGACGGAACATCTTGAAGAAACAGACGATAATCAAGATTTTGATGACGAAGATGTCTTAATTGTTGATGCTGACAGTGAATTTGATCATTTCCAAGATGAGGAAGAATTTGAAGGTTTAGACTCTACGGGTGGAAGCACAGGCCCTAAGAGTGATGAGCCTTCTACTTTAACGATTACAAAGATACCGCTGCATCTGCGTGCAAGATGGGACAGTTTTTACTTGGAGATACTGATGGTCATTGGGTTATTAGTATACTTTATCAACTATGTAGCAGGACGTTCCAAGAATGCCCGCATAGCGGAACTATGGCTCATGGATCATAAACAGCTGTTACTGGAAAATTTTTCTCTTGTTGGCGATACAGGGAAATTGAGCGAGGATGGGTCGGATAATGGATTGGTAAAAGAGAGTCAGTCCCAATATAGCATATATTGTTCTGGTCGAGTAGGCTGTGATTCGATGCTCATTGAATTAAAGTTAATCAAGAGGCAAGATTTAGTAGCGGTATTAGCACAACTTGTACGACCACAGAACGATCAAGCTCATATACGGGTGGAGCTTGCAAAAGATGAGACAGAGAGTTTTGTTCTGGCTGTTGCCACAAAAAGGACAGCGATGCATTTAGTCCGAGACATGGCTGATATCAGTGTTTATTGTCCAGAGAAACGGTCTGGCGAAAAGTTTGGTCTTCCTCCGGGTTTTTATGTTATGTCTGAAATCGCTGAAGCGGCATCAGCTATTTTAGATACAAGGGTATTGCAGGCATTTGCTAAATTTGCATCCTACATAGATTATATTCACATAAGTGATCAATATAGCGGACCCAAATTGCAAGAGTAAGAATAATAATCCGGATTTCGCACGATTTTTTCCCGAAGTACTAATAATTTTAATACAAAACGTTCGTTCCGTTTCAGAGATACAACTCAATTAACTATGCCCGATGTAAAACGAGTATTACTTGTAAGATTAAATATAAGCCTTAAAGGGCGCCCGAATAATGAAGAAAATCAGGAAAAATTAAAACTGTTACTACAGCTCACATTTTATTTACTTGATAAATTACGTCGTTTTAAATTATCTAAAGAGGTTCGTACTCGTTAGATTAAAAATTCAGATGCCAGCGTGAATTGTACGTGTTACTAAAACTTCACGATTACTATCCAGGGCAAAACTAAAGCCGATAAAAATCGATTGAGGGTGGAGGAAGCCTTTTTGAAAACAACACACGCCGCGAGAGCAGAAGCAGCGGCTCAACGCCGCGAGGAACGTCGCCGGGCCGAAAAGGAGCGAATCTTACAGGAAGAGGATCCTGACAAACAGAGAAAGTGGGAAGAAAAGGAGCAACGGAGGCTTGCGAAGAAACGAGTACCTAGAATGAAGCAGCTTAAGGTGAAAGCTTTATGACCTGATGCAATTAATGATAGAACACTTGTTGAATCTCCTAGAGAGCCATAAAGTGCTCGTCCGGACTGCCCACTTTGAATTGTGCATTGATATTATATTTCGAACATATTCAACCACTTCTTAAAGCTAGCAGCTCCCATTAATTGACATTTACTTAATGATCATAGAGAGTCAATGTTACGTATTTTATGTGTTACGTCTCTTTCAGCATGAAACTTCATCTTGCGTATCATTTCGTACGATTTGTGATATGTATATATACATACAGTTTTTTTTTGTTTTTTTTTTCTGTCGATCTGTTAATATTGTTATGTGGTTCATTTACAATACGATTGAAATGATTTAGAACAATTCGCGATGTACATTCAATGTGCGCTGGGAAATGTTATATTCATAAATGCATTAACGTATCATAAAAACAATATATCACTTGTTTTTGAGTAGGGGTCATTATTCATTATACAACTGCTTCTCATCCTATTTCCTTGTGTCAATGGTTCTCAAATTTCTCAATCCCAGGTCTCCTATAAACATTTCGAAATCATTAAAAATTCGCAAAGTACCTCTGTTCAGGTCCGTCATATCCATTGAAGCTTATTGTATTGAAAATTGAAAAGATTTGGCAAATAATATTTTAATGCTATATATTAATTTCTGATTTATAGACGATCTGAAAGAATCTTGGAGATTCATCTTACATTTGAGAACCGCTACTTTTTCTCTTGCAAACATTTCGAAAGAAACACGAAGGTATTCTCATGCAATGTGCAATGATCAAAGTTCAAGAAAAGTACTTCCTAGACATACATTTGATTGTGTCAATTTCTCTGTTAGTCAATGATTATATTTATTTATAATGGTATCAAGTGAAATATGCTGCAAAGACAATGATTATTATGAATAACATGTACTGTACGATATATATATGTAAAAAGTACTTTTGACATAAAAAAAAAAAGAATTAGGAAAATGTATAAGAATTAAAGAAAGCATACCATGCTAGTACAATACTCCTTTATTTACATACAATGTACTTACTGAAATATAATACGATAAGGTACATATTTCGGAGTGTTTGACCCAATTATATTTAAATTAATTTAAATAAATAGCGAGACTAAATTTATAATATCACTCAGTGCTCCGTAAGCGCAAAGACGGGAGATTCATTTCAAGCAAGTAATAATTTATATATACTAATTGTTAATATAAATTCCAATTTTGTTGGACAATTATACAAAAGATAATATTATTTAATTTTCGCTTCAATAACGTGTGCTGAGCGATATTATATTATCTTTACACAATAGCAAATAAATATCTATACATGATTTATCGTACTAAAACGGATTGTCACCGAAACAGTATTGTTTACGTCCTACGATGCGAATACTAGAAGAATTTATAATTCATGGATTGTACTGAAGAGTTAATAGTTTGTTATTATTCTGTATCACTAATTTGCAGAATAAGAAATTATTCTCCGATACGAAATCGGCTATAACGATATTCAAACCACCGCGCCCAGGTCGTTTCTGATTGATCCACGAAAGAATCGCTTTCTGACACGAAGGAACCAAGTTTCTTTGCAATGTTCCGCATAAATGCTTTACAACATAAGAAATGTCTGGTGTCAGTAAACATTGCGACACAAAACCAATTTCTAATGGACGTGCCTGTAATTCGAGATTTAAGAAATTTATAAGTTCGTTCACGCGAACAGTATTGGGCCATGGTGTACGCCATAAACCACTTGGCCATAGATTCGAATGGTTTTGCGCATAAGCGTTTCTGTAAATAACAAACACCTGATACTTTTCCATGGCGAGCCAGTGTAACGTGATATGATCGAAAGTGGAAAATACCGGGCATAGTTTCCCGTGGAAAATTCGAAAAATCATTTCTATGAGACGACGATGATCAACTTCGGAAAAGGAATAAAAATGTTGGAAATCTAATATCAGAATCTCATTGACGTGAAAAGACAACCACTCTGCAATATCACGTAACGGTTCGTAGACAGTCGAGCCGTACAAGCCATGTAGAAAATATATATTTTCGTCTGTCGGTTTTGTGGCAACACGTAAATCAAGATATCGGATTCCGCCGTTTAGCTGTTGTTTAATATCATTTTGTTGCGTAATAGACCAATTAAAAATAATGGGCTTTGAGACGAATGAGCAGTAACGGCCAAGAGCCCTGATGAAAGTCGGTTCGTCGGGCCCCACGTCATTATGCCGTTGTATAGTGTAAGTCATCGTATCATGAGAACCTGTTAAGAGTCATACTTTGATACTACACGCAGTAATTTCGATATTTCAATATTCATTAATGTCTGTATATAAAGAACATCATTATTCAAGTTTCAAATATTTCACAAATTGAAGTGAAAGGGAATTTGTCATTCGGTATTTAAATTGCTAATGATCTTGACCTACATCATTTACTGCGTATATGTATATCAGTTTTATTTAAAAGTTAGAAAAACCATACATCAAAGTTATGTATCTGAAGTTTTCGAATGTTTATAAGCTATTACTATTCCAATTAATTTTATTAATCTGCATTCATGCATATTTAAATCGATCGTATTGATATACGAATAAATAGGTTCCAGATTTACACTACATTTTCGATATATAATACGTTCTTGTTATTTACAATGTTAATATTTGTAAACATTCAATAGATATACTTTACAATTCAAACTTACCGGGTATTGCCAGCTGTATTATTGGCAGATCTTTCAAAGGTTCCGGAAGTCGAGTCATCCAATACTCAAGCTCGATATTTAAAGCGACCCCACTTCCGTCCGGTTTGTGCGGGAAGTCACTGTTAACCTTGCTCCCATATTCCATGCTTTAAAATCGTTTGGAACACCGTGTAAAAATTTCCCAAGTAAATTCACGTAGCCAAAGCAGCGAATGCCCGTACGTGATGTTAGGTGTACGTCACCCACATCGAATGACTGGTTAGTTGATGACCTCAATCTTTTATATCACTTTTTCGAACGTTCCCACGGTGATTTCATTATTACATCGCACCTTATTCCAACAGTAACTGACACCAGGGTACAGATTCATGGAACTTAACCTAGCCTCCATCGTCATATTCAACCATACATCTTTCCAACGATCGAGAAGACGACTTTGGGAATCAATTAGAAAATCTGGGGATTGCGAATCGCACACGTTATGCCTTAATGATAGTTTTCCGGCAGAAGACTGAAAGCTTCGTATTCAACATTATGTAAGTTGACTAAAAGATATAACGTGAAACATATTTATTCGTACTCTATAAGACATTATTCTGCAAATTCTATCAGGCAGTGTACACATCCCCACATTTTCTTTGTCTAACGATACATTCTGAAGAGTAATTTTATTAAATTATCATTGTAACGTTTGAAAATTGCTATAATTCAGCGATACAATTAACTACCATTAATTAGGTTATCATTAAGTAGCATTATAATAAACAAAAAATTAACTGTCAGTCCCTGGGGACCGGCGTAGCGTTTAATGTAAGTGTCGATGTCGCGCGCAGCACTAGCCGCTATCTGATTGGCCCGCCGTTCCCCCCACCAGGCGGCCTCGAGCCGCGAGAGCTCTCCCCACCACCGCCAGATGGTTCACGGACCTCATTCTGCCTCTTCGCTTAGTATCGGTCAGACGTATTGACAGTTCGCGTAATTTGATAGTGTTTTTCTAATATACCGATTACGGAACAATAGTACTCTCGTTTATCCACAACCTAATATAATATCATATTACTTCCATCATTCCATATCAATTTTTGTAATATTAATAACGACTTTCACTTGTCCCTTTTACAACATTTGTACTGTTATTATTACTTTATTTATCGGTTTTGGTTATGAAGAACGAGAGTAATATTGTTCCATAACGTGGTCATACAGTGATTTGAAAATTTACGCAGTTGGTTAATAATGCTCGCGTGTGTGTGTGTACGGAATTTGGTGTTATTCTTCGATGACTTTGTGGGCAGCGTGACTCGGACGAGCACATGGTGGAACATGGCGGAATATGGCGGCACATGGCGGAAAATGGCGGCGCAAGACAACGTAAGGTATGTCGACGCAACATGCGCACTTACATATTTAATTTCTTCGGATCTCCGTGATATTTTGCAACACTTTACTCTGTATTCAAATTAATTGATACGGAGGCGAATAACTGTCAAGTGGAATCTACATTTATACGAATTAGTACGTTATTGCGGAAGCATGGAACAATCGAAATCTTTCGGTTTTACTTCGAAACCTTTTACGGTATACGGGTATTATTTCGATAATTACGGTACGATTTGGCTTGTTCTCGCGTGGCCTGAATTTGCAAAAACTACGCGAAAACCTTTCGAATGAAATATTGCGTGCAGTGAATGATGGTTAGCCATTTTTTTGGGTCTTCAGTAGCAGCAACCTCCACGTGGTGAGACCTGGGCAATTGAGTGTAGTTATAATATAATATATTTCTATAATATTGCAGATGAATCATATATTATACAAATATATTATATTGTAAATACGTCAAGCGAATTGGCTGCTTAAACTTGTTTCAAGTAGTTCAGAGAATAGACATTTTCCTAATTCAAATCTATTTCAAATGTTTTCTTTTTTTTTTGTTTCCTTCGTACCTTTTGGACTTAGTTTTGTTGTTCTTTGTAACTTTGCTTTGAATTCGATCTTACTTTTGTCTTAAGCGGTGATAAACAAAACTACACTTTGTTTGAAGTTTTCCTAAGTGTAGATTTGTATTCAACTGCAAATACAGTTTTCCAAAATTTAATAACTCATGACTGAGAAGCTGCCGAATAGTTCATTTAAAGAAGCTGTTAAATATGGAGTTTACTTTTTCCTGCAATATTACTTCACTGTAGTTCACCTGCTTCTGCATTAGACGTTGATAGAAAAATCTGTGCTTTGTTTGAAGTTTTCTAAAGCACAGATTTGAATTCAACTGTAAACATTTTTCGTCACATTTTAATAACACAGGATGGAGAAGCTGCCGATTAGTTTACTTAGAGAAGCCGCCGATTAGTTTACTTGGAGAAGCTGCCGATTAGTTTACTCGGAGAAGCTGCCGCTAGTTTACTTGGAGAAGCTGCCGATTACTTTACTTGGAGAAGCTGCCATACATGGAGTCTACAATTCCCTGCAATATTACTTTACCATAGTTAGCTTGCTTTTGCATTACACTGTGATAAACAAATCTATGCTTTGTTTGAAGTTTTCCAAAGCACAGCTTTGAATTAAGCTGTAAATAGAGTTTTTCAAAATTTAATAGCTCAAGATGGAGAAGCTGCCAAATATGGAGTCTACAATTCCCTGCAACATCACTTCACCATAGTGCATCTGCTTTTGCATTACACTGTGATAAACAAATCTATGCTTTGTTTGAAGTTTTCTAAAGCATAGATTTGAACTCACCTGTGAATAGAGTTTTTCAAAATTTAATAACTCAAGATGGAGAAGCTGCCGAATAGTTTATTTAAATTAGCTGTTAAATGTGGAGTCTACTTTTCTCTGCAACATTGCTTCACCGTAGTTCATCTGCTTTTGCATTACATGTTGATAAACCAATCTGTGCTTTGTTTGAAGTTTTCTAAAGCACAGATTTGAACTCAACTGTAAATGCAATTTTCAAAATTTAATAACAGGATAGAAAAGCTGCCGATTAGTTTATTTAGAGAAGCTATTAAACAAGGTCTACATTTTTCTGCAATATTACTTCGTTGCAGTTCACCCGCTTTTGCACTTAGTTATTTTCTGCTTAAAAACTGCTTATGAATTTTCTGTTTTTAATAACAGTTTCGTAGCCGATAAAAACTTATCCCAGTTATCTTTATCTTCCGTTCAACTTATCGATAGTATCGCGACCAACTTTACCTATAGAATTCTGCTTATTGTTCTTACCGATGGAAATCTGCTTTCTATTCTTGCCGATAGCATTCCGTTTCTAGCTCTTGCCGACAGGTTTCCCGCGATGGAATTTTGTTTTCCAAATGAAGAGTAGTATATCAGTAAATTAGCATTATACTTTTTCTTCATAAATTAGATCAGAACCTCGCACAAGTTTTACACAATTTACGTTATTGAACTTATAGCTTATTTTATTTTTAATAACAGAACTAAAACTGTTTAATATGTCCCATCGAGCGTTGACCTTGCGAGCACGCGCTCTTGACATTACGTTGAAGGTGTACGATTTAAATTATGTTAATGCTCCCTGATTTCAATTTCAATTACATTAACAATGTCGTAGAATTAAATAAGATACTAATTTACGATATACATACTTAGTTCCTCCTTCAATGAATCTAAATAGCCCGGAGCTATACATACGTTAACTGCCAATTTATAGCTTAATTAACACGAACTACCGGCGTTAAATCTATTATATTTAACAATATCAACTAAGAACTTTAGAAAAAGATGAATACAGACGAAAGACAGATACTATGTTTAGTTACTTACGTTTCTTTAGATAGACGCAGAATATCTATTATGCGACTTCCCTATAAAATCACAGAATTTTTATAGAAAGTTAGGAACCAGTCATTTCGACTACCTTGGTAGTTCTAGTGTTAATTTCAGTTAAAATCAGTTTTAGTCCACTATTGTTATAAACTTTGGAAGGCCGACAATATAAATTTTCTCGTGGTTAGCACAAATCCGGAGAACGTGTCTCTCTTTGCTCGTCCAGCGAGAAATGTAGATCGTTGCAACCGATGGTTTTATCATGCCATTCGTAAGATAATTGCGCGTGTTCATGTCGTTACGACGTTACAATAGAACGACACATTTAAGCTCCAAGAAAAAAAGAATCCTCTCTTTGCGCTACCTTTCCGTGTCGTTTCGCCATGGGGGACGTACAATTCCTTGCATTTATATTTGACGACAATGTAATGCCAGTTCAGCATCGGCTGCATGCATGATTACACCCTTGACTCGCAATCCGTCTAGCATTATTTATAGAATATTCATTGCAAATGAGAATTCTAAGGTAAAAAGGAAGAAAAAAAATAAGTCTACTTCCTCGATGTAAAGTGACATTCGCCAGTTGTCAGAATAATATTAAACGTTAATGAACGACCGGTCTCGTGTACACGTGTTATCATTAATGTAGCAGAATTATCGTTGGAAATGTCTGACGTTTCGAGATATCTTAGAATTTCCTTCCCCGTCGAAGGGTAGAATCCAGTTTGTGTCCGTTGTCGAAGAGTCTTTCGTCACGATAATATGGATATATTGCCGGTGAACTTCAAAGTTCTACGGTTTTGCGGTGCTTGGAACGAAAGCGAGGATAGGAACGTTATAGTACGTCTTTTAAAGTTCGTCTACAGGTATACACGTCGCTGTGAAAGAAAAAGCGCAAAATACAAAACAATATATATGTCTGTATCGCAACATGAGATTGGAAATTGTTCAGTGTCATTGGCGCGTTTAAATGCGAAGCTTTTATTCGTCATATTTTAGATATCTGATCGTCGCGTTAGTTTATCACTTCGCGTTATGCGAAATGCTGGAATTAATTGTGAAGCACAACGACATCGAGGACCTAACGGAAGGACTCTTTATGACGTCGACATACGCGATGCTCTGTCTAAAGTACGGTAATTTTCTCATACGAGAGGGTGAAATATCGGAGTTATTGAATTGCTTTCGATCTGACACCTGTCAGTCGAAGAATTCTGCGGAGAAAAAGATATTAGACAAGTACGATCGCAAAGGTATGAAGAATGATTGTGCCGTGTGTGATACACCTAATTAACACGTTGAATGCCACCCGTCTTTCGCTAGTTTCGCTGTTACTATATTTTATGAAAACCATATCTTGATAGAGCAAAAATGATAACGATAGCTGTATATTAATCAGTATTCTACTTTGTTACTGGCAACATTTAAATTTTGAATGTAGCAGCGAATTTGTGAATATTATCGTTTGAAAGTCGTAAGGAATTTCATTGAATTGTGTATCGCCGGTCACCGGTGACCCCCGTGGCATTCAACGCGTTAAATAACGTAGACAGTTTCTCACAATTTTATCACCTTATCCCTAACGAGTCCGCAATTTGTAGAATAGTATTTTCACGGAAGAAAGAGGGGATAGAAATTGTGCACATAGTTCAAAGTAGTTAAACTGCTGAATAGTTTATTAAAGGAAAAAAATTCACAAAACATTCAATTCTCCTCAAAGTTTTCGCTGTCGTTTTCGCATCAATATCTCGACCGTAGTTCACGCAGGATTCTAATCGCTTGCGTAACATTTTTCAGTGAGCTGACCTATTCGCCCTGTACTCTTGTTATGTTTTGATCCTTTCAAACTTGTAACCATCCGTTCCAAGAATTCGAACACTTGACATTGACAACTAATCCTATCAACAAACTCTTGCAAACCGTTCCACGCGGTACAGTCGTTCCCGAAAGTTCATTCACCCTACAATAATATAGAAACTCCAACGTCGTATTTTAACACTAGAACTAGCAAGGCAGTCAAAATGACTGGCCTCTCATTTTTTATAAAAATTCTTCAATTTTATAGGGTAGTCACAGAGTGGATACTCTACGTCCATCTTATAAATCATAAATTATTAAATTAATCGTCTTTTCCACCGTTTGTTTAGTCTATTTCTAAAGAACTCATATGACCGCTTTCTAATTTTTTCTAAAAATTCCCGAAATTGATTGCGCAGCCATTCAGTAAATATTTTAGGTCTATCTTATAAAACAAGAATTACTCAACTTATTAACTTTTTCACCTCTTCAAATCTCTTTTTCCAAAGTACTTATTTCGCATATTTCAATACAACAGATATAAAGGTTTAGTGTTAAATATAATAGATTTAACGCCGGTAGTTCTAGTGTTAAGAACGCGATTGATATTCCAATTTCTCATTTCGGAGTGCAAAAAGTTGTCTACACTTCACAGGCGCCATTTATCGTAATTGCACCAGCTTTATCTGTTTCAACAGAAACATTTTACGATAAAAATTCTCGGACACCGTTAACCCTTTGCGGACGAAGACATTTTTGAATATTGAGAGATTACCATTTATTTCGCGATGCAAAACCACCTATTTATCAGGAAGTTAGGCTGTTAATACATATACATTATAAATTACTATTTGTTTAATCATATTTCAACGGTTGAGTTTCAATCTTTCAACTCTAACTGTGCATACAAGCACCGATAAACTATAATTAAATTTTTTCTCAGACCACATATATGCGTCGTTAGTCCTCAAAGGGTTAAAAGAGTTGACCCAGCGCAGAACTTAGTTTCTAGTCTCTTTTCAACTGTTCCAAACATTCGAATCAAAGCTAATTCTTATCAATCAACTTCTGAATAGCGAAATGGTGCGCCCTTGCTTTCATGGCTCTCTCGCAAGCAACGGGGGTGGCTTTACTGACTGCTCCGGTTTTAACGCCACAAAATACAAACAGGCCTCTGCCATTGCGAGAATACCTGCCATATTCGATCTCGAATTTTCTCCCCTACGTGGCAACTTATCTGCAACAGATCCTAGCTCTTACATACGGGATATTTCTCAACGTCTCCTTCGACTCTCTCGTTTATGGATTCACGATTCGTACGTGCGGTCAGATCGAATTGCTGTGCTATCGTTTAATGGAAATCTTCAAAAATAATTCAGAAATGTGCGATGAAACGCAAAGGTATTCGTCACTTCGAACTTGCATTAGCCATCATTTGCTGATATACGAATTTGTGAGAAGAATCCAAGCTTTGTTCGTATGGATCGTCACTCTGTTGTTCCTGTTTAGCCTCGTTACTCTGTGCACCAGCGTGTTCAGACTGTCTCAGGTGATACTTTAATTAGAATCGTATCATGGAAGTGTTGCTTTGTAAAGCGAATTTCTATTCATTCCACAGAAATCGATTTTTACCGTAGAATTTCTATCTTTGACTTTGTACCTTGGATCCATGCTGTTTCAAATTTATTTCTATTGCTGGTATGGGAACGAGTTGGAGTTAAAGGTACTGACTTAATTGCGATAAGATTATTGACTCATTAAACGGGGAGATTTTTCTAATGAATAATTTAACACCTTGAATGACGAAAGAATCATTGGCTATTGACAATTTTATATTCAATGAAATTTATTCTATTTATCAAATGACAATATTCACAAGCTTGCTGATACATTCGATATTAAAATTCTACTGTGGCATACGTTGAGTTTTACCGAATATTTAATTACTATTATCTTCAATGATTATAGAAAATTACAAAAATATGTAATTTTAATAGAAAACATTTTGCTTTAATGTAAATAACAAAACGGACAAAATACGGTCATCGTTCAACGTGTTAATTTTTCTCCGTGCGCAAAAATAGAAGTTAAAGAGCAATCTGAAGATATCACGAGGACAATGAGAAATAAATGATCGATCAATTTGAAATTCAACATGCGTTAACGTCAAATACACGTAACGAATTGACTCGTCGTCCCCGGTTAATGGGTTCAATAGAATTTAACACTCGATTTTAGTAACAAGGATGATTTGTTCACGCTCAGAGCAGAAGTATCGCGAAGGCAGTCTATTTTAGCGATTGGACAAACGCGACTGTTCGAGAACGGAGGAATCTCTTGGTATTAATGACAATCAGCCAGAAAGGATTGCGTTTGTCGTATTACGGTGTTTGTGCGCTGGCACTCAGCACTTTTATGTGGGTGAGTGTATTTTATTATGCCTCATTGGAATCATACATGAATGAGAGTGATTTAAATGTCGGACATACGCTCACAACGTACATTCATGCTCGACGTTAGAAAAAATTCTTTACGTCACGAATTTATACTTTATAATTTGTGCGATAGAGATTAACGATAAAAAATGATACCAGAAGAAGAACCAATCGAAAAGTCGAGCAATGATTTATCCACGTTTATCGATCCTCTTGCAGATTATGAAAACGTCGTACTCGTCGTTCAATCTGCTTCAAAGGATGTCCAATTAGATTCACGTTCGCGCGAGCAGAAGAAACAGGTTTTAAATGAAGTTAAGTCTAATACACCCAGTGCATTTATAGATTTTGAAATATAATTCGAAGAGACAATGCCGTTGTAAACATCGAGTGTGTTATTCTTGTGTAACGATCGCCATAGAAGTCGATTTTATCGGAGTCCGATTATTATCGTTCGTATAAAGACACTTAAAAGGCATTAATTATAGAACTCTTAATACCTTGCTCTACAATAACGAGTGGCACGGGTAATGGAATTAAAAATTTCGAAGATCTTCAAAATCTGTTAATATAAAAATATCAATCGGACGTGACACAATAAAATGATTTCCATCTTGTTGCTATGTTAATGTATACAATCAGGAGTCATTGATGAATATTTATTTCAGCAATTAGTTCTTAGTAATTGCGTAACTATTCGTAGTCTACGAAGAAATCGTAGGCAAGGGATTAACTAGTTCCATTTAAAAGAGGCAGGATAAAACTCTTTGGTATAAAAGAACAAGAAGAAAATTTGTATTATCGATATTAAATCAGACGCAGACACAATTTTTCATTTAATCAATGACAGTCGATTAAAATCAGACGAGCAAATCAAACGTCGTTTTTTTTTTATTCTTACGTAAGCGTTCAAAATTCCCTGTTAGCCAGAGCCTTCACGAAATCGTCCCACTTTTTCTCCCAATCTCTTAACGCGTTTTTTTTCTCCTCGTCGTTTAAGCTACTGTACATAAGTGAATTTTGAGCGAGCTGTTTGAGTGCTCGGAGATCAGAATGTGCCGACATAAGTCCCATGAAAGCCTCATAGAAGTCGTAACTGAGTGCTCTAGCACCCCATAATCCGGGATCGTCGTTGGATATAACAACGGGGTATCCCCCAGCAAAAAGTCGTCTGGCAGCATGATTTCTCATATCAGACACTAGTTTGAGCACCTGATTCGAGATAGGGTTAACTTCTACCGCGATGTTCATTCTCTTTGCGAGTTCCAGGAAGAATGGATGATAGTCCAACGCGTATCTATGGAAGTTTGCGTGAAATGAGATTAAGGGGATGACCTTTTAGAATGCGAGCAATGAATGTGTTAACCCTCCGTAGACTGAATTTTTGAATGTGTCTGAATGATAGGTAGAGAGTGGTATATAGGCAGATGTAGATATAGAATTTTAAATATTGGATCGAACTTGATTTTTTAGTGTTTAAGTACTTGGAAGCTTTATCGCTTTCGAGAATTAAATTATGATAGCAAAGGTAGCAAGTTATTTTGAAGACTAGAGATACAGGTTTATCTTGGGACACTAAGGAATTGAACTTGATTTATAAGTATTTAATTACTTGGAAGCTTTATAGCTTTCAGGAATTAAATTATGATAGCAAAGGTAGTAAGTTATTTTGAAGAATAGAAATACAGGTTTATCTTGGGATACTAGTGAATTGAACTTGATTTATAAGTATTTAATTACTTCGAAGCTTTATAGCTTTCAAGAATTAAATTATGATAGCAAAGGTAGTAAGTTATTTTGAAGAATAGAGATACAGTTTTATCTTGGGACACTAAGGAATTGAACTTTATTTATAAGTATTTAATTACTTGGAAGCTTTGTATGGCTTTCGAGAATTAAATTACGACAGTTAGCAAAGGTAGCAAGTGATTTTGAAGAATAGAAATACACATTTACCTTGGGACACTAATGAATTGAAGTTGATTTATAAATATTTTATTACTTGGAAGCTTTATGACTATGAAAAATTAAATTATGGTAGTTAGCAAAGGCAGCAGATGATTTTGAAAAATAGAAATACAGGTTTATCTTAGGACACTAATGAATTGAACTTAATTTATAAGTATTTTATTACTTAGAAGCTTTATGACTAAGAAAAATTAAATTATGATAGTTAGCAAAAGTAGCAGATGATTTTGAAAAATAGAAATACAGGTGTACCTCGGGATACCTTCGAGGCCCAAGGTCACCCAGAGGGTTAGCACTTGAAACACTTACCCATGACCGATACGCCGAGTGTTAAGTAAAATAGCATCGATAAGATTCTCATCCGTGTCCATCCCGTACCAATTGGTCTCTCCAGCGTGAAAAAAGAAACTGATATTCGGATCAGCCTTTATTAGAACATCCGCAAAGTACTTCAGCGGTTGTCCTTTATCCTCCTGTCCTACCAAATCGAATCCCGCCATCGTTTGAGGATACTCTTTCTGCAGTTCGACCATCAAATCCAAATATTCCGAGGCCGTTTCACGATTAACGAGTCTCAGTGGCGCGTAAATGACCTTAATTCCCTGGAAGTCAGGATGATCCTTTATGAATCTACAAAACGGTAACGATAACTTGAGAGACATTTCACCCGACGGCGACAGACAAAGGAAAATTCCATCCTCTTCGATTAAATCGTTGCTTCAAAAGTGATACCAGCCTTTCGGAAACGGTCTTGTAAACTTCCACGACTTCACGGGGCTTGTATATGGTGCCGTCAAGGTCGTACAAGTTTGGCATAGTCGTGCGAATTTCAAGATACATTATATTGTCCTCGTAGAGTTCTTCGAGACCTTTGTAAAAGTGATCCTCGAAGACGGGCTTGTAAGTTAGGATAGGTGTTATAAATAAGAAGATATCGTTGAGTTTCTGCCATGCTTTGTCGACTGTCGTGTATTCCTCGTCAGGATTCTCACAGACCATCGTGATTTGATCCATAATTCTGCTGTTTATCTGCCCGGATCTTCTTGAATCTTTGCGAACTTCGCTTAGCAGCTCCCAATCGCATTCTTCGTTGGGTTGATGGAAGAATTGCGCGGATAGAGTTCCGTTTTTGTCGCAGACGTAGAAATTTTCACGGAAGGTGATGTTATGGTAAATGAAGTCGGAGGAAAGGATCGCAGTGTCGTGAGTGTGAAGAACCGCGCCTTTTGGCATTCGACGGATCTTCTTGTACACTTCCGATTTCTCGATGTCCTTCTTTGCGGTGAGAAAGTTTTGACCGGGCAAGTAGGAGCTGGGATTCTCGAAGGCTGGAAAGATTCAGTGGTCTCACGTATTTATGATTCGGAAAGGTGAAAAAAGTGATGATTTTGATAATTAACTTCTGTAATGATCTGGAAAATGGCATTAGAATTTAATTTAACTCGGGGAAGTATCGGGGAATAGCGAGAATCTCTTTAACGGTTTTGACATTTAACCCCTTAGTCCCAACCCCGTGTGATAAATGGAATACGAAATTTTGAAGTTTTCCAATAACTATTAAATTGAAAATATCAGTCGATCACGAGACGGTAAAATTATTTCTGTAATATTAATATTGCAGTCAGTTGTGCCAAATGTTAAAGATCAGAGAGAAATTTTTATTTCTGCAATTAATTCTGGGTTATTACGCACGCTGTCAAAATAGAAATCGTAAGGCAAGGGATTAACCCCTTGCCCTACGACTTATTTTGTAACTGTATCTGCAATAATTCAGTTTTAAATTGCTAAAATATAAATTGATCAGTAATTCTTGATATATCGTATAATTTAATGTAATATTAGTACTATAGCAATAATTTTATCGCGTTGCGTCTCATTAATATTTTCAATTTCATAGGTTTTGCAAAACTTGAAAATTTCCTATCCCATTTACCGCATCACGAGTGTCACTCGTTATTGTAGGACAAGGGGTTAACAATGATACACTTAACAAATAGGTTGACCTTGTTTCCATGGAATTTTAGTAATTTTCCAACTAAAAATTATATCAGATATTAAACAATACGAATAATCGTATCGCAAGGGACCATTATCCATCTTAGAACGTTTAATTAACACTAGAACTACCAAACCAGTCAAAATGACTGGTGCCAGATTTTTTCAAAAAATTATCCAAGTTCATACGAGCGTCATAGAATAAACATTCTATGTCCATCTCAAAAAACACAAATCACCGAGTCGATCATGTTTTCCGCCTCCTGATTCCTCTCTTTTCAAAGTACTTATTTAATATAACAAAATACAATGGATTTAACTCTGGTAGTTCCAGTGTTAACACAGAAATAGTCAGAACTGTCCGAAAAACTCTCAAGAACACTTTTCAGGGTCTCCTAAATACCCCCTTCTAATCTTGACGATTTTGCACCCTAAACCAGTAGAACCCACACGAAATAACCATAACATTCACCTATCCCCCCTAAAAGAAGGCAAGAAAACAAACCAAACTCCATCTCCTTTCTCTTGGCTTCCATCAGAACCTCATTAGCCGCCTCTTCGACATCGTTCAGCTGCAGATTTCCACCAAACATCAGCCCCCTTTCATACTCTAATATCTGTTTCCGCACATTGGCATAGCTGCCTTTAGGTAATCCGACACTTTGGTTCGTCCATGCAAGTAACAGTGCTAACGCAAGAGCAAATTCCATGAGGAAGGACATAACGAACTCTGTGCTCGACACTTATATCAATGTAGAATCGTTCGCAGTACCGGTTGGATCTGCGAGGTCAACGCGATCCGATCGGCCCAGACGTTCGCACTGTACTGCCTGGTCGTTCCTGTTTAGAGGCATCATATAATCTGCCAGTGGTGCGTGCTTGAAGGGAGGCTTCTTTGTTTGTTGTTCTTTGAGGTCCGCCATGCTTCCATCCCCTTTTTTTCATGGTGTTTTACGTTTGGATTACTTTTATCCCATGCTTCTTGTACGGGAGTTTAAAAACTTTAGGGAGATTCCATTGATATATGAGTCGCTCGGAAGCCAATGCGGTTAAGTCAATTTTTTTTAAATCTTCAGATTGTTCTAAATTTCAATAGAATAAACTTCATTCTATTAAAATTTATAAAAATCAGAAAATATTAAAAAATTTGACTTAACCGCATTGGCTTCTGAGCGACTCATATTATACTTAGGAGAAAAATTTGTATTATTTATTTCTTTGGAACAATGTACGATATCGTTTGTGTAGGTTTGTTTCTATTAGGTGAATTATAATTGTAGGAAAATAAAGAGAATATTGTTTAATTTGCACTTTCTGGATAAAGGTTCGGTTTAGTTTATCTGTCCTTTTATCGTAATAATGTAAATTTATCTTACAAGAGGCAAATTATCGGCTTATCGTAGATAATGGCACTCGAGTATTCTTTTGGTATATTCGACGTCAACAGAGATTCTCAAAGGAGCGAAAATCGGTACTTTTTTGTGGGGATTCCTTGAATCGTGATGAGAGTTTTTACTATTCAGCAGTGGCATATGGGTCTTTGGCCTCGAAATAAAATGCCAGGAGGGTCAGTGTCATCGTGACCTTAGTTTGCCAAAATTTTGCGAACGGTGTGAAATTTCTGGAGCTGGATTTAACCGAATAATCATTCATACATTGTGACTCGGTATGCAATGAAAGTATAAATTGAATTGTCACTGTACTGATTCTAATCTTAATTCTGTCATATAATCAGAAATTAATCAGTTCTCTTCAAAATTAAAGTATTATTTGTTCTCCTATATCTTATTCTTAATTTCCCCGAAAAATAATTTGCCTTAAATATCATTTGATTCGTCAAAAAATTAATATTCCTTGATCAAATTTATAATGCACATTCTTTAAAACTCTATATTTATTCTCCGCTTAACGAACTGCATTGTTTAGCTTCGCGAGCGTTTGAATAATTAATCTTTCCATGGCTTGTTAATGACGTTAAATATTCTTCCAACGCAGTCATTATTAATCAAAATGAATTACTCCGTATGTGTTTAAATGATAGAACATCATCTGATCAAATTCAATTAATAATTGTCGATTGTGGTACTTAATAAGAAGTACAACAGACAACGACATTCGTTGGACAATTTTATTCTCAGCGCAGACGAATCCCTCGTCGTGCAATAAAATCATTTATAAATAATAAACATTCGCCCGAAATACAGTAGATTATTATTCGTGTCGGTGAAAAAACGGGTACGTTCGTATAAACGTGTCAGCTTCAAGGAAAAGTAATTCTACGGAACACGACCATCCAGCAACAGCTGACAAAAATGTCCAAACATACAAACGTGTTACAACTAGAACTAGATCCGAGGCGTTTGTTGTTACGAGCTGCTTGATGTTTATGCAATCGCTCAAACTTAACCCCTTGCCCTACAATTTCCTTTGTCATGTGCCATATTTAACACTAGAACTACCAACCGGTCAAAATGATCGGTACGCAATTTTTTTCCAAAAATTTTCCAAGTTTATAGAAAATTCATATAATAAATATTCTACGTCCATGTCAAAGAACATAAATCACCGAATCCATCATCTTTTCCGCCTCTCGATTCCTCTTTTTTCAAAGTACTTATATAATATGATAGACTATAATAGATTTAACGTTGGTAGTTCTAGTGTTAGGAAATTAATTATTGAAATAAAAATGTATCAAGTGATTACTGACATATTTTCTATAAATACAAACAAAATTGACAACATATACAGTAGGATCCATACATCGTGGTACTAATATAACGTGACATAAAATTTGCATTTCGTATAACAGGAAAATCGGTCAGACATATTTTTAAAAAATGCAAGATTGTTCACTTCTGTATTTTAGAATTAAAGACAATTGTAAAGGTGCAACATAGCGCAGAATGTAGATATCGAGTTATACGGGGTTCTACTGTAGGCTCTTTAACAATAAAACTACCAAGACGGTGAAAATGACTGGTCCTCAAGTTTTTCTGAAAAATCCCTAAATTGATAGGGCAGCCATGAAGTAAATATTCCACTTCTGTCTTATAAAACAAAAATTACTTAATTGATCGTTTTTCGCACCACTCGATTCCTCTTTCTCCATCATACTTATTTAGTATATTTAAAAAAATATATAAAACCGGTAGTTCTAGTGTTAATGAGTCAGCACCGTTCAAACATTTTTCAGCTTGAGAATTTTTAACAAATTTTGGCCTTTTTCGTTTTAAATTTTCTGTCAGTATTATTCTAATCGGAATAATACGAGTATGGCGCGATGTCATAAGTCAAAGGGTTAAGTTGCTGACGGTACTTAAATGGAAACGATCTGCGTCGCACAATTTATGCTATGAAAAAATATAACATTTTAATACTAAATTTATCTGCCAATTAACAACAATATAACGTGTCGCTTGAAACGTTGTAGAGAAAGGTTTCAGATAACGTTGCAAAAGTCACTTCGTACCGTTAGAAATAGACCGAAGAAAATGTGCGTGTGGATTAAAATGCACCATTCCACTTAACTTACGAACTCACTAACTTTTCCTCGTTTAAATTCCGTACAAACACGGATAAGAAATGATAGCAAACTGAACTGACTTACGTTGAAGATTAGAAATATATTAACAGGATACAAATCATAAAATAATTGCTCCTTTAAGAACAAAAAGGACCTTTACCAAAAAATGTGCCAAAAACATCTTCTAGATTACCTAAAGAAGAAAATAATAATTTTATAAAGAAAGGTTAACGCGTCGTAAAAAAATTGAATATATTCCGTAAAAGAATATAATTCATAAAATAATTGCTATATTACAATTTTCCAAAAACTGTGCCAATAATATCTTCCACGTTACCTAAAGAAGAAAATTATAATTTAATAAACAGAGGTTAACGCCTTGTTAAAAAAAATAATAAAAGAATTTTCATCAGTCGTTTGAATTTTGTTTTTTTAGAATCTAGAAGGTTAAAATGTAATGAGAAACCGTTTTAAAGATGGTGGAAACAGAAAGTACACCAGTAACGTTGGCCGTAAGCTTAAATGTTAAGGGGGACCATGAAGCCCGCCTCAAATCGTAACTAAAAAAATTCATATCACGTTCAGTCTATTCCTTTCTCGTCCGTGGTACAACTATTACAATTAATTCACATGTGTGTCATCTGGTAACATTAATAATGGCGTGCATACTTGGATTCGAAGGCTGCACGCAAATTACGTACTAATTACGACGAGTAAGTACTTCTTTACGAAAGAAGATGGGGTTGAGTTTCGGTTACTTAAGTAAAAATTCATCTGCACCCTCTTTCTCATGCATGATAACGTGCCCTTAATGTTATTGTCTTGCATCATTCTCACGAAGACTATTATACATTCACTATGGTTGATATTCTATGGTAGTCCTGGATACAATTAATCCGGGAATTATCTTCCAATTGGTGTGAGACATTTCATCATTCATCGTCGTATCACAAAAAGCTTAGGTTTACGTAAATTCCCGACGAAAGCCTATATTTCCTTTTTATCTAATCAGACCTATTACAATCGTACGCGTAACACGAGTATCATAATTGGACCATTTCTTTACCCGCGAAATTTCCAAGGAGAAATTAACACTTTCACCTATGATCCTAAAGTTACAAAACATCCATCGTGCTTTATTCGTCCTTATATAAATAATATACTCGAAACATTTCTTTCACTTACGTACAGAGATACTACATGGCTCATCGTAGTATCACTTTGTCGTTGAAAATAAATAGAGTATCAATAATATTCGACAAACGGTATCGTCGATAGCACATGCTGTAGGAAATTATTGCACGTTGCATTACACGTATGTAAGGGGCTTCATTAACACGGAAATATATTAAATTTCGCCGAGCTATGAGAAAGAAACTGATGAAAAAGAAATGAAAAAGTACACAAATACTTTGCTAGGCAGACAAACGAGTGAGCTACTCTTCTAGAGTGCAATAACGATAGAAAAAATATATACTATGTTATTAATATATTTCTCATATTAACAAAGTGAAAATCTCGTCGATTCAATAAACACTCATCAACCCTTCACGGTCCGAATTACTTCAACCTTTTATCAATCGAATGAAATTAATTTCATAAAATTCCCTAACAGTGAATTTTACGCAGCAATTAATTTGATAGGTAATTGAATGTAAAAAAGAGTTGAGAACGATTCAATGTAAGACCGCAAAGGGTTAATATCTTCAATTATAAAGCCATTATCGCAAAACACAGGATGTGTTAACGCAACTTTATCAGAGCGAGTGTGCATATGTGTCAGATGGTCCCCGCCTTTCGTCATTCATGACTCAGTTCCTATTTTATATTTTACTTCATTCAACATCATTCATACGCTCGTTCGACATACTTTCACGTTTTGTGTTTTCTAATCGTTCTACCGTGGATGACGTATATATACGTCGTCAAAGATGGTATCTCGTGAAGTGTACACGTCATGGAAAACCGCATGTTCTCCGCGACTGATGTACATCCATGGAAATTGAATGTGTCATAGTGAATTAGTACAACGGATAGATTTCTTCTCGCTTAGTTTAGTTATGTGTGCATTACGTTTTATGTTACATAACAGAGTGGTGTAACTATCAGTCAACTAAACTAAATAGAAAAAACCATAGAGTATATGGTGATGTTGCTAGAAAACAGTTTTTGAGTGAGTAACGTCAGTCAAAGGGTTCGATGCACGTAGTTTCATTCGGACGAAGGGTATCGTTTTCATTAAACTGTCGATATTTATCAAGATAGATTGTAATTAAAATTACATCAATTTTGTCAGTGATTATAATTGAGAATCATATATTTTATACGTTAAAGTCATTATGAATAAAATTTTTCGTAGTTGTATCACGCCAATTCTTACTTCGCTTTATTACCGTTGAGTTTATCGTTATCTTAGAGTGTCTACTCTAGCAGGAAGTCTGAAATGAAGATTTTGAGATATGTTCAAGACATCTTATCCAATAATTGGGTAATTTTCGTCTACGAATTTTCTATCAGTTTATTATCTTCGGTGAGTATTTGTCTATGAAAAATACTGGTCCATCGTGTTGTCATGATCTTCAGGAACGTAAAACCGACGTAAAAGCGGGGACCTTGAAAATCCTTGTGGCATTGAGCATACGCTTGAAACATTGTAACGTAATGATAGCTGCGATGAGCACTTCTACAATCAGCCATTTAATTCTACGGTTTTCACGACACTCCCATATCAAATCGCCGTATCAAAGATCCCTGAGCAAGAAGCATCAATGATTAGGACACCGAGGAAAAATAATTCGCTTTTTCACCAAAAAAAATTCTCATCCAAACGTTGTGCTTACTAATTTACAAAATCCACCATCGACTCTCCGGTTCATCGCGAAGCTACGCATGTCTTTTGAGCAGTCTTAACAAAGATCCTCCGCCATGTTTCATGGCAGGATGCTCGTTGGTTCCTCGTTTCAATGAAGAAGAATCAACGAGCAACGTCTTAAACCGTCGTTATTTCTCGATTTTCCCCTGATGGCAAGAAAGTAACGACTGCACCTCGAATGCTAATACCCGACTTCCGGTTTCGATGTGCGCCGTTACTCTTGGAATACGAGCAATGTATCGAAAGGATCTACGCCTAAGATCACGAATGTGAGGTGATGGTAACCGGCAGCACGATGATTTAGAAAATAGTCGTGCCGATGATCATTGAACTAGGTTAAGAGGCTTTTAATGATTTGTCTGCGTGCGCAAGGGTGAGGGATCCTACGAGGGACACCAACGTACGGTCCAGCCAGGTTATGGGGTTTGGGTATAGAAGACCACCTTCGTAGAATCCTAAATGACCACCGTGTGCCAATTCCACGTACAACGTATTTGGATGGTTGGCTGAAAAAGAAAAGTTTAATGAGATGTTGGATTACTCTGTTTAACACTAGATTTACGGAGGCCGTGAAATTGACGGGTTCCTACTTGTTTTATAAACATTTCTCAAATTAACAGAGAAGTTGTACAGTAGGTATTTCACGTGTGTTTTATAATACAGTAATTACTTAACGAATTATCACCTATGACGCTTGATCCCTCTTTTTCCAAAGTCATTATTTAATATATTGCAATCTAACAGAATGCTAATGTTAAGATAACACTAAATCTAGTGTTGAGAAGCCTTAGGCTGAACCTTGAGTTTTCGAAACGTCAAGCACAGTAAAGAAAAACGTGAATGGATGAAACGAGGTAGGATTTTGAGGGTGATTGAAGGAATATTTGTAAGAAAGGTGAAAGGGTGGATACGGGGAGAATAAAAATTGCAGGTGAAAAAAAGATTGGTAAAGGTAGAGGTGTTTTCTTCTCGCTGTGAACTCTTCAATTGCTAGGAACGTTTAATACGTTTGAATTTCAAAGTTAAAAAGTAATTACACTCACTGGCGTATTCTTTAATGGGTGACAGCAACATTTCAGGCACGATGGGGTCATCTAAGGCATTGATGAACACCATGGGCGTCGTAATATTTTCGAGGTAGAAAATAGAGCTGCTCCATCTGTATAATTCTTTCACAGATCGAAAGTTATGCACCTATATGCGAAAAAATTGTCGTATTTACATCTCATTTGTTTGCTTTTAACATGAAATTGAAGAGCAATGTGCTTTTCATTCATGAAAACTTAATAATCCTGAAATAACGATCGCTCACCTTCCTGGTGTATGCTTCGTCGAGTTCAGGTAATGTCGCAGCGGAAATGATATCACGTTCGATTAAGTTACATTTCTGCTTGACATCCTCGGATAGTAAGATGTTTTTGTGCTTAATGATAGTATTCTTCACCGACTCTGTCATTATGTAGAGGTAGAAACGACGAAAGTTTTGCCAATTAAGTAGGAACTTTGTACCTCTGCAGCGAATCGGAATTACGTGTCAAATAAAAGAACAAAACGGCGCATAGAATAACACCGATAATTGGACCGTGGATTTTTATGCGTTTACGGGAAATATTAAAAATTGTAAAAATACATACACTATACGATATAAAAAAGAAAAGAAAATATTCAAAGTACGGCTAATTCCCCGTGATATTTAACGAATAAGAGAAATTTGTGTTTAGATTCTATTCTTGTAACTAAAAATAAAAAATTAAACGTAAAAATTGCATTTGCATGAAGACTCGCAGTCTACTGATAATAGCGAGAGTATCGAAGAATTGTTTAGAGCCGCGTGTGTCGCGGTTGTATCATCCGTATCAAGTTGCTGACGCATTTCAATCGCTAAGTAATATCTACTTACTCGATAGCATTGTATCCTTGGCAAATAGATATGCCACCGATTATGTTCGGTAATTTATTCGATCCTCGTTCCCCTAGATATTTAGTTACGAGGTTACCACCCAAGCTGAATCCTATACAGACGATCTTGGTGTTGGGATGCTTCTCCACCAGGCTTTGCAGCATCACGTTGTAATCGTCGGTGTGACCTGTCGTTTGGGTCGTGTCCGAAAATTAGCCTTTAATCTTGCTCGCAGTATGGTTCGTTAATTCTTAGTAGCTTGCTTAATTAATTTAACTTCCACCTTGACACCTTTTTTCATTAACACGTTCTCCGCCGTGAAGATTCCGATGGGTTTCTTTGCCGGAGGAATTTAACGCGTTAACCCCTTCCCGTGTAATAACGAGTGACACGATAAATGGAATAGGAAATTTTGAAGTTTTGCAAAAAATATTAAATTAAAAATATCTGTCGGTTACGATACGGTCTAATTATTTCTATGCTATTAATATTGCCTTAAGTTATATCAGAAATCAGGGATAGATTGTTATTTCAGCAATTAATTCTGAATTATTGCGCATTCAGTCACAAAAGAAATGGCACGGCAACGGGTTAACTACTACCATTCAACAAAATACTTTCAAAATATTTAATATAATTAAATTTAACATGTACAGTATCATGGTTCATGTGTTGGTAGTCTGCCAAAAGGGTATTATACTTTTCTTTTGTAATTGGGTTCAAGATTTAATATTTTTAAATTTTACAAATTTACAAATTTTAATTTTTAAAATTTAAATTCGGTGCCTCTAACTGACACCAAGGCTTCTGCTCCATATCTACCAAAGCTCTTTACTATAGATCCTATAGAATGGAAAAATATCGTTTTTATCTGCCTCAAAGTAATCATTGGGACCACTGATAGAGCTTAGCAATATTTAAAATTGGCTGCAACTCAAATCTTTAAATGTTTAATTGAGATAGGGATAACTCATATGTCTTCTGCCGCAGTGAACGTGTTAAGAGGCAAAAAGGCATTTCATTCTCTTCTCTTACTTGCAATAAAATTCCACGTACCATAACTGAATATCCTCGGCGAGGTGACTTTTACGCTAGAAAGGGCACCAACGTGATTTAGCACCGCGCAACGATATCCATGGCATTGGACGAAGTGAACGAAAGTTCGGATGTAAACACTTTCGGAGCTATTACAGATCCCTGGGCAGATGGCGATCGTGATATCATCTGTGGTACGTGATAATACGTCAACACCTTTCTCGAATGCCGATGAAATGATAGAGCGCGAATATTGATAGCTATGTTCTACGTCAGCCATTTTCTTCGCGGTCTGGAGCTGAGTTTTTTAACCCTTTCGGCCGATATTATTTTTGAACTTTGTGCAAACGAGGGGAACATTAAATTTATAGTTTCTGATATAGTCTAGCTTGGTATTTCTGCTGAAACGATTCGATTGAGAACTGTGATTCATTGGTGCATTTAAATTGTTGGTATTAGGAGTTTATCACATCTTTAACTCTCTCAGATTTAATTTGATAAACGAAATTTAATTATAAAGGAATTAATAATAAATATTTTTATTATTTTAATAATAATATTAATAATAAATTATATTAATAATAAAGGAATTTGATAAACTTTACTATTCAGCAAGGTCGAAAAATTGATTTTGAAGAGTAGAAACTCAGTTCAGGAATTGTTTTCGTGCTTTTTGTAATTTCATTTCTTTGGAGATTTCTCTTTGTATTTTTGACATTAACTGCTATAGTTATTTCGCCCAGGTGTTGCTAATTTAGAGTTTAACATTTAACCCCATGATACAAATTTCTCAAAGGTGAAAAAATTAATATCGGAAACTTAATTTGTACCTGAAAAACTTTTAATAAATCTTGAAGTAAACTTCAGTCATTTTTGCACTAATTTAAAAAAGGAAAGACAATAGACATTATCAGAATGTGTCCCAGATTTTGCATTAAAGTTCCTTGCGTCTTATTCTCAAATGTTCTAGAATTGATACTTAAAATTTATCACTGAAAATTCAATAAAAAGCGCGACTTGTATGTCGATTGCAAAATGCATTTTTCATCGTCTATCACGATCAGAAGGAATTTGAAGAACACTGCTCCAGGGTGAAATAATGGCTTCCAATGTCAAAGGAGTCGGCCTTTAGTCATGGTTTATTAACGTGGATCTTAAGATCAATAGCGAGCGAAATTCTTTGAGTAAAGAGCTGGAAGTACTGTAATGTATAAATTATTCATTGCCGCTAATCGAACGCGACGCAACGTACGATGTTTCTTAAGCATACATAAACTATCCGAGCGAACAACGCGAGCTTCTACATCCTCTTTAAATTCACTTTTGAGCATTTTCAACGTGTTACAAAATACATCCTATACAAACAATAAGCACGTAAGAGATCAATAAAACACAGTTCAATTTGTTAACGAAATTTCTTTGGGCAACGATAATCGTTTCATGAGTCACCAATTGAACGTTGTTGTTCAATATCAGGAAACAATTTCACGGACAGATTGCTTCGCGTTTATTCATGAAATATGCAGTGGACTACCAAGAATTGAGAACTCCTCGGAGTATTCGATTTTGCATTAGTCTCGATCGAATACTTCCGCTTCCATTTCTTTCATTAATAAAGAAACGTGTAGGCAATTAATGATTCATTAAAGCGGACGTTTTTCACTTCAATTACAGAAAAACTATTAAGTAACAAATTACAGATGACTAAATATATTATACAATTTATTAGTTTCTGTAGTTTTTCTGTAATTCTGGTGTTGCCAGACAAATTACAGACCTTCGTAATCGTTGGTCAGTGGCTGATAAAGATCGTAGGTGAGAGTCGTCTCATCCGGAAGTCCGATGTACACCCGTTCTCCAATTGGCCATGGACAACGAACGCGGCCGATAATGCTATGAACAATGGTCTGCACATGACCACTGAAACCCCATAATCTTGTTGGTTTGTATCTGAAATAGGTGAATGAGGAGAAACTCTCAGATATCACGATATTGCGAAATATCTCTAACCCCTTGCCCTATAACAACGAGTGACACGGAGTGGTGCGGTTGCAGTAACAGGAAATTTTGAAGCTTCTCAAAAATTGTCAAATTGAAAATATCAGTGGTACACGACACGATAATATTATTCCTATGTTGTTAATATTGCTTTAAATACTAAAATATATCAGGAATCATTGACATATTTTTATTTTAGCAATTTAATTGTCAATTATTGCGGAGGCTGTCACAAAATAACTCATAGGGCAAGGGGTTAATTCCACATCCACCATATTCCCAACAATGGAGTTACGGAGGTTTTACGTTCTTCTTTGCAACTGTTACGGTCGTATTGATCGAGGACTACAATCTTAAAGTGTTTCAAATAATCAAATTTATTATACATGGTTGTTCGGCTGATAGAAACTTCCCTGGGGCGATATTGAGGAATTCAAACTTTGATTTAATTATTATCAAGCCGAAGAACTTGAGCTTGGCAGATTATAATGAAAATTTAAGTACAGCCTCGGCATTGAAAATAGTTCTGTATCACTTTGGTCTATGGAGGGAAAAGGAATCAGATGGTGGATTAATTTGAAAGGCTCTTTTTCAGTATTTATTATAATTTTTCAAAAATAGTAGGACCATTCCACGATTCACCACTTCCCGCCAAATCTTTCAAAGTATTACTTCTAAAACTCTACAACAATAGAACCAAAATTCCAGTTCTCCATTATCTGAAACTCTTTTTTCAAAATCATCGATCGAAATATCTAAAATAGTCAGCTACCAAACATAAAAAGAGTAGAAACGTTCACCAATCCTCTTCCGTCTACAATCGCCTTTCCATCATCGTTGCCACCGCAAAAACGTGTGCAGTTATCTCCGAAAAATCGATCACGCACGGCGACTATTCAAAATTAAACGCGTAAAAAAAACATCATCCATAAATATCGAATGGACTCCGTGAAAGTATTCCATCTGCCAGTAATGATCTGCAATTTTTTACACCATCGAGGTGTGATCGTGAGTCAGGTAAAAGTAAAGACCGTTACTACAAAAATTCGAACCATGCGAGACGTTACAGTGGATCAGTGGAACACGCAGAAACGCAAATCGTTAGTTGCGAGAATGAAAGATCCGTGTAATTTTACTATGACGCGAAAGAAATTGCTGGGTCAGTGTTATAATTCGCAGAAAAAACGAACGTTTCCGGTTAAATTGAATTCTAACGGAGATTCCTACTTCGTAGAATAAAATGTCGGGGAAAAGTGAAATATGTAGAAGAAATGAAAAATTGTAGGAACAGTTGCATTAACGTTCATCCGCTCCCTAACCTCTTGACCTACAATAACGAGGGTCACTCGTGACGCGGTAGGTGGAATAGGAAATTTTGTGGTTTGACAATGAAATTGAAAATATCAGTGGAATGCGTCAAGATATATTTGTTTCCCTGGAATTTTTATTTCGGCGATTTAATTAGAAATTTTTGCATGCGCAGTCAAAGAAGAAATGGTAGGGCAAGGGATTAACTATTAATAGTGATAATAATTATTTTTGAAGACACTGAATACCTTGGAAAAAGAGAAATCAAGAGGTGAATGAGATTATCAATCAAGTAATTTAGGTTTTATAAGGTAGAAATGGAATATTTACTTAATGGCTCCCCTATTTATTTGGGGAATTGTTAGAAAAAATTTGAAACCGGTCATTTTGACCGCCTTGGTAGTTCAATGTTAAAACCGTCACATTAAAGTTCCTAAGGTCTCTTTTTCCGACCCACAATCTATTTTCTATTTTAAAAAAAAAATCAAGAATGATTTTTATAATAACTTTATAACTTTATAATAACTTTATTGAGAGTAATATGTATTCAGTGTCTGCAGTTTTTCTTAAGTTGGGTGAAATTAAATTTCAGCTTGGGAAATAAAAAAGCCCGGGGATAAATGATGGTTAAGTTGAAAAATTCTCTAACGATTTCTACTCCTAAGTAAAATAGCTCGTTAATGTTTTCTACACCGAGAAATCGTGCGATTTTTGTTGTCTTGCGAAACTTAACGATCTTGCAGACTTTTGTGCAACGACGATCCTTTATTGCTCGTTTTTCCCACACTTTTCTTAGATACCAGCAATTTTGGAGTTAGAAGAATTTTCTAGTGAATTACTGGACGATAGTTAATGTAAATTGCATGCAATTATGGCTGTCATAAGGTGAGATTTATATGACAGAAATTATTCGTTTAGTTGCCATGATGAAACTAGTTCAGCCGGATAGAAATTTGAAGCTGTTAAAGTACATGAAACTCGCGAAATTTACGATGACTGTTTGCAACGGGTGAAATTTTCCATTGTACGTTGTAATTACACGAAGAAGGTGAAACTTGCATGGTACTTCGTGAATTGTCAATTCGTGGCACATTTCTGAATACGCACGACTTTGTACGAATCGCTCGCTATAAGGAAAAGTAGGATGAATTTTTTTTATAAAGCGTGACTGGTTTTCAAAACGAATTTCTTCTATCGCTGTTATAAGAAAGCAGTTTGATGACGATATTGAAATAATTATTATAACAGGAGAAACATAATAGCAAGTGCGTTGGAGTGAGTTGAAAAAGAGCAATTATGATAACTTTAAAATGAATACATAATACTTATCTGTCTTCCTTTTGCGACTGAAGTAAACAAATTAGGAGTGTTTTAAACTTTAAGTACAGGATGGCTCAAAAGATAGTGGATCATAGAAAAGTAGAACTCTGTTACCTGTTAAAAATTCACGTTTATTGTTTTATAAACAATATAAATATATTCCTTCGAAGTTATTCTTCATATTAAAACTACTGGCTTTATATCTATTATATTTAAATATGCTAAATAAGTACTTTGAAAAAAGAGGATTCAAGAGGTGAAAAAGATGGTCAGTTAAGTAATTTTTGTTTTAGAATTTTTAGAATTTTTGTTTTACTTACTATATGGCTTCCCCGTCAATTTGAGGAATTTTTAGAAAAAATTGGGAACCGGTCGTTTAGACCGTCTACATAGTTTTAGTGTTAATTAATTTTGTAGATTATGCCCTTCAAATGACTACCATTTTGTTTTTAATTTGACAATATTAATAGAAAAATAGTAATATTTTAAAATGATCTGGTTATTATACTTTGATGTCTCTTGAGCCACCCTGTATAATAATTACACAAAATACCTGCCCTTGATGAATTAGTCGACCACTTATTCTTAGGGAACCTTCGAACACTGTTAAATCCCCACGGAAATAACGGTGAAAGCCAAAAATAAAGGAACGTCGGACGCAAATGATGGATATAAAATATGCAAATATTAAGGAGACAGCTCTAAAAACCGAAAGTTAAATATTCCATTTTTTCCGTTCTCATGTTCTTAGTGTTTCTTCTTCCATCGGGCTGTGCTTATCGCGTAGGTAAACCAAAGTTAGATGTATGCTTCTACGCAATTGTTAACCAGTCATGGTCAGAGGATAATCGATCGAAATAAGTTAAACTTGTTTCCTTTTTCAGTTCGCTACAATCGTGACTCATGCGAAACATTCAATGCATTTCTCTTGCAGGCTGAATGGAAATATTCAAAATCGGCGTATAATATGACGGAAAAGAAAGGAACGGGACAAAGAAAGGATACAAAATAAAATGCAACAATCCATTGGTAACAGTGTTTTTCTTTGGAGACGAAACGTCGTTTTAGAAAGAACGATTATTATTCGTGCAGACGTTTAAAGCAAGGATAACAAGAAAACATGTGCGACAAAAATTCTTTTATGCTCGTCCAGGATGTTTTAGCGGTGCTAAGTTAGCGATGGGGATGACGATCGAATTTCAAGATTGAGAACTTAAATTCTACTCGTGTGAAGTATTTTCTACGTGATAATTGTACATGGTATATGAAAGTGAAGAATGGGACATTTATCTTATCACTTTTTTCCGTCGATGTTTCTTAGTTCGGCTATATCGTGAAATTGTTGAAAAGTTACAGTTTTAAATAGTTTGTGCGTAACAGGCTTAAGCGAGGGAAACCTTCTTATTTGCTAATTATTAAATTGCCATATTCTGTTTCGTCGAGCGTACAGTCAGGGAAATTGAACGTGACGCTAATGACGAGGTAATTAGTAGTCGTTTCTATCGCTTGGTATTTATAGTCTTAGGTAAATTATATCTCACGAAGGTTGCAATATATTAAATGACCATTTAGGAAAAATTTCCACGCAGTGACAATTTCGCATTCGGCCCACTAATCAAGAGTTAAGGTCCTTACATATATCTGTTTTTCTGATTTTAATTCTGTACAATTATTTATTCTTTCATTTTTCCATTTTTTGCCATAAATCTACACTTTGGAATTGTCCAAATTCCCATGTGCAAAAAAATACAATGGTAACCCTTTGCCCTGCGGTTTCTTGCGTGACCACGCGAGCAATAACTCAGAATTAATTCCAGATATAAAAATTTCTCGGTGATTCCTGATGTACCGTACCAATTAAAACAATATTTTCAATTTAATAGTTTTTAGAAAACTGTAATATTTCCTATTTCGTTTACCGCTTTCTGAGGATCACTTGTTATTGTGGAGCAAGGAGTTAAAAAAAAGCACACTAAAGTCCCTAGAGCCTTTTGTCATCCTTAGTTTATTTTTCTATTAAAAATACAAAATATTCTTTACTTTTTCTTTATATCAACTTTATCGAGACTAATATCTATTCACTGTGTACAATTTGTCTCGATTTTAGTCAAATTAAATCTCGATTAGGGTCAAAAGAGATCTCAAGGGCAAATTAAGGTTACAACGATACATGTTGGGACCTAGGACCTTTACATCCGTCACTGTCATAACTCTTCACGTCTCTGTTTTATGTCGGTAACTCGCTTGAATTTCCGCGAACTGGAATGTTACGCATGAAGATGGCTTAATGATTAGATAATAACACACGTTCTCCAAAGAAGAAACTTTGTGCGGAAGTAAAAGCGGGAGCATCGCCTATTGCTAGGAAATAGTGGTCACGTGCGGGTACAGAAATTTTCTCCGGTGCACTCGCCGGGTAGTCATTACTGGCCAGTAAATTGTTATTCAGCGGAAATTGGCGAATTATAAGCAGAAACGCGACGTGCATTCACGCAGAGGCGGATTATTTGTGCCGGTGATTATGAAAATGATCTTGGACGAAAATTTGAAAAATCTAACTCGTCACTTCTATCACGTTTCTCATTGTAATCTGATGGAGGTAGTTTGCGAAAATTATGAAAAATTATACTTGCTACTTGAGCTGCGTTGCACTAATACACATTACAGTGTGGTGGTACCATTTTGTAGAAATGAGAAAAAATTCAAATTGCTACTTATGTGTTGCGCCAATGCACATTATAATGTGGATCTAATTTATGGAAATGATAAAAAATAGAATTTTTTAGAAAAGTTGATGTTTGTCTTATGAAAGTGGGATAAAATAAAATTCTAAATATTTCGAAATGGAGAACAAGTATGGCCACTTGTTACGATTATTGGTATATTTCTCTTTAGAGGGCCTTTTTGAGACTTGCATTTTTCAAATGTTTCAAATTTGTCGATTCTGAACACTCTGAACTACTATAAGTCCCATGGGGCCCAATAATCCACCACTACGTTCACAAAAACAAAAGTAGCAAACTCAAATATTGCAAGCACATCGGAATTTTTGTTAAACGATTTATGCAAATGAAGCACGACTGTTTATTATGTATTTTTCATGCATCAGATAAAACCCACTGCCGCCACTAAATAGCATGCACACTATCGCATCGGATTCTGGGTAAATTTAGCAGAATTTCTTCGTTAAAATTCTACCAAAGTCACGTTGCAAAATCCAATTACCCAGAACTGCGAATTTCACCAATATCTTAATTCCACTGTCCCAATAATTCACTATCAGGCCAGAATATTAACACTCCTCGTTACAAGTGAAAGAAAACAACGGTGATTAATACATTATCGCGAATATTTAACGTGTGATGTTCAACAGCTCTGAAATTTCTCTTCAGCTTCGTCAATTGGATTTAAAACTTCTACGAAGAAAACATATATTTATGTTGACGATCGATCGACTGATATTGCGCGTTTGCAGAAACACTTTGCAATCGGTGATAAGATATTTTAGAAAATTCGCTCATAGAGTATATATTAGGTGAAACGAAAAGAAATTTCAATTTTTTTAACAATGTGAAACATTTATTTACAAAAATATATACATAATATTTATTCCTTTTAAACACAGTAAGTCTAACCGAGTGGTTGGTACCTAACCCAGGCCTAACTCGGACCTAACCCAAATATTTCTTTTCGCTTTACCTAAAATGAATTATTAATTAATTAATAGTGACTTTGCGTCAATAGATTAACGAAAATTACGCGTAATAATATCACATTGTTAGTCATTTTTCTCGATAAGTATGCAGCAACATCGCGGAACAATCCGTTCGGTGAGGTCATAGCCGAGAGCAGAATTATAAGCATTATGCAATACCCAAAATGGAATGATAGCGTGATCGTTATGTACAAATCAATCGATGCATATATTAAAGTACGAATATATTAACGATGTTAATTCGTACGTAAATCGTAACGATGGTAAGAATTATCTGGACGAAGTATAAATAGAGGTCGTATTTCGATGTTTTTGCGAAACGAGGGCAAATAATGATATCGAATAGATAAGTTTGGTATTAAAATTACGAGAGACATTTCAGGAATAATTAAAAGAATATAGTTGGTCGTGATTGATTCTGCTTCATTGCGAGTCATTTAGGTGAAATGTTATTTTTAAATAGGCTTTTATTTTAAATTTGCTGAGACTTTTAAAGGAGGATGTCTCGTGAGGTATTAATTACACTGTGTACTTTTTGTCGATAATGATTGATGTAGTAATGAAGTTTCCTTTCGTGCAGACATTAATTATCACGTTTACCATGTAGATTCAGATATTTCATTAACAACGTAATAAAAAGTAGGAGAACATCCATTAGCTTGTCCAATGAATAATTTTATTCCGTCTATTTTACGTCTTCTGTGACACAAATTTACAAAGATTAGCGTAGTCAGAGCTCGTTAGCGAAAACTAGATCACTCTCGTGTCGAATGATCACTGAAATAATGCCTATTATGTGTCGATCGCGATTACGAAATTCCTCGAATTTTCTGACGCATCGATCGAGAAAACTGCACGTAAACTTTTACCACCGATGAAAATAATTGTTCGTACACTTTTCATTGATCAATCAATTCATCATATCCGTACGTCCTATCGTAAATGCATTTCTTTTAGTTACGACAAAATAAAATATATATCTCGCATTCCAGACTCACCTAACCTCACTTTTCGCACTGTCGTTTCAATGCTCCAAAAGACGTAATTACAAGACTGAAATGCATTTTCTATGGAATATTGTTAAGAAACATTGGAAAAAACTTACGGTTCACCAATTACCGGTGCAATTTTCAGCACCGTCGTGAGAAATCCCTGATCCTGACATACAAGGAGCGGCTTCTGAGGTGCACTGTGTACATTGAGTATCCTAAACAGGATGCACAAAATCACAGCAAACACGGCCAGAAGAGCCGTGGACATTTTTTCTACGTTACTCCAACTTTATTGTGTGAAAAATTCAATCCTCCTTTTGTAAAGATGTCGAGGAACACGAAACTGTACTTGACAGGAGGCTCGGTTGCTCCTTCAATGCGAAACCGCACGGAATGACGTTCCAGAACTTTTATACGAAGGACTTGCTCGACTAACGTTGATGAATAGTCAGACCGTAGTAATCGTAATGAGACACTACGCGACCGTACACGGCGTTTGTTTTACCGGCACTTCTCGATGGTCGATTTGCGCGTGCCCTATATCGATAGTTGAGTTCGTGAAACCTCTGACATCTGTCCGTATCACACGAAATTCCGACAAAGTATGAACAAGTACGGGCGTTAGATAGGATATGGATATGATCGTTGAAATCTTTCGATGACTGTACATCAAACGTAGAAACAGACGATTCGACGGCCGCGACTGAAATGCAGGCCGTGAAAGAACGCGACCGTCTCCTTCCTTGCACTTACCAGTATTCAGAATCCGCTGACATTACCAGGTCTACAGTTTTCTTTTTTCTTTCTCTTTAATGTATCGCAAAAAGCTACACGTCAATGATGGAAATTTAGTCACTTTGTAATTTGTAGTTTAAGTTTATCGTAGGAAAGTACTTCTTCAATTAGGTTGATAAAAGTTTCTTAAAGTAGTTTCTAATGATTTTGTATTACCGTAATTATTTGGTGTTGGAATTGCTGTTTTGTGTTTGTGACAGATAAGTTTTATTGAAGGCGAATTTTCGTCATTTTGAGATAAAGAAATTGTGAAACGTCGATTGGAATGGGTTAAAAGTATGGTTTAAAGATCTTCCATATTTCAAGAAAATTGTAAGATGTCTCCTTCGCGTCAGCGACCTCCGATTGAGTACGGCAATTCGGTGAAACTAGTTTGGAAACCGTTAAGTTCAAGGTTACTCGATTGGTCTAGCCGTTCGATACCTTCGATAATTTGAAAGTACACTCCACTTTCGAGTAAATTCGAGCGATTATTGTGAAAATATATTAAAAGCTTTCGATGGAGTTCGCGGGAAAGAGGTGTCCGTAATCCGAGCCTGTTCTGTGGTTCTACATAAGTAGATAAGGTATCGATCGCTGTAATCTGTAACAAACACACGTTCACTCGCATTAAGTGTACTATATTTCAATTATTGAAGAATTTCTGGAAAAAATCTTACTTGTATTTGTATTATAGTTCGCTTTAAAGACGAAAATCCTTATTTTATAAAATTCGGAAAGGTTCAAAATTCAAAAATATTATTTGCCGCGCATGAAATTGCTGTAAACATAGATTTTTTGAGGTCGTTGATATTCCGAAGAAATTCTGAAGTATTATCAGATTCTGCTGGCATTGTTCGATAACTGTTCCATTTTTCAAGAATCTTTAAACTATTGATGTAACCCAAGACGTAGCAACGATATTTTTATCGATGTAACTACTGTCACGGCAACCAGCCTTAAATATAAGCCGAAGAACGTGAAATTTCATCATTCTTCGACTCTTGCGGCCGAAGTACACAGTATATAGATAAAAAAAAGTTCTTTATTCGCGGAGAATTTTCGCCGATAAAATTCGTTCGCTGAAAGTGGATGAGTACGATTTTTGCAATTTAAATAAAATTTCCATACACCTTGCATAAAATAAAGCAATGGCAACGCGTGGAAAGGGTAAAAAGAAAGGCGCAAAAAGTAATGGTAAAAATGGCGGAAAAAATGGTAAGGCAAGTAATGGCGGAAAAAGTAAAGGTACAAAGAAATTACGGAAAAGCGGTGGAAGAGCACGATTCACCATGGACATTTTCAATGAAGAGGTAATGGAAAATGCTTATTATACTTGCCACAATATTATGGATGTACTCAAGTGCAGAGGATTTCCTTGGCCGGAAGCTCAAAAGAAGAAGAAGAAGAAAGGAAGGAAGTGAATTGTTTCTAGCATGGAAGACACTTTTTGATAAGCTGATACGAAATTTCACCAGATCATCATTTTTACCAGTTACAAAATGTTTTATACAAAAATTACAAAGTATAGTTTGTACGATAGTGTAAGGCCATTACGCAAAAATCGTTACATAAAGCTAATAATATAATACTGACGATGAAATGGATAGTTTTCTTTAAGTAAAAAAATTAAGTATTCTTCGTATTTAGTCATCATCCATATCGAGTTGTTTTAGCCTCGTAACATGTTTGATGCATTCCTCTGTATCGAAATCTTTGTGACTAATCATAAATGGTCCATTGAAAACACAGTGCACCGTTACAGTCTCGCAATACTGTAAACCGGATATCAACTGCAAAATGAAATTTGATAAATTAATCGTTGTTTATACACGATAAGAGAAAGCACGATAACTCGTACTAACTTTCGGCGTGAGTAAAAAGTACTGAGAACTCTTCGGCCTTCCAGTCATTTTCACAAGTAAATTGAATACCCGTCTTTCGTTCATTGCATCCATTCCCTAAAATATGACAAATCGTTTAAAATGAACAATGATTTTCGATAGAGAAAAATTACCTGATTGATCTCGTCCACACATCGAAAAGGTACTCTGGAAAGTTCTTGCAATGAAATCATATAAATTGCAGTTGTTACTGCCCTTTCGCCGCCGCTTTGATGATGTCTCGTTAATTCTTGCAGTTGATCGGTGTCTCTGAATTTCACTTTGATCTTTAAACCATATTGAGCGAAATCCATCTAGAATTATAATTGAAAATATTTGTTCTTCATATCTTAAATGTTAACACTAAGTTTATCGACATTTCTTGTATATTTATCTGTAATTTCAATATATACTCGTCTCGTTGAATGAATAAAAGTAGGTACAAGTGGCAGTAAAAGATGTAAACGGCTTCTGTAATTTCCTTCGCGAACTTCGGAATGGGTCAAAATGACCCACACAGAGGACTTGGCGTTATGTAAACGGTGCAAGCATCAATTGACTTACGGGATTTTCAGCAGGTGCTAATATAACTTCGCCAGCACATTCCATTGCTGAGAAATATGTGCTGAAATTCGTATTTATTTTTTCAACAATCTCAGATACAGATTTCAGCCATGTTATTCGAATTATTTCTATTTTCTTTCCCGTCGTTTCTAAAAGCTGGGTTTTCTCCTGGATGAAATCCTTCAGTTTGTTTATGTCTTCTTTAATCTCTTCATATTCGCGTAATACCTAAAATTGTGCGGGAAATATTTATAAATTTTTTTTTACCGAAGTGTTTCTTGTTATATGTGCGAATTGTTCTACTAACACTTTCGGCATCGACGTTATTTCCCATGCAAAAAACCTTTGCCTGCGCGATGTGCAGTTCGTTGTTTATTTCATCAATGGTGGGTGGTAATTTATTAAAAGTTACATTTATTGGCGCAAACGCCCGATCCGATGGACTAATGCCATTTGTTTTTTCTAACGCTTCATTGTACAATTTTTGCACTCTATCTTTCAATGACAACACTTCCGTACTTATTTGCCGGAATTCATCTTCCGCAGTTTTAAGTTTCTCCCTTAAGTCTTGCGAGTCATTAGTTTTTGTTCTTAACAATCGAGATTGTAATTTTAATGCGAGTCTGACCTGCTCATTGGTACTTGTGGATTGAAAGCGTTCTTCCAATTCCGAATTGTATTTTTTATAAATCGTTAATTGCTTCCTCAGAATCCCCTGTTGATTCAGATACAGATATTGGATTGGAAGTTTTGCAATTAATTAAAAACATAAGTTACGCGATTTTCTAAATTGAATAGTAAAAGAAACCTTTATCTCGTTGCGGAAAGTATCGCGTATCTGCTCAACGCTCGTTCGTTCATCCTCCAATTTCTTGATTTTCGTCTCTATCATAGATATCCTAGATTTCAAGGCTTGTATTTGTTGAAGATCTTGCTGACACTTGTTTCTATCAGCTCTGTGCTTGTCTAATTCCTTATTTTCTTCATAAACCTGTTGCTCAATCTGTTTTATGCAATTGGCTGCATTATTCTTCCTTTCTCGTAATGCTTTCAGCCTGAAATGAATCTTTTATTTCAAATACGAAATATTGATTTATGTCAGGTTGTTGAAACTAATTAACATACTGTTCTTCGACTTTTAATAACTTCGATTTATCCAGCACGATGGATAACATCCCCGTACTGGATACCGGTTGCATTCTGGTAGATTTAGCTCCTGTGTATTTAGAGACGCTAACCGCGTAGGTATTATTTTCTACAATGGAAATTAACAAATCGTAATAATAAATTCATTATCACCTAGTGACCACATAGATAGCTTTACTTACGGCTAAAATAACAATGTAGATGGCGAGGTATATAATCGATATTATCGTCAACAGCATTTGTTCCGACCGGAATATTATTCAAGTTATACATCGTAACTAAATATTTGATAATTGTAGCTGGCGCTTCAATTAACGATGCTAAGTAATGAGTGAAACCAAATTGTCGGATATCGTCTAAGGAAATGGAGGGTTGCATGGAAACTTTTTTATTTGGATCGGTATGAACGGCGTTTACTTGTAATTTCTGTTCGTCCCGTAAATATCGTAGTAACAAATTCATATCTTGTTTGCTTTCACAAACAAATGCGATTAAATCACGAAATGCAATTATATTTTCCAAGTATTTTGCGTAATGGACATTTTTAACATTAATACTAAGTAACATTGGCTCGTGTACCGTTCCGGAAAATTTATCACGATTTTCTCGCAACCAAAGTACGCCTTTGTAAGCGTCGATACTCTTTTCTCTTAAGAGCTGCATTCGTTTTGCATTAATATTTAGCAGTTGCAATTCTGATTCTTGCCCTGAAATCATTTTTCGACGTGAAATCAACGAGAATCGCATTAACACGTTGAAAGCTACGTCAGTCCCTGGGGACTGACAGTGAACTTTTTGTTTTGACGCCATTGGTACATGGGACCGGTATGCGCCATTATCAAGGTTATAAAATAAATGTAATTTAACTAGAAAATTGATTAAACTGGCCGTTGCCTTTTGTAACCTCTGTAAATCTAAACCACATCTTTACCTACAATGTTTTAATAATTTCATTATAATTACAATAATTATTTTATAACCTTCATAATGGCGCATACCGGTCCCATGCACCAATGTCGTCAAAACAAAAAGTTTGCTGTCAGTCCCACGAATTAACGCCGCCCAAGCGAAAAGGCCACTGTCAGTCCCCGGGGACTGACGTCACGCTCCACGTGTTAATAGGGGCTATATGCATTTTGTAGAAAATAAAAATCTACCCCTTATCTCCATAGTTGCACGTTCCTCTTCTTGTCGTAAGGATGAAATTTTATTTGTTAATACATTTAGGACGCTTCTTTGTTTTTCTACCGAAGATAGTATGCCCTGCCGTTTTTTCATCAACATTTCCTCTGTAATGTGAAACGTGTTAAAAATTGGATTTTCTTCTCTTGTAAGCAAAAACTATGAAACGTACCAGATCCAATATCTTGCAAAGCGAGAGACAAATCGTCCACGAGTTTGTTCTTTTGTTGTTGCGCAGTATTGATATCGTGATCTCGAGCCTTTTCTGTTTGAATTTTGTGCTTACATGTATTTTCACACTCTGTAATACTGTAATCGCACTCTAGAATCTCGTCCAAAAATTTTTTCAATCTCGCATTTTTAAGACTCACTTTGTTATTCTGGAATTGTTTAACATCCATGAAATTTCTTGTTATCATATGCAACGATGTGAAGAACTTACATAGTCTAGGACAGAATTTTGCAGCACTTGAACTTCCGCTCTGATTTTTTGTATCGCGTCGTTAATAGGTTTAATTTCATCCTCCAAAGATTTCATCCCTTTCATGGCCGCTTCCTTTTTTTTCTTTAACTGCAAATATTTAAAAGTTTATGATAGTTATATACGCATCAAATTGAAGCTTTGTTTTTTTTTGTTTTTTTTTTTTTATTTTTTTTAGGAGATCTAACCTTTAACAATTCTCTACGCATCTGATCGTACAATATCCACGCTTTTTTTTGCTGTAAAGCTATAATTTTCTTCTTAATCAATTTCCTCTCCTTGACACTGTCTACTTTTTGTTTTAATCCATCATATATCTGGATTTTAGTTTCCAATGCTTTCTTTTTACTTGCTATCTGTGATTCTAAATCCTTGTGCTCAGATCTGTGGTTCATTAGCTTTTTGTGATGCTCAAAAATAACAGGATCTCCAACCGACCTTTCTGTATTCTGTAGCAATTCCTGAGCATTCATTTTTGAAAAGTCTTGAACCTTATCTTGCGGAAGGAACTGGCAAAGATTGTCAATCTGTAAGAATGATAATTATTGATGAAGATTCTCAGATCTCCCTGTTATATGTATATGTGAGAAAACTCTGGTTGTATTCAGTTCTACATATGTAATTTACCTGGATGTTGAAGCTTTTTGTTAAATCCTGGACAGCCTTTTGGTTGGAAGGTTTATCATTGATGAGCCAAGTAGTCGTGCCGTGTATAGTAAAAATCCTTGTAATGACAACATCATTGTAATCATCATGTTTAAGGTGTATTATTATCTTAGCTTTTTCACAGCCTGTTTTCACATAATCAGAAGCATGGACTGCCCGTCCGATGGTACTAGGCTTACCCCCCAACCCAAGAACAATGGCACACACGATAGTGGATTTACCGGTCCCATTGGGCCCAATTATTACATTCAAGTATCTCCCAGGTTTTACAACAACACTATCATAAGTTCTGGAACAAAATCAACAATTGTACAGTGTGACATTCACTCTGAAAGCATCGGTCTGTTCATACATAAAATTGCAAAAATTTTTGATATATACTTACACAAAATTTTCTAAATACATATAGGTGATTATTCCTTTATCAACGAGACTGTCAGTCATGGTGTAGGTTTTTCAGGATGGCCGTTTGAAAATTTATTTACACAGATCTATGGAAAAATACAAATCATTATTTTCCGCTTTCTCGTATTGCAATAATAACAAAGCGCATTCTAGAAAATCATACCTCTAGGGAATTTTATTGACATATTCAGTTACATTTCAAAAGATTCAATAACCTCAAAATATTGCTGTAGGTAAACCTAACCTATTTCAAAGCGGTTAAATGTGTTCATCATATCAAGTTCAGGATGGGCTAGGTCTCATGTATAATTGCATTCTGTTGCAAGGGGTTGAAATGATTACAACTTCGCATTATACGTAGCTAGAAATACGCTTTGAAAAATAATGATATTATTTAAACAAAGTTAAATGTATATAATAACGATAATCCATTTTTTATATCGATATGAAACATTGAGCTCGAATAAAAAGCAAGAACAACGTGCCATCCCCCACAGTTAACCCCTTGCCCTACGTTTTCTTTTGGGATTGCCTCCGCAATAATAGCGAAATAATTTGCTAAAATAAAAATTGATCAGTGATTCCCGATATATAATGTATAATTTAACGTAATATTAATATTACAGATATAATTTTATTGTGTTGCATCTCATCGATGAGTTAAATTTGATGGGTTTTGGAAAACTTAAGAGTTGCCGATTCCATTTACCGCATCAAGAATGTACCTTTTTATTGTGGGGCAAGGGGTTAATACAACATCTATTATAGAGTTTCTCTTACAATTAGGCAGAGTAATTATAATTGTCAAATAAAAGCACTATATTAATATATAGAATTAATAAAACAGCTGCACATTGTAGTGCATTATCTTGTAAGGTGTAAGAATACAAGGCAAACGTTCCCAGTTTTACAATGCAACTATTGATCCTTCGTTTATACACACTGTAATTATCTGTATTTGCAGTAAAATAAAAAAGTGTAGCGACGATACGGCAGATGAAAAATTGTTATCTTTAATAACAACTATAAATACAGCGAGTTGATAAAATAAATGTCTCTCGCCATGCATGCGAAGAATAACTTGCAAATCGGATAAAATCATCTTAATTACATTCAAATTAGCCAATTAATCATTTATTCGACTGTATTATTATCACGATTTTATCTTCTACGATATTTCATCAAAGTTCTTTCCAAAACTTCATTGAATTCCCCGTAGAAACTTACCCTTCTAACGTATGCAAATGCAATTACCACGCGCTACTCCATTCCTGACAACTCGAAAAATCAATTGCATCGCGTATATATCAGATGCATATATTAAATTAAATCGATAGAGCGTAAACAAGATAATACCTCTGTCACCCGTACCCATTAAAAATTTATGAAAGTGATCGCCGGAAGTGAAAAAGTCTAATCAAATTAACATACACTTCTGTGTTATACGACAACCTATGTATTGCATGGAGCTCAAAAGAAGGCGTGTACAGCTTCAGTGATTTCATTTAAGTTTCGCGTACGTTCTTCCTCACAAATTTTCATACAATTTAGCTGTTTATAGTACATGGTAGACAATTGATTAATTATCAGTCATTTAACCCTTATTTGCCGGAGAACGATATCGTCGTTAACACTCTTGATGGCGCTATTTGTGGGATTATCATTTTGTTTTCTCACATAATATTAGTCATTTTATTACAAATAATTGAAAATACACAATTTATACTTTATATTACGCGTTCTATATCAAACTACATATAACCAAAGAAGGATTCTTCTTTTTTTTTCGTAACTACAGTTGATAATAAACAATTTACTTTATTATTAGTAGGAATGTTAGATAAATATTATAACTACGATTTTCAACAGATATTAAAATATATTTGTCATTAATTTAGTCAACATTAACGGTCTATTAAAGGGGTTAGCATTGCCTTCACAGCGGATACGTCTATCATCTTGCAACATGGTCGTTGCAGAGTCATAAGGATGATTAACTTATTACTTGGTACGTTTTATCCTAAGGGTGTTACGTGTCGATCGAATACACGAATGCCATGGTTACTTTATCGCTAACAAATTACTTTTCGCTCGGTATTCCATGGGAGCATCGATTCTTTTAGCAGTACAAAACTGACTTTAGAGGTAGAAGAGACAAAAATACTTTCCGTGAGACGAAAGAGAGAGTAATATTGTTAGTTGTGTTAGTAAAATAATCAGGGGAAGTTGAAGTTTGTATCGTACAACAAACAACGATCTTTCTTGCGATCGATGACAAGTATCGTTAATAAGTTTCATCCGATCTGAAAAAAGAAGTGATAAATTAAGACGATCAGGGAACGTGACACTTTGCAAAGTGCTTTAGAATCTTCCCAAGTTCAATGAAGATCAAAGAATTTATAGTGCACAACAAATGGCAAATATTTCGCGCAAGAGACTTCAATTCGTTGATGCATCCCTTGTTCTTCGTCAGCTTGCTTTTCGGCATTTTTCCATACAAAGCCAAGTCCACGAATTACGTCATCTCGAAACCTCGTTTTATTTATTGCACCGTCTGTGCAGTCTTCCACAGTTCATACGTCTGCGTTAGTCTTTATACTCTAAACAGATCCTCCAATTATTCCAGCATACCAGGAACTCTTCAAGGAAATTTTTTTGAAATTCTGTGCGGTGTCATATGCGTGATCACTTATGTATTGAGCCGTCCAAGATTGCGCGTAATTCAGGGCTTATCCGATGTATCGTCCCGATTACCACGGCAAGCTTTCAACGATCTAGCCAAGTGGATTCATATTAAGAATCTGGTAGGCTGCAGCTTTCTGTTTTGCCATGTTTTCTGGATTTGGAAATACAGCTTGTCCGATGGATTCAACAAACTCGCCTCTCTGTATCTCATTATACTTGTCTTCTTGATGGACATGTTCTACATGGATTGCGTTTGCGTGTTGAAAGCCTGCTTTGCTAGAATCAACGAGAATTTGATAAATCTCAAGGACATACTGAAAACCGACGAACCACATCTCCTCAGGAGGGTTTATCACGAACAGAGGAATCCATTGTTGTTGATAGAACTGCAGGCGATCAAGGAGAAACATCTACAGATCAGCACGGTCCTTCAGACGTTCAACAATACCTTCAGCTTTCAAGTCATTGCTACCGTTGTGTTGACGTTCATCGAGGTCACATTTAGCCTTTACTTTTACTTACTTCAAATTAACGGATCGGACAGTATTAATTTGGACCATCAGATTTGGTATTCGTATTTTTCCACGTCGATCGCTTATTATTTCACCAAATTGGTGCTGATTGTTTGGGCATGCCAGACCGGAAAGGATGAGGCGTTTAAGGTCGGCAGTAACATACATAGAGTTCTTATTAGCACGTTCGATAAGCAAATCAAGAACGAGGTAATTTCATTATGCAGTGAAATGTAAAAATTATAATGCCGTTTTAAAATCATGCAACCCTTTGCTAATGCCACAGTTGGAGTTATTTTCGCTTCAAGTGTTGCACAGGGACAACGTGTTCTCCGCGAAAGGGCTGATTGTGGATGCCACTCTTCTTACGAAGGTAATTAAGAATGGTAGTTAGTAAGTTGATCTATGTTTCGATTATCGATAACGTACTCTGACATTGAATTATATTTGATCGAAGATATCAGGATTAAAAATTGTTATATCGAATTTTCTGCGAGAATAATTAATGCAATCGTAAATTTACAAGGTGCTTGAAGACTTCGGACAATCAAATTTTATATTCTCTCTTTTTGGTAAAAAAGTTTCATAGAGTTTGTGCAGTAATTAACGTGTGAAGATACGATAGGGGATGTGGAAAATTAAAAGTTTATTCCAGAAATGAAATCACAGAATGGGTCGTGGGAATGTTAAAAGAGATTGTTTGTTTACAGATAGTGAGCGGTGTCACGACATACCTGTTAATATTATTGCAATTTTTACTCACCGGATTAGCTTGCTTCTACAACAATGAAGCGAAAAAGTGAGTGAAAAGTAAAGATTTTTAGCACATTGCTGACCGCTCACGAGTTAACTCGTGTTTTCATGCTCAAACGTTGTTGACCGATCACGAGATAACTCGTGTTTGCACTTGCATTAGCTATTTCAATTTCACCACACCAAAAAAGCTACTAAAACATATAATATATATAATCTATAATATACAGCAGATATATACAAAGTTTCATTTAAATTCATTACGTAAAAATAAAGTATACTGAAGTTTATTTAAATTCATGCAATTTCATGCTCGATTACGGCAAAAAATTTTCTGCGACTTGTACTGAGTTTTGTTCATTCAACGAGACGAGTATATATCGAAATTCAATTTCTTCAGAGCCTCCTAATTTTAAAATTCTACACTGGTAAATCTCGGTAAACCCAGTGTTAATCCGATCCGATGAATCGTTTACATAATTTTCATAATCGCTCGATGAGTCAAATTTCAATATCTCTACGCACGTAGTCAGCATTAAGATAGATAATGGAGAAAGAAAACAGTTTTTTTTTTGAAAATTTGCAATTCACGGAACATACTTCCGTTCTTATCGATTCCTCGGAAGCCTTATGACCGGCAACACGATGTATTTCTATGCCTGCTGACACAACACTTCTTAGGAGCCTTATGCCAACTTCTTATCACAATTATGAACATAGGATAATAATACGTTATTAAGAAAATTTAACGAACGAGACAATTAACAATGGAGCACCCTTGAGAACTAAAAAGCTCATTGTTATTTTCTTTTATATTTTTCCAACTTTATTTATCATGATTTTACGCTTAAGATCAATCGTTTTAGGTGGCCTCTGAACCATCAAAGCTATGATACAATAATTTATTTTATTCGAATCTTAAACAACCATTCGAATTTTACAGTCAAACTGAACCGTCGATCATGGATGTTGCAATTTTAGAAAATAATCAGCCCAAGAAATTGATAACTACACGGTTAATCGGTCCTTCGGTTGTATATTTACGAATTTCTTTATTATGCCGAAAGTATATCGGAAGATTGCGTGCAATCTGAATCTGCCTTGAGATTTATCAGAAATACTGACGGATTCGCAACGAATGGCACTTAGGGAATACGATATCGTATAGCTTCTCAATAAACAGGATGGAACTGTGCTCGTGCATGGTCTACGACGCAATTTTTAGACACGACATTTGTTATCATTTGCAATAGCATTACCGCCACGAAGGCGCCGCGATAAAGGATCGCATGACCTTTAGAAACGACGTCTTTCATCTTCTTTATTCCCGCGTTGCGTAAAATCAGCCATCTCCATACATTTGTATTTTATCGGAAGTGCATCGATACAAAGATTCCGATAAACCTTGCTAACATCGCCGGTTTCTATTTTAACGATCTTCCGTATCTTCCTCCACGCCACTCTTTTTACCATCCTGACGAAACAGTCTGACTGTATTTCGAGATATCATTCGTTTCCTGCGTAATTGTCATTGTGTAACATCAAAACGATATAAAGCGCTACGATAATGAACTGCCATCGACGGCAGAATATAAAGGAATCGGTTTGCTCTCTTGCTTCTTCATTTTTTTTGTTGTTGTTTTTGTTGCCATTGTTATTATCGTTTAAACGAAGATAACGAGGCCTTTTATTCGTGATATCTCGGCTCCTAGAATAATACGTCGTTTCTATTATCCTATGAAATGTCGCTTTTATCCAAGGTGATGAGGTGGAGCCAGCCGATCTATTGTCCCCAAGGTTAATGGTGTCTCGTCGAGCGATAATAAAGTAGAAGTGGTCATTCATTTCGGGCAAATACCCGCAAATCATAAATGACTAATCTCTCGGAATATACAAACAACGTTGCAAACAATACTCCCCGTTATTTGAGACGATGATAAGTTTTAAGATTCATCGGAATGGCGCTTTAAAAAAAAGTCAATTTATGATTGAACTTCACATTTATTTCACGTGATGTATTTATGTGTTTGTCACCATGATTATGACAGTGGTTTAAGTGAAAAAGTTGAGCTTGCCAATTATTTCGTTTTGCACCGATTATTACAATGTGGTGAAAGTATTTTGTAGAAATGATTAAAAACTGAACAAAACAAGAGTTGAATCATTTTGAAATGAACAGCAAGTGACTTACAAGGTGAACGCAAGGTCTTCGGGTCGTCGATTTTGGTTGTAATTTTACATACTTGTAGAGTAAGTCGTCCCGTTTATGAATATACCCCATTACAGGGGCAGACATTCAATAGTTTTGAAGATATTTTTAATTAAAGCTTCATTGTCGTACTGAAACAACTGTAGAACGTAATGTTAAGCGCTGCAGTGACGCAACGTGCCCGGTGTACAAACTCGGACCCCGTCGAACCCTATTCGGACCCACTAGTATCCTCTTAAACCCTCTCGGACCCTCTCGGAACCCCTCGGAACCTCTCGGACCCTCTCGGACCCTCTCGGACCCTCTCGGACCCTCTCGGACCCTCTCGGACCCCCTCGAACACTCTCGGACCCACTCGAACCCGTCTGGACCCGCGTGGACCCTCCTAGACCTGCGCAGGCCCTCCCCACTCTGCCTGCGAGGGCCCGAGCGGGTCCGGGAGGGTCTGGACGGGTTCGAGAGGCCCCGCGCGAGTTCAAATGGGTCCAAGTGGGTCCCAGAGAGTCCGAGCAGGTCCAAGTGGCTCCGAGCGAGTTTGAGAGGGTCGGATAGGATCCGATCTTGTACAAAGGGAGCACATTGTTCTACAATTCTGATTCAGTACGGCGATGAAACTTTAATTATAAATATTTTAAAAACTATTGAACGTCTACCTCTATAATGGAGTATTAAGTTTCAACAAAATCGGCGACGTAAAGGCCTAGTGTTCTCCTTCTTTGATTACTGTCATAATTATCAGCAGATTTGTCAATGAGAATTGTTTGGAATTTTCTTTATTTTGATTTCTTTTTACAGGCTAGAGGAGGGTTCGGAATGGGAGATGGAAGAAGAAAAAAATTGAACCACCGAGATTGGAGAGCGCAACAAGAAATTGAACTTTTATTAACCTAGTGATCCTTTTAAACGACGTTACTCGTCTCTTTTGTCCAATTCTGGCGACAGACAGGCGGCCGATTCGTGGCGTAGGCGATCTTAAACTTTCGACCTGTATTGCTACGTGTTATTTAATGTAGTGAATAAAATAATTCACTCGGAGATACATGAAACTGAAATTCCCATAAAAATACTCCATCCCTGAAATTGGAGCGCGCTTCAAGTTAAAAGATTTACTTCCCTTTTACCAAATTCCATTGATAGCTTGGTTTATCGTTAAAAGCCATTTCAAAATTCCAACTTATTTAAATTAATTTTGTATTCCAAAGAAAAAAAATTCACCAAGACTGAAAACCGACAACCATCATCACCCCCTGTAATTTAATAATCATTTCAAACGATCCAACTCCTCTCTCCTTTCGAATTCCGGCGGCAAACGCCTTTATCGTTTAAACGATCTTGAAATTCCAACGTGTACTCCTCGCGCATTATAAAATGAAACAATTCACCGTACGACCACGCGAAGTTTAAACTCATGTAAAAATAATCCGACCGTCCTCCTCGTAACTCGCAATGAGAAATTGAACCTCTGTTAACCTAATAATCTTTTTAAACGATAGAGCTCGTCTCTTTTGTCTAATTCTGGCGGTAAACAGGCGGCCGATTTGTCGTGTAGGCGATCACGCGACTGCGCGACTCATCGCGCGCTAAGGTGCCGTTAGTTATGACCGATACGCAGTTCTCAGTATTGCGCCAACTGCCGCGCAGAGTGTGCACGGGTGACTTTAGTCCTTTCAATTCGTCCTTTCAACAATTTTTGCGCCTGTTCTCTCGCCATCAAACGAAACCCTGATGATTCTCAAGATGTCAATTGGTGTCGTGAAAAAATTGGTATCATATGACGAAAAACGAGGACGAGATTTGAATTAAAGAGACACGCGCTTCGGGTGGACGATAAATTAAAAATGGAATTATAATTTCACCTGTGACGAATGAATTATGAAAATTGAAGTAATGTGTGCCGGATAAGGTATTCATTTGCAATGCGTGTCAAGAGTTTTACATAATGCGTGACCTAGAAAATATTACAACCGTCTCGGAGTGCGTTTCGATTAGATAAACCGCCGTAAAAAGGGAGTCTCGAAAGCCGCCAACGCGGAGAACAACAGCACGACTTTCTGTGAGAAATCATCAGTGAAATACGAATGATGATGACACAAGAGTGGACGTTTACAGTTTTCGGACACGAGGATTGATTTTAAGGCGCGCGTTTGAAGAGAGGACAAAGGAAAGAGAGAGTGATCTTCTGGTGAGACGCGGAATGTGGAGTAAAGTGTTACACTGAGTGTTCGAAAGGAACCCTTTGACGGAGGAGAGAATAGAACGGAGGGCGTGAGGAGAATCACGTATTTCCTTTCGAAGTCATGAAGTAAGTTTGACACAGTATTTTTCAAGTGTTTTTTTGTATATTTTTTTAAAAGATTTACTTAAAATCTAAGGTGGTTTCTACCCCATGGAGGCTACGATAAATTATTTTAGTTTTAATTAAGTTGAGGAAAAATGTCCCAGGTTTGACATTAGGCTTGATAATTGACATGACTCTTCTTTTTTCTGCTGTATTTTCTCTGCTCTTATTACTATGGCAATTTCCCCTAAGATTTATTATTTTATGTAGGCCATAAACTACCGAGGCTATGATATAATAATTAATAATTTAAGTAAAATTTCCATAAGGTGATAGGGCATTTAAACTGGGACCTATTGATCGAGAGTCCCAGTCTTTTGCTCCAAACCCATTACAACACACTGAGGGTTCTTTTTTCTTTCTTTATTATTTTTCGACTTTAATTACTGTGATCATTTTGCTCAGGATCTACTCTTCCAGATGTCTTTCAAATCTCCAAGCTCATAATGTATTTATTAATAATTTAAGTAAAATTTCCCAGAGGTGAACTTCGCGAGTGTATGTTATCTGGAGAGGGGGGAAATAGAGGAATTAGAAAAACAAATATTTTTCCCATATTTTTCTTCCAGTCATCGTTTACGTCGTCGAATATCGATAATACATCGTCGCCGCGCTCAATGCTTTGAATGAAGGAGAGGGAAGAGGAGATATATAGTTGTACAGATAAATACGAAGTTTCCTTTGGTAACGTTTATTGCGGTTGTAACAGTACATATCGTGAAATTGTTGCCCGAGTGGGAAGAGTTAACGAGAATTTATGGCCGCGAAAATTAGTCTCTTAGACAATCGACGATCAAACGACCGTCATTTACTACATCTGCGCTCCCGTTTTAAAGCGCGTATCACGGTAATTGTTTCATTCAGAAGCGCGGCTCGTAAAGCGAGATCGCTTTTGATCTCGTAATAGTAAAACTGAATTATTGACCGGACCGAAAACGTCTGTTTCTAAATTCAGAAATACTCTGAATTGTTTTACCAACTCCTTTTTGTCATAGTACTTCGAGATTCCTCGGTTTCGGAGTCCAGTTATTTGGAATTTCTACTGTTCGTTGATCCTCTTATTTGCGAGCTTTGCTATTTAGAAACTTAAGATTCCATTGCTTGGTACTTTTCTTAGGAATTTCACTTCTAAATAATTTTAATATTTAAGAATTTCACTCCTAAATAATTTTAATATTTAGAAATTTTGCTGCATCTGGAATTCTATCTTTGAAATTTCTAGTATTTTAAAACCCCTCCATTTTGAGCGACAATTATTTAAATATCTCGATGTGAAAATCCAAAGCTTCGTTTCACTTTTGATTGGCAAATTCTTGATAAAAACTGTCTACATTCCTAATCAACAAGTATCAAATATAAACTGTGAATTTCCATCGAACTTGAACTGTAACTTGTTGACGCCATCGCAGTAAATTTCTCATACTTCGCAATTACGAATTCCGCGTTATGTTTGTAAGATTCCAGGATAAGTTTCCATAGAATCTCTTTGTCGGAGGGACTCGACGCAAAAATGTTTTCGACGCGAGCTTATGTCATCCACGCATTCCGCTCGAACAAATATTTTCACCTGATAAATACAGCTCGGGAAGCTTCGTGCAATGCCCATAAAAACATCATCCAGGTAGAGGATGGCTTTCCACCGGATCGGAAGCCATTGTGCACCGTGTTCCTTCCACAAGGAAAAGAAGTCTCGTATTCTTCTCAAGGCTCCTCCGAATATAGACCCGTGCTAAAGTATCTCGCCACTGGCATGAAATTTATTCGTGAAAGTATAATTAAATTCCTGACTCCCGTGGAATCTATTAATAAGCCCCGGCTCGACCTACGAACGCCAAATAAATATTTTCAAAACAACGCGTCCGAATTCCATCACCAAGCCGTTACGAATCGCCACGTAATAATCCGTGTGTCGTATTGAAAAGGAGAAAGAAAAAAAGAATAAGAGGAATGAAACGTCGAATCATCGGGTCGAATCTGAATTTCAGAAAATGTTATCTCGCCGATTAGAGGGCAAAATTCCAATGATGACTATCTCGTTTACCTTTTCTTCTTTTATCAGTTCGACGGCCTTGCCGAGTGTTCCCCCGTAACGCTGACTTCTCTGCTCTCTGCTCCAATCGACTGACCTTGTCTACGATAGTCATTGTCACGGTGCTCCGCTAGATAGAGGCAAATTGCAATCGTACAGTCTCTACGTGCGAAAAAAAAAGAGAACCTGTTTGCTCGCTAGCCCGGCTTTAACTCGCCCAATGGGTCTGACTTGCGATTTGCATGTAAATCTTCTCCCTACCGTCGACGGATGGAAACGACGGACGTTCTGTGACTTTAAACGATCATCCTGCTGCTGGAACGTCGTGAAATTCCTCGCTCTTGTTGGTCTCGTTGGCCGGAGGGGCGTTTTCATTCATAAACAGAGAGATAAAACGTTTCCTCTGCCTTGAACAGTGCTGACTGGCGCTCCTTTTTTTTATATTTTTTAGCTTTAGCTGCTATGGCTATTTTTGTAGGACCCTACTGTTTTAGGTGGCAGAGGAACCATCGAGACTGATATATTAATTATTAACCCGCGGTAAATTGGATAGGAAATTTTCAAGTTTGACGAAACCTATCAAATTGAAAATACCAGTGGGTGATACATGATAAAATTAATTCTATAATATTAATAATAAAATAGAGGAATTAAAGAGACACGAGCGGAATTAACACTAGGACTACCAAACCAGTCAAAATGACTGGTACACAATTTTTTCCAAAAATTCTCCAAGTTTATAGGACAGTCGTAGTATAAATATTCTGCGTCCATCTCAAAAAACATAATTCACCGAATCGATCATCTTCTCCGCCTCTTGATTCCTCTTTTTTCAAAGTATTCATTTAATATATTGAAATTAATAGATTTAACGCCGGTAGTTCTACTGTTAAGAGAGGACGTTAATTAAGTTATACGATATCTGAAGAATCACCGATCAATTTTTATTTTTCCAATTTAATTCTGTATTATTGTGGAGGCAGTCAAAATGTAATTGCAGGGTAAGGGGTTAATTTATCATTGATTACGAATGCTAATCATTAACCCATACTCCTCACAGTCCCATGCTGCGGTCATTTTATCTAGCACCTACTATTTTAGATGAAATTCGAATCACTGAAGCTATAATACATTAATTATTAATTTAGGAACAATTTTCTAGAAATGATGGGAAATTTGATGCAGGCTCCATTGATTGCGAATACCTATTTCCCCAACATCGACCCATAAAACGATCATTTTGCCTGGGACAAACTATTTTAGCTGGATCCCCAAACACCGAGGCTACGACACGTTAAATAATATATTTAGGAAAAATGTCTTAGAGGCGATGGGCCATTTTAACTCGGCGTCATTGATCGCGAGCCATAGCCCACCATAGTCTCTCCACGTTCCTTTTTCCTCGCTCGTGGCGCACGTTGCAATATATTGCTGCACCGCTGCACCACTGCTGCACCGCAAAGATAAAATCGGATCTGGGTTACGAGCTTTGAGTATGACTCAATCGGCTCCATCGCTGGAAGACACAAAAGTATTTTTTACCTTCGTTTATTTTCCCCTCTCCTCGCGGATGAAATCTATGCCGTGCGCTCGTCGTGTGCTCGCTTCTCCTTCCTTCCTCCATAAAATTCCACCGGATTATTATTATTACATCACGACTGGATTTTCCAATCATTCTTTTCCCCGTTTACGCCTTCTATTTGCATACGTCTCGCTCGAACGCGTATCGCCGGTCGGCGTTTCTCCTTATGATACATTTATGCGAACCGGAAACTTTGAAGTTATCCGAGTTGAATATCAAGTGCTACAGCGAGGAGCAAACGGAACTCGATCGAGCAACATACATCCAACGTTTTATCGTTGATTGATCTAGGTGTATTTCTTTCTTGCTTCTTTTTCTTTGAATCTCTGCGATTTAATTGATCCACTGTACTTCTGCGGGTTTTTGATCGAAGTTAACACTAGAACTACCGGCGTTAAATCTGTTATATTTAAATATATTAAATAAGTACTACGATAGAAAGGGGAATTCAGAGGTGGAAAAGGTGATCAATTCGGTAATTTATGTTTCATGAGATGGACATAGAATATTTTTTCTAAGACTGTCGTATAATCTTGGAGAATTTTTGGAAAAAATTGTGTACCAGTCATTTTGACTGGTTTGGTAGTTCTAGTGTTAATGCAAAAGAGAAATGGAAAGTAAATTTTTCTGTGATGTTTCCAGTTTGGAGGACTTGATCAGAAATCCATCCTCTTACGTACATATGTGTAAATTCAAACACGTTGAATGTTACAGATATTTTCCTAGTTTCATCGTTTTTACAAAAGTGAAACTTTTTCTATTAAAATCACATCTTTATAAAGCAGATACGTTAAACCCTTGCCCTACAATAACGAGTGACATTCGTGATGAGGTAAATGGAATAGGAAATTTTCGAGTTTTGCAAAACCTATCAAATTGAAAATATTAAATAGACGCGATGCGATAATCCTATTCCTGTAATGTTAATATTACAGGAATAATATTAAATTATACGGTATATCAAAAATCAGTGATCAATTTTTATTTTAGCAATTAAACTCTGAATCATTGCGGAGTCAGTGACAAAACAAACCGTAGGGCAAGGAGTTAAAGACACAACTAGTTAAATAGTCAGCAGTACTTTACCCTTTTAATGCCAATATTTAAATATCGAATGCATTTGAAAATTCGTAGATATTTCAATTTAAAAGTCATATGACATTGAATTTAATTGTACCGGTCACGGGTGACCCCCATGGTATTCAACGTGTTAACAAACTTTTGTTGATTATGGTGAACATGGAAAGCTTGCACTTTCAATTCGCGCATTCGAAATCACATCACCGTCACTTTTCTCAGATGGAAATTTAAAGTATCTTAGCCTTAGTGGTTCAGAACCCATCTAAAACAGCAGATCATAGTTTAAATTACAGAGATTTAAAAAGACAAAGCTACTTTTAATATCTGCAAATCTAAATTGCGCAGAGATCCCTCCTGTTGTGCCCATTCCTCGTCGGTTACTCGCGCGAAAGTGAATTTTCCCGAAGCGGATTCGCGAGGGCGTATAAAGTAAAGCGTCGTTCTCTTTAGCGACGTTCAATGACTCACTCGATGATGACGGTGACGAGTATTACCGATGACGATGTTATTTTTCAACGCCGCCAGGAATCTGCGAGCCAGGTCGCTCTCGTGTAACTATGCCTCGAATGCATATATATGTATTTATACATGCTTGTACGTACTAGCACGAGTCACCCGGAAGTGATTCAAGCGCCTCAGCTTGGAGGCGCCAATGAAAACGATCTATGTCCACGAATTAATTTAATGCCATCCGATCGCGCTGTTGTTGGTGCATTGTTCAATTAACCCTTTGACCAGGTCGAATCGCACTTGTGATTCTGTATAGGGGTAGATTCTGATCGAACTGTGGTCGTACAAAGACTGAAATCAATAGCTGGATCTCTTTTTTTCATTTTTTTTTCTCCTCTAATTATAAGTGATAGTCTTTTCCACCCTTAGGACGTACAGTTTTAGGTGGATGTAAAATCACTAAAGCTATGATATACATCTCATGTAGGAAAAATTCCGTAGAAGTAATGGGGAATTTGGAGTGGGACCCACTGATTGGGAGTCCGAGATGTTAGCTCCCTACCCACCATCTTTCTTCTTTCTTTGTATTTTCGGCTGGTAATTTTGTCTAGGAAGTACTATTTTGGGAGGGTGTCGAAACACTGAGGCTATGATATACTTATTAATAATTTAGGAAAGATTTTCCAGAGCTGATGGCAAGTTTGAACTGGGATCTACTGATAGGGGCCTGATTCGTTAACTCTGTAGCAACCATAGCTCTCTGAGTTTTTTTTTCTTTTATTTTTCTACTTTAATTGCTATGCTTTGGATGGATTCCCAGTCACCGAAGCTATGAAATATTAATTAATAATTTAAGAAAAATTTCCCAGAGTTGATGGGTGTATTTCTCGCAAGATAAACAATTTAACACGTCAGATACGAAAAGAGAAATTTTCTTCGAAGCCTTGGCAGATGTTTCAAATTTCTATACATCATTCGAAGGTCTCAGGCTCTATCGTCGACCATTAAACTTTTCTGCAACGTTAACAAACGAGGATGAAAGACCGAAACGGATGTCACGAGATAAAGTTCGACCGCGTTTCGCGTAGGTGGATAGGAAGAGATTTTTTCGCTCTGGAGCGATGCCATCTACCGCGATCTCTTTTTTTTCTTTCCTGTCCTACAATGTTGTTCCGTCAGAGGCACTCGATATTTTTCGATAAACACCGTCGATTGCGTAACTAACAAATTTATTCGACGCTTTCACTGTCTCGAGAATATTTTCGGGTATTGTAAGACACTAATGGCGCACGGTGCGCCTTTAAATCGCTGCTCGCTGGTAATAAATGTGTCCGAGGTTTCTTACTAATAAAATCCCTCGTAAGTTTTCTACCCGGCGAAATTTAATAGTATCTCAGGGGAGGCGAAATATCGACCAGCAGCTCCGATTAGATTACGCTCGTCGTTCGTTCGATCTTGCGATTATCGGACCAAGGGGGTTTCACGTGAATAAGAGAATCCACGAGTAGTTCTCCCTTAGGGGGATTTGGTCTCTAGTTAAAGGGTCAGGCTAGAAGCTATGGTGGATAAGGAGCTAAGGGCTCGGACTTACCATCGAGAAATTATTAATTAACCCCTTGCCCTACGACTTGTTTTGTAACTGCATCTGCAACAATTCAGCTTTAAATTGCTAAAATAAAAATTGATCAGTAATTCTTGATATATCGTATAATTTAACGTAATTTTAATATTATAGAAATAATTTTATCGCGTTGCGTCTCATTAATACTTTGAATTTCATAGGTTTTGCAAAACCTGAAAATTTCCTATCCCATTTATCGCGTCACGAGTGTCACTCGTTATTGTAGGGCAAGGGGTTAATGTATCATAGCTTCAGTGGTTCACCTGAAACAGTAAATCCTTGTTCAACCCTTTGCAGTCCTGTACTCGACGTAGCTTTTAACTTCATTTTATTTTCTAACGATTTAATATGGACTTTCTAATTTCTTAATGATCTTATAATACCCGACAGTACCTACAGTTACTGATATTATTAAAAAAACGAATAATCAACGATAGAAAATGTTGTGAAATTAATTTCATTTATCTCACTGCAAAATTGACGAAATAATTCGGACCGCAAAGCTGAAAAAATACAGAGAAGGAAGAATGGTTGGACTCTCTATTAGAGTTTGAGTTCAAATCCCCGTGACCTCTGAGAAATTTGTCAAATGCGACATGCACATTATAACATCAGTGATCATGATAATTAAGAGTTAGTGCGAATTTAATAAGATACTAAATTTAAATAAATACAAGAAAAAGAATTATCGCACCCCCAATTGGAGCGCCGGAGTTCAAATCACACCCTAGACACTCTTCCTAAATTGTCCGTGGTTCAGTAACCACCTAAAACAGTAGATCTTATTGGAAATAATGAAAACACTGATAATCAAAACATATAAAAAGCAGAAGAAAAAAATTCCAATCCTATTCCTTCTCCCATTGCCGTCATCGAAGGAAGCACACCGTCATCGTGACTCGACGAACGTCGACCCGTCGAAAGAGCCGATGAAAGTGCAAGCTGCACCTCATCATTCATATAACGTAAACCCGGATGAATTGAATGACGTGCTTAGACACGGATATATAGCGATTTTCGTCATAGATCCGAGACGACTTCCACGTGGTCATCGACGTGCGCGTGTTTGCGTGTCAGGGACGCCACGCACGTTTTAGCCGCCTGATTAGAACGCCGTTGAACACACACTTTTTATAGCCACGCATCGTTACTACAGCTGGCACGGATACTCGACCGACGGAATTGTTCATTAATACGATATATGCTTATATATAGAAACGTCTGGTAAAACCAACGATCCTACGGAACAGACGAGAGAAACAACTACGCCGAGTCGCTGCACATTCCTCGCTGCAATTATCTCCTAGCCTAGACTCCGTGTTTACATTCGCTGACTGTTCGTAATTTTGTAATTATAGTTTTTCATCGTCTCTACTCGACTCTTCTGCGTGCTTCCATTAGCTATACGTAAAACGTTGTTTTTCACTGGTTGAATTACGATGGAATTTTTTTTTTTTCTTAATTCTTAGAAAGTGGTGGTGGTAAATTTATTGGTATAAATATCGGTAAAGTAGGAGGTTTATCGGTTTAACTAGTCTTTGTTATTCGCAGCGATACGGCACGGTTAAACTGGGTATTAAAGCAAATTGAAAAACACAAGTGAAACCTATATCGACACGGTAGATCGCACGTACTTAAAATCAGTTTCTATATTTACCCGACAAATAAAGAGAACATCTAGCATATACCACGTGTCCCTGATTTCTTGGGTCTACTTTGTTCAAGGCATCGCCATAGCGAGGCAACTCGTACCTACGTAGCCCGTGAGTCTATTTATCCCGTTATCCTCTGTGCCACGCCACCGAGGTTTCCGCATCGCGTGCCAAATACTTCTCTCTTCCACGTTGCGTCATACAATTTCGAAAGAGGTTCGCCATAACGCTCGACGCGTTAGCGGAACGGACGTTTACCTCGAACCCTCCCTGCTAGTACTCCCGAATTGTCCTCGCCATGTTCGACAATGTCGTCGCACTCCTCGCCATTGGCGTGGTACGACTGGTAACAATGGAATTACCGAGCAACCCTGGATCCATGATGGCTGGCGTTATATCTGGAGGAATATGAGAAAAGTTCGGGCAGAAAGCTCAGCCTTAATTCAGACCTAATTCAAACTTAATTCAGACCTAACAAGAGCCACATAGGAGGGAAAACTTCCAGAGGTAACAAAATATTTGAGCTCGCGTTCACCAAGCGAAAGTTCAAGCCATTAACTTCATCCCCACCAAAATCCTCCCCCTCTCAAAGTAATAATTGACTTCCCACTTGCAAACTTACAACGGAGAACTTTGTACAATAATATTGAGAATGATAAAGTATCTTTTGCTATTTATTTTCCCAGTTATAATTGTATTTGTACTTTCATTTGCACCGCTATCAGAGGATCGTCTTCTGCGCTCTCAGTTGTGCTGATACAAAGTGAGTGAACTCGGCCGACGAAATGTATGAGTAACAAAAGAAATTTGACGAGATAAATGACTAAATAAAACTTCATCCGAGTAATGCCCTCTGACGACGGTGCATAAACGCTGAGTGCAGATATTATGCATCGAGCAGGTCGATGACTTCCACCCACCTGGCCCGCGAGTGTTAGCCGGCCGTGTTGGCCTTGACATGGCGCGATTGGTCGGTTCATCTGGCGCGGGTATCTCTACTCTCGCAAACTCCCTGGGTTCATTATTAATAGCGGGAGTATCGCCGTTTCGCAAGTATTTTGATAATTGCATATGTTTATCAGCTCAAAATTAGCCGGCGCGTTCACGTACCCAACTTACTCCTCGGCGCGAATAAGCGGGAGGGTGTAAAGATGTTTCCATTTTTTCTTCTTTGAAAAAGAATTTAGATGGGTTCAAAATCATCGAGGCTATGATGCATTAAATAATAATAGAGAAACTATCTACCAAAGTGACGAGGATTTGAACTCAGAGCAACTATTTTGGATATATCAGGGGGACCGGAAAGTAATGTCGTCTCTCCAGATATTTTTCTCAAAAACCATTTGATTCTTATCGATCCGGAATTGGAAATTTGCACACTAGATGACAAACGGTTGTTGATAACAAGGATGATTACATCATTCCTTAATAATAAAAACCTGTTACAAATTTATTTGTTTGAATTTAATGTAAAAAACGACATTACTTTTCGGTCGCCCTAATATAATCATCAGTGCCGGATTTAGATGAAAAGCGGCCCTAGGCTATTCCACTTACTTACCTCTCATTTTTAAATTTGTAAATTACACGAGTGATAATGAAATACATCATTGCTCTGATATATATCAATATATTAAATCAAACATGTTGTTATTGGTACTAACCTATATATATTCAATACATTGAAGATTAAACATTTTTAGGTTTGCTTATTAGTCATATGCGTAGAATTTCTCCTTATTTTCGGTCCAGTGTTTTAGTGTTCACTGTTTTTAGAATAGTGTGATTTTAATTCTGCTAACAATTTGAAGTAGTTAGCCTATAAGAAAATTCGGCCCTGATAATCATTATAGCTGCTTACCATGGACCCTATATGATGGAACGATATTGTAATAACCAAGATTCAAATTAATCTATCTGTTACATCGCAATGTATTAACACTAGAACTACCGGCATTAAATCTATTATATTTAAATATATTAAATAAATGCTTTGAAGCAAGGAAAATTAAGAGGAGGAAAAGATGATCAATTCTGTAATTTGTATTTTATGAGATGTACGAAGAATATTTATTCTATGACTCTCCTATAAACTTGGAGAATTTTTGAAAAAAATTGTGTACCAGTCATTTTGACTGCTTTGGTAGTTCTAGTGTTAAATAAGTACTTTGGAAAAAGAGGGATCAACCGGCAAAGAAGATCAGTTAAGTAATTTGTAGAAGATACATGTTGCGTCTCTATAAATTTGGAAACCGCTTTTAGAAAAATAGGAATCGATTGGACGGAGTCCGTAAATCTAGTGTTAAAAACTTGACCCTCCTGTTACAAGCCTTCCTCACCAAACCTCGTCTTATCCCCAATATTATCTACGTTTAATCACCTCAAACTTTCCACGGCATATGTATCGCGGCCTTGGCCATTTCCTCCTAAATTAATTTCAAATCGTAGGCATCGATAACGACACATCGTTGAAATTCAAAGAAAGCTAAAAGCGAATACCACGTACTCGTCGCAGTCGTTTCGCACAATTCTGCGCTACGAATTCGGACTTGATGATCCCACTGTGCAAAATCCCGAAGAATTGTATTTTCTCTCATTGCTGGCAAACGAATAGAATATCCAACTAGTTGTATACAATACAGATATAGTCATCGCGCGGAATACCACGTGACATTAGCATGAATATGAAACTTGTTTACGGGACGACGTCGCATTCCGTGGAGTAAGTTGCAGTTATTCGGAGAACCTTGACTTCGTTGCCGTAGACGCGCGTGTGCACGCCAATGTCATAGCTCGATGATTGCGACTGCAGATCCCGGTGACGGGAATTAATCGATGACGATTTATACAAAACCGTTTTCGCTGTCGGATTTTGGATTGATTTTGATGGACAGCTTCTAAGTGCGATCGGAGAGTTTGCGGGCGAAACTGGCAAAATTCATCGCTCTTCTGGCAAAGACTCGATTTCGTTCGCCATTCGTTGATGCAGTTCTTTCTTACTACTTTGTGGAATTAACGATACGATTTCTTCAGCGACAATGTTTCCCTTTTTGCATTGAAATATTGTGGTGTTTGGATATCGCGTCATCGTTGATCTTTTTTATCTTTTGTATTTTTCAGTTTTACGTGCTATGGTCATTTAGCGTCGGTCTTATGGTTTTGGTTGGATCGTGAATCACTGAGGCTATGATTTATTCAATTTTAATTTAGGAAAAATCTGTCAGAGGCGACGGAGATTTGAATTCGAGCTCACTAATTGAGAGACTGAGTTGTTAACTTCATTTCTATACCAATGTTTTTTTTTCTTGTTCTTTCGTTTATACGTAATTTAGCGTTCGGTGTTCATCGTAATTAAATGAAGCTAATGACATTTTTTCATCCTTTGTCAACTAAATGACGAGGTCACTCGAAGATTTTTTTTTTACCGGTCAATAAATACCCGCGAGATGTAAAGCCGTAGAATAGCTTCTCTTTAATATCGTCTTTCACCTTCGCAATTTGTAATACATGGTTCATCCTACTCGAATGACATTTTTTAGTCATTTTTATAGATGACACGTTCATTCTCTCTCAGAGATGTCTTTTTTTTCCGTTCATCGATAAATACCTTTCGAGATATAAAACTCGCGAGATATTTCCCCTTTATGTGTTATAAATGGCACGGTTTTTTCACGGTCAAAGATATATTTTTACCCTCGTCGATAAATGCACCCGAGACATATAAAATCTTCGAAGTAGCTCCTCCGTCTCTTTTGTCTCTCACCTTTGCATTTTTCAATGCGTGCTTTATCTCACGCCGACAGTTTTAGCCGGTCCGTTTGTGTAATAAACAGCGTATTTGTTCTACGCTGCAGATATCTCTCGTTCGACTCGTCAATAAATACAGAAGAGATATAAAATCCACGGAATAACTTCTCCGACATTCAATTGTCCTCCTTCTTAACGATTTTCAATACGTACTTCGTCGTGCAGTCTAACATTTTCTGACTGATTCGCTTGCATAATAAATAAAAGGATCTTTTTCTATATCGCACGACACCTTTCTTTTTATTTTTTATTCTCTTGCGACTCGATATCTGCGCGTTCGAGATTTAAAATCGGTAAAATAGCTTCTTCTTTTATTGTCTCTCGGCTTCTGTTCTACGTGGGTGGTCCAGATCGATAGTTCAGAATGTCGACGAGCGTAACGTCGCAGAATTCCCGAAGGAGATTTATTTTCTGCATTTTTATTCCTTTAATTGCTATGCTCATAGTTGATAGTTCTACTATTTTAGGTGGCTTATGAATTACGGAAGACACGACATATTAAATTTTAATTTAAGGAAAATTTCTGAAGATCACGGGGACTTAGGACCCACTAATTGGTACTACATCAAGCCTTCATAGCTATCAGAACCAATAGAATGAGATTTCGTGACAATTATCGCCACAGTCGAATTATCGTTCCATGCGAGAAATCGAACCAGATGGTTGTTTATCACGCAGGCTCGTTTCACAGAAATAAAGAAACGTCGGAGTAAAAAAACAAGAGTCGTACGGTGCGCGATCGTTTTTTCTTTCCTGCCGCAATTTCATTTCCATGCGAACTTTATTGCACGTATAAAATCCCAGCCGTAGCGTTTTCTCGACCGGGCAACGAGGACGTTGCAAAGTTGAGGAAAAAAGGATTTACGAAATCGTATGATGAATTATTTACCGAAACGGCCTTTATTGCGTGTAATTTCCGATCGATCGTTACTCGCGCGCAATCTGCGAGCTTCTGCGACTTTCTTAATACGCACAAACGTACAAGGTTAACCGGTTAATGAGCTCGAAACGATCGGTACCTTTGCACTCTGCCTCACAACAGAGAGACGATGATACGAACGTGTGGATTTCGGTGACATGTTTTTAGATTGTGGACCGATGCTGGACGGAAATAACGATTTACAACGTTCGTGACTATGCGTACTTCTTGCGAAGTGAAATCTGTCCTTTCGGAGATTAAAACTTGGTTCCACTAATTGGGAATTTAAGTCCTTACCTCCATATCGACGATATAGCAATTATGTCTCTGTATGAACGAGGATAGAAATTCTTCCAGCATTACAAGGATAGAAAAAAATTAGAAAAACAAAATTAAAATATTTTATTATTTTATTATTCAATTAAAAAAAAATCTATGCTTGAAATGAAGTCGTCGTATCTCTTCAAGGAAAGACTTCGTTTCTCGGGATAATTACACGCAGAGAGGGAGATTCTCTTGTCAGTCGCTTTTTCACTTTACCTCGCCTATGGTATAAATCTCTTCGACTCTCATTCCTTCCTTTGCTCTTGCAAACACTCTCTCTCCTTCTATCTCTCTCCCAGCAGCCTTCGCTCTTCTCCCGTGCCTCCATTATCACCAAGTGAAATTCAAACTTCGACGTTTACTCAGCGTCTCGCCATTGAATCGATTTATCATTCTCAACCTTGGACACGCGTCGTCTCTTCGTGGATAGCTAGCGATCAGGACGAATCTTTGGATTATTGACTCTGCTACTTGCGCGTTTCTTCTTTTCGTTGAAAAAAAAAGTGGGCGCCGCAAAATTCTGCGTAGGGGCTGTGGTGTGTAAGTAAAGGCTTGGACTTCGCAATCAGTGAGCCGGAGTTTGAATTCTACGTCACCTTTAACACATTTTTTCTAAATTATTAATTAATATATCTCAGCCTCAGTGGCTCCTCGCTCATCTAAAACATCTAGGTCAAACGATCTGTAGTGGTCGTAGGACTATGGTGGCTGAACTGGAAAGGGCTGGGACTCTCAATCAGTAGGCCCGGGTTCAAATCCTCCGACACCTCTGGCACGTTTTTCTACATTTTTAATTAGTAAATCATATCCCTAGTGGTTCTTAGCCCACCAAAAAAAAGGGTTCTAGGTGAAACAATTATAGTGGTGGTTATAGGACTACGGTGGTTAAGCTGGAAAAGCCTGGGAATCTCAATCAGTAGTAGGCTTTCTTGGGTCTCAAATCCTTTGTCACCTCTGGCGCATTTTTCTACATTTTTAATTAGTATATAGTACCCTCAGTGGTTCTTAGCCCACCTAAAATAGTAGGTCCTAGGTGAAACAAACTTATAGTGGTCATAGGACTATGGTGGCTGAACTGGAAAGGGGCTAGGACTCTCAATCGGTAGTGTAGGCCCGAGTTCAAATCCTCCATCATCTCTGGCACATTTTTCTAAATTATTAGTTAGTAAATCATACCCTCAGGGGTTCCTAGCTCATCTAAAACAGTAGTTTCTACAGTAGGCAAGATAGTCATACAACTGAAAGTTAAAAAATAAAGAAAAAATAGGCGCCGCAATCCTCATCGCAACGTCCGCGTTCAGCCAATATTTGCGACGGTCGGCTGCGATTTCCCGGAAGATTATCGTTGGAAAGGAAGATTGGAATTATCGGTTACGAAGAAAAGGAAGGGGGATAACCGAGGAAAAACTAATAAACCCAAGAAACAACATAGTTGTTACACTCGACTCGATTTCCTTTCTCATTGAGAAATCGCCGGAGTTATTTTCAGAATATTGTTTATCCTTATCGATCACCCGTGCACGAGGCTTCTCCGGCAAACAAGTGTCATCGTGACGTCAATTCATCGCGAGTAACAAGAGTCGCGGGACGACTGCCGGTGCTGTCGTTGTTTCAACGTACTTTTATCGGTATCTATTCGTGCAGACACGTGCGACTTTCAACGAACAACGTCACACGATGCATTTTGACCGCGCGCAAGGTTCTCCCATTGCCTCGAGTGTGGATTGTTTATGCCGATTGCGTCCGGTTTGCGTTCTAGATCGATCTATCTCTCTCTCTTGAGCTCTATCATCGTCATTCCGACGGAGATCGTTCTTCGACCTCGATTCTTACCGATGGATGGAATTACTGACATCTTTTTTTCAAATTGATTTGTTTACGATTCAACGTCAATTTGTCTTTCTGTCGGACCGGCTTTGATTTGTGTGATTAATGCTTCGCGATATTGTCAGAGAAATGTCCGTGGAGATGAAGGGGAATTTTTTTTTTTGGAGCGGAGGAGAATGTGGTCCAGTTTCTGTATATTGATCCGAAAAGGTCTGTTTATTTGTTCACTTTCTTTTGAGTGGACACATGTTAGTGTATTAAATGTTGGTTAAGAGTATCATGACACATTATACTATCTTTCAACCGAGAGCATGTAGTTTATCGGTAACTTCTAGTTTCTTCGTTCGTCCGTGCGTTGTCGCTATGTAGATAAGTGTTTTGTTAAATTCGAGCCACGTCAAAGGAGGAGATTTGGGGAGATCGCCAAAAATGAGACTCCGTCGCTTTAAATCCTCGAGTGTACTACTTTTACGGCGGCTATATCCGTACCTCTGGGATAATTAAAGCGTAATAGCCATCGAGCGAAAGTAATCGCATGATATTTTAAATAATTGGTAATAAAAGCAACGGCAGAGATTATTCCGCGTCACAAATAAATAATAGAAAAAGGAAGAGAACCAAAGTGTAAAAACATTACCATCGCCATTTCCTCCGAAGAGTCAAGGTCTTCCATTGACAGTTGGCCATTCGAGCTAACTTAAGCCGCAAAGGATTAACCCTTTGTTCCACGACACCGAGTCAAGGTTTAAAAGGGACGGAATGTCCCTTTCACAGAAACATACCTTCTCAATCTCCGACGTTCAACTGCGACACGTGATTCATCGCAAAAAATGAAGGATCTGTTCTCGCTTCGTCGAGCTGCTCCCCATTCGACGCAAGAGAACACCCTAAACGCTCGATTGGTTTTACGTAGACGTAATTGTATCGGTAATTGAATTAAAAGTCATTCTCGTGGAATGAGATTGGCATTATCGGCTCATTAACTCCACGTAGCAGATGGGCGGCGTTTCGAGCAGCCTCGAATGTCGTCTCCGATAAAAGGAGGGGGAGGCAAACGAGCGAGAAAATGGAGAAAGTGTTAAAAGACGAGGTTCTCGCTTATTCTTCAGCCATTCGACCGATACCGGTCGAAGGCAGATGTTGAAAATATTTTTGTCAATACGTGTATCGGCGATATCGGCCGGTTATCGCTAGCAATAAAGCACTAACCGTTCCGTTTCCGCGCCGGTGGAAAAAACAATTGATAAGGCAGCTGTTTCGCGGCAAATTTCCTCCCTCTTTCTCTCACCCTTTTGTAACAGTTGCGTTCACAGCTCTCTCGGTCTCTCTTTCTCCTCGATTCTTTCGTAGTCACGCGCAAGAACGTCTCCTCGTGCGTAAATTCATTCGTATGCACTCGGCCGCATATTTGCTCGAGCGTGTTTTTCCACACTATCAGTGGCGTAGGAACGACTTGTTTTCGCTATCGCGTACGATCCAAAAACAAAGGCGGAGTGAGAAAAAGAGAGATGGTGCAAGAAGAGAGAGATAAAGCTAAAGAGAGAAAAAAAAGAGTTAGACCAGAAGAGAGAGAGAGAGAGAAAGAGAAAAAGATAGGCACACAAAGTCGTCGCGGAGAGGAATGGGGGAACGGTTGGCGAACAACAGGAACGTTTCGCGTTACCTTCCAGCCGTAACGTTTGTCTCGGATTTAACGCGTTTTTCACGATAATCGCGATTTTATTGCGCAGCGGTTTTTCAGTTTGCTCGCGGAGCTTCCCAGTAATCTCGTAACGGGAGTGCGTACATACGGCCTGTTCCGAGAAACTTTGCGCATTGCAAACGAAGCGCCGATGACGCCAGTACGTTCTGAAGTTTCGCCACATCGCGGAATACTTGTTTTCGTAGCGCGATTCTGCGCAAATAGCGAAACGTGGATTTTCGTTGGGGCTCTTTCGCGCTCTTTCGTGTAAATATCGAAGGAGGAGCGGGAAACGCGGTTGATTTGAAAGTGGCGATACTTCCTCCCTCTACGTCTCCACGCGTTCATTAGTTTTGTTCGTTTCGGGGCGTGTAAAGCATTTATGGTAATCTCTTAATGAAACAGCGAAATCAACGTTTCCTTCTTTCTCTCTTTCCGCAAGTATCGATTAAAGTTCCGAAGAAAAAACTCGGACGGTCGTTTTAGAGACTTCTCTTTCACTCTTCACCTCGCTGACACTGTCCTCCCACTCTTCCTCCTTCCTCCCTCCAACTTCAATTAACGCTGTATCGCGCACTCGCGTACTAATCTTAATGAACGTATTTATCTACTTGGTTGCGTACGCGTGTCTCTATCCTCCTCTCTCTCTTCCTCTCCATTTCTCTCTCTCTCTCTCCTTGTCCGACCGTGCGAGCAGTGGCGTCGGAATGTTTTCTCTTCCTCCAAGAGATCTGTTTTCGCTCCAGAAATAGACGGGACGAGGCATGACCTCGAGTCTCAGGATTCAACGACACGTCGTTTTGTTTCGGCGTGTTATTCGTACCGCGGGTACATCTGCAAGAATTTTTCCCGATGATTTGCACGCCGGTATCGCCGAGCAAATATAATAAACTGTGAAAACACCGTCTCGTACCCCTCGGTATCATCCTCTCTGTCGTAGAAACGTTTTGGATTATCTCTCGTTTTGTTTTTCCCCCCTTTTCTCATTGCCGAAAAGAGAGAGAAATGGGAGAGGGAATAAACACAGTGAGGCAGAGGAAAAGAAATATTATTACTGAATTCTCAATGCATTAATCTTCATTCGCCGAGTTTCCGTGTCTTATTAATCATTCTCGATGCTTTCGTGCTGACGACTCTCGCGACGAAACTTGAGGACGGACGATGCCAGATTATCGGACCTCGAACAGGTACCTGGTGTGTTCGTAGATTGGCGCGTTCGTGCGATATGTCTAATTAGTCGCGCGCGAACTTACGTATCTCGCATGAGCGTGATTTCCACGCGTTCGGTTATCTTAATGGAAAATCTAGAGCAAATATGTTTACGTTCGGAATTATGTGACTCCCCCGATAACTGTCCGATACTATATTTCCTTCGAAATACAAAATGTTATTTACTTTTAGCTCATTTTTTCTTCACAGAGCCCGATACGTCGTCTTCGGACACGGTTTAAAAGGAGACATTTTTTAAGTTGCTTCTAATCCAACGATTTCTCGAGATTCTAACTCCTCGACGCGTTTATATCTCTGCGTCATTCTATTTGCAATCGTGGAAATAAAGTAGAATTTCGTAATCACGAAAGTTTTTGGCATTCGATGAGAGACGGCTCGATTTTTCTCCCTTTCCCAGTTTTCCAATGGATCCACTGCGCAGTTGAAATTTTCCCGAATTATTTCGCGGAAGATTCGACCAGTTTTTCAGGTTAGGTTCGAAGAAGAAGCCGAGGAATTCGATACCCCGAAGGATGTTATAATCGTCGGCTTTCGCAGCATGATTTTGTGACGCATATTCGCCGAGAGAAGAGCGTATCACGCAATACCGTGAACGAGATTGCTAATATATCATGGATATCGAGAGAACGGAGATAAAAAAAAGGCGGGAAAAAGCGAGATGGTATCATGGGGAAGGTTAATCGAATTATTTCGCGCGCTCGATGCACCATCGACCTGTGTCCCCCATGATGTTTTATTCATCGACGATAAAGAAGGTCATAGGTCGGGCTACTTTAATACCTCGGAGGCGACTAAATTGCGACGATTTTATACGACAGTGTCGAGGTCCTCTGTTTTTTCTGCCTTCTCCTTTCTCTTCCTCTATCACCTTCTCGCTTCTTCACTCTGCGTCATTTGTCGCCCACCTCAAAAGACGCTGAGTCGATACGCCGGCATTCTTCGTTCGTTCCCTCATAATGGCCTAGATCTGACGCAACGGCGATGAAAATATCTGCGCTAGTTCCGATAAATTGCAACATTACTTGTCAAGTACACCGTCGTCGGCCATGGCGATCGAATATCTCAAACAGCTGCCTGGATCTTTCCATTTCGGCCGACGGCGGATACCCGGCTCCTTTCCCCGTTTGTCTTCGATACACAACGATCCGTCTGTTTGAGCAACATTAAACGCTGACGCACGGAAACGAGAACAGTACCCTCGGAGCATCGTCCGCTCATGTGTTCCTCCGTATTTCAGCCATACACCTACTCATAGTATGATAGCACAGCTGTTTGCTCGATTGGAATCGAAAAAGAGTCCAAATATACATCGACATCGGAGAGAGGAGTCTCTTGGTTAAAGTTAAAGGAAAGGAAAAGCCCGCCATTTATTTCAAATCTCGGGGTATCCGGGTGTTCGAACTCTGTCGAGGAAAATTGTAAGGTTGTCCTGGAGGTTAAACGGATGTTTTATACAATTCAGTGTCTCGATCGAAAATAAAGGTGACTCGGGGTGCAAATAAGAGATGACAGAGATCGTAGAAACGGCGCAGTTCATTCGCCCACGAGGCGCACGAGTTGAAAAGTCAAAGCGCCGTCGTAATGCCGCCGCCCATGGCTAAGAATAGTACGTGGCGATCATTGCTTCTTGTCACCTTCGTCGTTTCGTTGTGTCGTTCGTCGCCTACGTTGTAAACAAATGTTGCCGCGCGCACAGATATACCTATACACTTTGCTCGTATGACTCTTTCTTTTACATATACAACGAAACACCACCTGTCCAAACTCCTTCCTGGCTTCGGGGGAGAACCTCGCGCGAATTGGTCGTACGATATCGCGAGATTTACGTTATCGTCGCCGGGTTTGTTGTTGTTTTCCTTCTGGTATTTTTTTTTTAATTGAAGAGGTGCTTCGAGAAAGTTCCATGGACTTGGATGGGTCGTGGATCATTTATGGTGTTGGTGTCAGGCGAGGAAATGTAACCGAGGATGATTCAATGCTAGATGTATTGGCTTTATATCTATTGGGGTTTAAATATATTAAATAAGTACTTTGGAAGGAAAGGAAGGGGTGAGAAAGATGATCAGTTAAGTAATTTTTCTTTCAAAAGGTAGATGTGAAATATTCACTGTATGGCACGCCTATTAATTTGGGGAATTTTTATAACGAAACTGAAATTCGGTCATTTTGATCACCTTGGTAGTTTAGAGTTAACAATCTGAAGCTTATTGTTGAAGGTATAGTTGATTTTGTGCTTTCTATTTTTTAATGATATGATTTGGAAAGAGATTCGTAGTTTTAGATGATGTTTTACATTTCTACGGTTTAACGATGACGAAGGAAAAATCTTTTCAATATCTTTTTAGAATTAACGCGCGTCAAAGACGTCGATAGCCTTTGAACTTGATTCTCATGAATTCCTGGTTGGAAAATATCGCAAAATAATCCTTGAACTCGAACGGCATGCATTCTACTGACCAATAAATAGCGAATGGCGTCTCGAAATCGTCGAAAATACATGCGTCATGAGGCAGTTTTTATTTTCGTATTCCCGTCGTCCATTGTTCTTTACGGCCCATCCGCGGTAAGAGCTGTCCGAAAATTTTGCGCGTTATTGCATCAGCATCGGAGTCGTTCGTGTTTCTGCGTAGCTGAATCGCCATCGTCCTAAATGCTATATGTCCTCTAGGTTAGGCTTCGAATTGCTTTTAGATTTACAATCCGGAGACAATTCGGTGCCGAGGGCAAAATGCCGTTTCCTCGAATCGTTTCGGAGACTTCAGACGAGTCTACTGGCACGTTTCTGAAGATTCCTAGACGGCAGATGTTCTTGCGACGTGAAAGAGGAAGTGCTGCAATCTTGGTCCTGAGATTAGCACAGTAGTCGAAAAGGGGCGCTTTGGGTAAACGGAGAAAGAGAAAGAATGATGCGGAGAGACGGAGAAAGATATTCTCAGAGGGAGAGAAAGAAAGATGGGGAAAGAGAGCTGTAAAAGTGACCGTAAAATCCATCGGAAGCTTAGGTAGGCCCCTTGCGGCCCTAAAGGCCCTTCTGGTGTAAATCAGTCAAGAGCGCGTGAAACTGTCAAAAATATTCTCGAAAATACGGGGATTCCTTGTCCAATGCCCTGTCTGGTTTCTGAAAGCTCCACCCTCTACAGAAAGATTGCAGATCCTGCAGCATTCACCGAAAAGTAGTCGCGCGCAGTTTCCGGTGAATTCTCAAACGGAAAAGTCGTCGTCCGTCGTCCAATCAAATTTCTATCTATCAAATGAAATTTAAAATCATCAAAATTCTCGATCAGTCGACCAATATCGCTATATTCATTACACCTATACAAAGTTCATCGATTTACGAATCGTTATCGTAAGCTCGTGAACGTCACGCGAACCGGAAGTGAGCACAGTGTTTGCGTGCAGCGTTTGTGTATTTCAACGGAAACATTACCTTTCCTTCGATCATTCTCGCAGGAAAAAACGACGTATATGTTTCCTCGAGCCGCCGGCCAGCCATTGTTGGGCCTTACGAACCCAGGTATCCTGTTCTCCCGACAAAATCCCAGGCCAATCGAGCCCTCGTGCCTTCGAAGGTCACCTTTCCGACGTAATATTACGCCGAAATAGTACGTGCTATGAATTTCTCCCCGCCGAAAGTCAACGACGTCTCCAGTGATCTCTTTGTGAATTCTAAGACTCGTAAATCTCATAGGTGGGGGTAAGTATCGAGATTACGTCCGACGACATTTTCTGATCGCAGTTTTTTTTTCGATTTTTTTGCACGTCTGCGTCTCAGTAAGATACAGACACTCACCGTACATTTTTCTCGGCAACGATACATCGGCGCCGTTTCATCTCGACCCTTCGAACGATATTCATCCCCTTGTCGCGACGTTTTTTCTCTCCCGAAATTCGTATAAGGCGCGCTCGTGACCTCGACTTCTCTTCGTCTATCTTCCCGTCGCGCTTTCGTTACATTCCTCGAATTACTTTCCCTTCGCGATTCCTACCGCCACTGTCTCCCGATGGCGTCGTTTTCACCGTTACCGATTCTACATCGTAGTTTTAAAGCCGCTCTCTGTCACTTTCAGGAGGAGAAGGTCACGATGCTAAAACCCGGATCTATGTTGGGCTTCCTGGTCCTCCTGGCCATCGTGAAGCTGGCCGCTTCGAATCGCTGCCTGACGATGGTCGAAGGTAAATAAGTCCGTGATTATCGTGGCTCGATCGTCTCGCTTAATTATAGCATCCGATGAATTAGACCTCTCTCGGTCAGTCTGGGGGAGGTCAGCTCACGTTTCGGATTACACCGAGTGCACACTGTGCATCTCGTGTTTCCGATGGAGGAAAAACGCTGAAAAGATACATGTTTCCTGTCCGACAGAGGTCAATCCGAAGAGGGTGGTGCACATGGATGGAAAGTTACTGAACGTATCCTTTGAACTTTCGCGACGGGTCACTCAGAGGCTGACGTCGAAAATCATGCAGATATTTCTCACGGAAGTGCTGGGATACACGGGGGTGATAACCGTCGAGAGGGATGATGAGTTTAGCGCGGAAGAAACGTTCCAGAGACTCGACACTTTGGCGTATTCTGGCGATAGAATGTACGTGGTGGGGTAGTTTTTGTAGAAATATCTATAAGTTATTTTTTTATGCAGCGAGTCCTCGATTAACGTGGATTATTAGAAGTGAATTAGAAATCAATTGGGAACTGTGAAAATTTTTTTTTGATTGTTAAAAGCGGAACTTTGACGTTGTATGTGTGGCGGAAGGGAAGATAAGTGTTTGCTCGCGTACAATGTAGCCATTCAGCTATTTTATGTGCTGTGAGTTACGTGAGAATCCGTGTTCCTGACCTTATTACGAGAACTAATCGATTTACGCGTTTTTTCAACCCTTTAGCCTACAATAACGTGCGCGGTAAATGGAAGAGGAAATTTTGAGTTTCTCCAAAGCCTATTAAATTGAAAGTATCGGTCGACCACAAAATGATTGAATTATTTCAACGCTATTAATATTGCGTTCAATTATACTCAATATGAGAAATGAGGGAGAAATTTTGATTTGAGAAATTAATTCTGAGTTATTGCACACGCAGTGAAAATAGAAATCGTAGGGCAAGAGGTTAACTTGCGCGGAAATCACCGAATGAATTAATTGCGTGATTCGAGGACTTACTGTAATTCCAGATAAGATATTGGTTGTCAAATCAATTAGGTATTAAAGTATACGTGTTTCAGTAGTAATTAACACGTTGAATGCCACCCGTATTTCGCTAGTTTCACTGTTATCTACCGAAGTGAGACTTTTTCTATGAAAACCTTATTTTTTTAGAGCAGAAATGTTAAAGGTAACAATAGTTGTATATTTAGCAGTACCTGACTGTTTTAATAGCAGCGGTTAAATTTTGAATATAGTAGAGAATTTAATGTAAGAAATTTCATTGAATTGAATACCGCCGGCCACCGGTGACCCCCGTGGCATTCAACACGTTAACCCTTTGCGGTCCGAATTATTTTCTCAATTTTGTAGTGATCTAAATGAAATTATTTTCAAATTTTCTATCACTGGTTATTCATTTTTTTAAAATTATAACAATAACTATAGATACCGTCGGATATTTAGGTAATATTACAATATCATTATGAAACTGGATGGTCGATATTAAATCGTTAGAAAATAAAATGAAGTGAAAAGCAATGTCGAGTATAGCTCTACGTAGGACTGCAAAGGTTTGAAATACTTATGCGGTCCGAATTATTTTCTGAATTTTGTAGTGACCTAAATGAAATTAATTTCACATCATTTTCTATCATTGGTTATTCATTTTTTAAAAATTATAACAATAACTATAGATACCGCCGGATATTTAGGTAATATTACAATATCATTATGAAACTGGATGGTCGATATTAAATCGTTAGAAAATAAAATGAAGTGAAAAGCAATGTCGAGTATAGCTCGACGTAGGACTGCAAAGGTTTGAAATACTTATAGGAAACATTTGATGTAATGTGTATCCCTATAGACGTCCCGAGACCATGGTGAACATGGAGATCTGGATACCCCCTCAGCTAGACACCATGCCACTGCTCAACAAGTACGACGTGAAGGAATGCGGATCCATAGCTCCGCCGGGTCATTTCGGTTGGTTCGTTCCCGAAACGTTATCGAGGCTCGACGATAGTTGGATTACTTTCGCTAGGCAGGAAACAGCCGCGCGTTTCGACGTCGACGAGACCAATTTGCTTAGGATCAAGAACTTCACCATTGACCCAAATACCGGGGACTATTACTGCGTCAAATCGTTCTGCCAGCATGGAATGTACGTTCCTGAACGATGCCAGGCACAGGAAAAGGAGCAACCCTGTGGCCTTTTATTAACTAGCTATCCCGATGTGACTGATTTCGTCAAGGATCACATCGATGAGCTGAAACTTTACGTAAAGGTCGCCTGGGTGGGTCCAAACCTGGCGGATCTGGCGAAGAGTATGACCGAGGAGTATGAGAGGGTTGCAAAGAATTCAACGAATAGCAGGTACGGAGGATTCATTCTTTCACTCTTGATAAAAAGCTAGGAAGCTTAACTAAGAGCATAATTAATTCGTTGTTGCGTAACAAAGGATAGAAGTGAGGAAAGAAACTATATAATTTACAGATCTTTAGCGATCCTACATTGGACTCCAAGCAGCGTAATTCCGAACGAAAGAGACTTCGTACCGATTGATTTTCCACGCTGTGGATCCAAAGATTCCGAAGTCGGTTGCAAATACGAGTCTAACAGGCTGACGAAACTAGTCTGGGCTAGGCTGGAAACCGTTGCGAAGTTCGCCTTCGAGGCGATAAACCGTGCAAAGTTTACTCGCGAAATGTACGAAGACCTGATCGTCCGCCATAATAAATTCTCTGGAAATCTCAGCGAGGATGAGATCGCATGCGGCTGGTTGAGAGATAATTTAAATTATACTAGAGCTGGTTGGATGCCGAATAACGCTGACAAGAACACTCTATTCGTGGGAGGAATATTTCCAATGAGCGGGACTTCCTACACCGCGAAATCCATCTTGATAGCGGCGAAAATGGCGAAGGAGGCGATCAACATTAATAATACGGTTTTACGAGATTACAATTTGAATCTGCAAGCCAGCGATGGCCAGTGCAAATCGGACATGGTGATGAAGTCGTTCATCGATTACATAGTGCACAATTATTACGATAAATTGGTCGGAGTTCTGGGACCAGCGTGTTCAGAAACCGTAGAGCCACTTGTCGGTGTTTCGAAGCACTATAAGACAGTGATCATCAGCTATAGCGCCGAGGGATCGAGCTTTAACGATCGTAAAAAGTATCCGTACTTCTTTCGAACGATCGGGGAGAACAAACAGTACAAGCACGTTTACCTGCAGCTGTTGCAACGACTTGGATGGCACAGAGTTGCATCGTTGACAGAGGATGGACAGAAGTACACGGAGTATATATCCTACATGCAGGACATACTTAGGGATAATGGAATTGTCTTCGTTGCTAATGCAAAGTTTCCGAGAGAGAGAGAAGACGATGTTATTATGAAGGTATTTTTTATATGAGATACTTGCTAAATTGATTAACTCCATTAACACTAGATTTACGGAAGCCGTCGAATTGACGGATTCCTACTTTTTTGAAAACGGTTTCCAAATTTATAGAGACGTGGTGCAGTGCTCGTTTTTAAAATTTTCTTTAAAATATAATTGCAAAGAAGTGTCGTAGAATATACAGGGTTTTAAAAAAATTATTCAATATTTATATGGTGTATAGGATACACTGTACTGAGCAAAAAAGCTTTAGTAAACATAGGTCGAAAGGTCAACCGTTTCAGAGATATAAATATTTTTGTTTGCTAGTATCATGTATAATTGACGTCTAACGAAATATAAAATGAACAATCCTTGGAGTTAATTAGATTTACATCGGAAATAAATTACTTATTGTTCGACGGTCAAACTTCCGTCATTTAACGGTGTCAGTCGTAATTATTAGGGAATTTTATTATAAACGTAAAAAGTTAGGATTCAATCATATGCTTTGAAATTTTTAAAAAATTCAAAAGTGGAGTTGATTGATTTGGCCAGAGAGCAGCTCATATAATACGGAAATACTAATTATTAGAAGCAAAATAAGTAAAATAATCGGTAGCTGTATAATAAAACAGTATTAATTTGCAGTATTTGGAAGACTTGAAGCAAAAACGAGCAAGAATCATAATCGCCGATGTTTATGATCAAGTAGCTCGTCAAGTCATGTGCGACGCGTACCGATTAGAGATGACCGCCGTGCAGGTGATGATCTTTAGCAAATACCAAAATGCAATTCTCTCCCATACATGCCCATAGAGTACAAACTTTTATTCCCCATAAAAGGGTTACGTGTGGTTCTTGCCACTTTGGCTACGACCGCAATGGTACGACACGGATCGGTATAATCGAGAAGGCGAGCAAGTGCCGTGTAGCACAGCAGAAATGGTGAAGGCGATAAACGGCTACCTTGGCTTATCGCATGCTCCTTTCGCCCCGGATGATGATATTATGCAAGAAGGAATAACAGTGCGCGAGTGGCGAGATCGATACGAGCGTAACTGCAAGTTGCAGAACCAGGCACCGTCAAACTACGCCGGTTATGCTTACGATGCAATGTGGACCTATGCTTATGCTATGGATCGTCTCATTAGAGAGAATCAGAGCTACGTTTTCAGCCTGCACAGCGATCAGACTGTCAATCGGTTGACGGACATCATCGGGGAAACGAATTTTTCTGGGGTTCGTTGATCAAAATGAACTTTAATCGTGTTAAGTCACCGATTCCTGTGTTGATCATAGGAGTTCTGGTCTAAAGAGATACTCTATCGTGAGAATATTAATACTAGAACTACCGGCGGTAATCGTATTGCAGTACATTAAATAAGTACTTTGAAAAAAGACGAATCAAAAGCTGGAAAAGATGATCGATTCGGTTATTTATGTTTTATGAGATAGGCGTAAAATATCCACTGTATGACTCTTCAATAAACTTGAAGAATTTTTTGGAAAATTTCGATACCAGTCATTTTGACTGGTTTGGTAGTTCTAGTGTTAAATTGGTACCCGCAAACTTCCGCTAAGCGGAAAGAATTCCAGAGTATCTCTTCAGAAGCAGATTTTTTTTAGCACCTGAACAAAATAATTTCTCAGTAGTCGGGCGTTTCAATGAAATTTAATTAATTACGGATTTTTAGGTATCGGGAAATATCAAATTTCTGGGTGGCCCTTCCAGATATTCGGTCATCAACGTCGTACAGTACATCGACAATGCAACCCGGGTGATCGGTAATTTCTATCCGAACGTTTCCGAAGCAAAACACGAGGTGATAGGGGGTAGATTGGATCTCAATGTGTCAGCCTTCGTCTGGCTGTCGGATAAGATGCCCGATGATGGTTCCGAGCCACCTCAAACTTGCGTTCTTGCCGCATTGGCGGATTTCTTGGATGTAACGTGTCAGGTCGCTTTCGTGATCGTCAATATATTGGGCATCAGTTTGCTATTTGTAATGCTCATCGTTAGTTTCATTTTTGTCAAGAGAAAGTAAGGAAAATTCGATGAAAACTATGAAAACCAGAATGAACATCATGTTCAGACGATGTATTTACAATCGTCGATGAATATTTCAGGTACGATAAGAAAGTACGACTTCACGAGAAGTATATGAAGTCCTTGGGCCTAGACATTTCACAGGCGGACACTTCCGATCTGGATAAATGGGAAATCCCTCGTGACAGGGTGGTAATTAATCGTAAATTGGGAGAAGGTGCATTCGGCACGGTTTACGGTGGTGAAGCTTTCTTCCCTGAGAAAGGCTGGCTCGCTGTAGCCGTGAAAACGCTGAAATGCGGAAGCAGCACCGATGAGAAATTAGATTTTTTAAGCGAAGTTGAAGTCATGAAGAGATTCGAGCATAAGAATATCATCAAACTGCTGGGTGTCTGTATAAAATGCGAGCCTGTGCTGACTGTCATGGAATTTATGCTATACGGGGATCTGAAGACTTATCTTCTAGCCAGAAGACATCTCGTTAACGATCACAGCTACGAGGATTCCGACGAGATTTCCAATAAGAAACTCACGGCGATGGCACTCGACGTCGCCAGAGCTCTCAGCTATTTGGCTCAGATGAAATATGTTCACAGGCAAGTCAAAGAAATTCCGATTTACTCGTACAAATTCAGAGTTGTTTCTATTCAGAAGAACATGACACTGCATGATTTCACGTCATTATAAATCATTGACTTAAGCGGCAAATACTACGTCAGTTTGATCAACTTAATGCTATTAAGACTCATCTATTTACATGTTAATCGGCAGAGTGACATTAACATTCATCTCCTTATATCTTAATTAACTTGACGTCATTAATATTCCATCGCGAAGCTTTTATAAAGTCTTATTAACATTCGCTTCATGTCGTAGGTTAATTAACATTTTTCTTTCTCAGAGATGTTGCCTCTCGTAATTGCCTGGTGAACGCTCAACGAGTTGTCAAACTCGGCGACTTCGGAATGACGAGGCCGATGTACGAGAACGATTACTATAAGTTTAGTCGTAAAGGTAAAAAAGGTGGCGCCCTTATTTTTTTGTCATTCAGTCGCGTATTTTTAACATTTTTTAATTCTTTTAGGAATGCTGCCAGTAAGATGGATGGCGCCAGAATCGTTAGGCCTTGGAATCTTCACGCCAGCGTCGGATGTCTGGTCTTACGGCGTTCTACTCTACGAGATTATCACATTCGGCAGTTTTCCATTCCAAGGGATGAGTAACAACGAAGTTCTAGCTCATGTCAAGGCGGGGAATTCGTTGGCCGTTCCCAAAGGAGTGAAGTTCCAATTGTATGTTGGAAGGATTTTCATAAATCTCCTGCACGATCTTACGCACTTCTAACGAACACGTTTACGTTTATTCCGTTTCACAGAGAGAGCTTAATATACTCCTGCTGGCGAGTGGATCACACAAAGAGGCCAACAGCCCCCGAGATTGTCGATTTCCTAGCTACAAATCCCCGAATCCTATCTCCTTGCCTCGACGTTCCTCTGGCCAGTGTGCAATTAGAGCACACAGGCCAAATCGAGATGCAGCTAACAGAAAACATTCGTAAATTCTCGTTATCCTGGCCACCTCAGAGTCCATCGACCCAGGCTTCGAGTCCTTTAGAACTTCCTAGCTCGCTGTTGCTCGATTTCAACTGCCAAGATGACAATCAGAACCTGGAATCTTTACTCGGTAGTGTAACCTGCGACATGGACAGTTCTAGGCCATTGTTGCTAAACTGTGGGACATCTTCCTCAGGTAGTCAATCGATTCGACAGAATTCCAAAGCAAAGGAGGACCAAGTACACAGATACGTGAATCTTCAGCCTGGAATGGCGAAGGTCAACCAGGTTGACAGCACGAAGAATTCGAATGCTGGAACCATTCAGCTGGAGGAGAGGAAGTCCATGCTTCCGGAGAACAGAGACACAGAGGACGTTTCGATTCTTTGACCGGGAAGACGCGCGATGCTGTTCAGACACAAATCTGTGGTGTATTTCTGCAAGTATGCAGACTTCCGAGGCATCGTGAAATACGCGAAAGCGTCCCATAGAAAAATAAGCCTTTGATTCATCTTCCTTTCTCACCGGTGATGATGATCAACGAGCGTTATCTAGAATCCGAAGGCAGTCTGGGAATTCTTGCGAAGCAAGTACCAACGATCACGCTATGGCGTCGTGATCCAACGATTCTGAGACACTTTCTGTAATTTAACTTTGTCAATGGAACGTCCAATGGCTGAAACCATTTATCAAATGGGGAATGAACCTCCGATGAAAAACAAAAACTATGCTATGAGCGAAGATAGAACAATAGTAAAGCAGTCGCTGGAAGACGAACGTACCGGTGAGACTTTTAGCCAAAAACAAAGCTGATTACGCAGATTTTCGCTCAATCCACTTTTGAGACTGATACACATTAGAGAAATTAAGTTGCATATACGTTTGATCTGATGTCACGGACACGGATGTTAATTAATTACTATAGAGATAATGCTCCTGGGAGCTAAGAAGTAAAACGAGGTTGAAAGGCTGCTTCCTGATGACTGTATTTAACGAGAACACAAGATACCCTTTTTCCTCTACAGGCCGAATCATGTTGCCTTCTGCTCAATGTACCTTTTCAAACTGATTCTCGAGACAATGACGGATCCACGAAGCTGTGAAAGGTTATTACTACAAATCTTTCGGTTCATAATCGTCTTTTTAACGTTTCGAGATGAAGTTATCGCATTTTTGACGAAGAGAAGCAAGAGAGAGAGAGAGTGTGTGTGAGTGAGAATGAGAGAGAAAGAGGGAGCGAAAGAACAGGATCAAGTTAATTCAAGTTCACGTAACCATGACATTTCTTAGGAGCATATATTTTTACTTCAGCTTTTTAAGCTCTCGCGAACTTAGTGCTCGCATTTTCAACGATTTTTCTCCAAAAGCGGCACGAACGTTCGACGATTTCTCGCGAGTCCTACTTTTAGTTCCATGTTCTATACACTTTTGCAATCCGACTCTTTAGGGAATACGTGTGTATTTAAAAAAAAAGGAAAATAGTCACCCCCATCGAATCGGGGTAAGCCTATAGTTAGTTTCGTTACTCGCTAGTTCCGATAAAGTCCTATCCTCGCTAATACTATTATAAAAGGGGAAAAAATATTAGTAATTTAATTACACCTATAATCACGGAGAAAGAACGTAATGTACATAGAGAACCGCGATCATACATAGTTGATACGTATACATACCTTTCCTCGTTTTAATAATAATTACGAATTCCACGGGGATCCATGGAAAGCCTCTATGAATAATCTTCGATGCTGCGTTATATTTATTTCTTACGCGATCATTCTTATTTATACTACAAAACGCTGCCGAAGTAACATTGCGAATAGACTCGAGAAACATTCTACATTGTCTTGTACAAACACATATGCACACACATCACCAAAAGAGCGTTTTATATTGCATATAATAACGCTGAAACGGAAGTAATATATTAATCGACATCGCATGGGTGTTCGTAAATGTGAGAAACGACTGAAGCAATTTATAACAGGTTAAGGAAAGAATAGTAAATCATAGAAGACTCGTCGGAAAGTATTTTGTTTTTTTTTTTAAATCCTCAATATTAATTCCAGTTCGTAGCTCGCGTCTGTAATGGTAGTAAGTGACGGGGAATACGAATGATTTTTATTATACGTATACACGTATTTCTCTTTTTTTTCCCTCATCTTTTTACTACTATTTATTGTCATGTATCTAATCGATAAGCTCGCGGGAGCTCGTAGATTTTACACATGAATTGCAAAAGCCAGTGTGCGCAAACGTTCACACGTTTTCTGTTTTTTTTCGTGGACATTCTTCATGACGTCGAGTACTAGTATCGCTTATCGGTAGTAGTTAGAGGCAGACAATTTTTTTTACTTTGGGTTTAGTGTTAGATAATGATTGCACAATCACCAATGTTTACCTAAGACATCGTCAGCTTTCTTTTTACAATAGATGGTAGGGTAGAAGGTGAACTATCAAGTAACGTGCGATGCGTCGGCACTGTTTATGGCAGTATAATCCTTCCAAATAGCTTTACGTATATTTTAATGTAACAGGTTATACGCCATTATTTATTCTCGAATTGTACAATTGTAATTTTATATCTGTCGAAGACGAGGCCGGCATGGATATGCCGTTTGCCTTCCTATGCAGATACTGTTATCGATTCTATGACTATTCCTGTGGAGCATATTTATTATGCCATTACTAAATAAATTATATACCAAAATACCCTTACATGTTTTAAATTGTCTTCGTTGGAGTCGGTTTTTTAAAAAAAAAGTACAGTCACAGACCTCAGATGTTTACGAGAGTTTTACCAAGACTTTGTGAGTGATTAAATTTCGGAGCTTCATATAAAAGTTGAGAGAGGGTTCTTAAATTTCTTTTTTCAAAAATTATTCGATTTACAGTGTTTGTATTGGCGTCATTCGAAAGCCGAGACTCCAAGGAACGCGCAGAAACAAAGTCCACAGAGATTCGCCCAAAAGCAAGCGAGATATTTAATTTCAAAGTCGAAAAAGTATTTTTTTTTCTGGAAGCGCCGCACAGTGTTCGATTTCGTCGAAATCCTGGCCAAAAGCTCAAAACGTACTTCGATTTAGAACAAAATTTACATATTATTCTGTTTGGAAGCAGAGAAATTGAAATTTGAACTTTTTGTTATAAAGTTATAATCCAGAATTATTATTCATTGTCTTTCAAACCGTAAAAACATTAGGGAAGTATTGTTTTCTATATTATAATTCCTGTTATTAGAAATTTTGATCGGTAACACTCATCGTGAAGCTCTTTTAAGAAGTTCAAGATTTGAATTTGCGGATAAAAAGCCGAAGAATCATATAAAAAATACCACTAAAAGTGTGTAATAACATTATAAAGTCGTACAAATGTTAGCAGTACATTTAAAGAGATATCAAATGAAAGAAAATATGCTACACCTTGATTGCTGACCGGTGTTCGATAAAACTGGGATGATATCCAAGGTGCCGCTTTCCTCGACGGTCGGTTTCCTGAAGAACAACTCTCGTATCAACTTTTCGTCTTTAGATGGCTGTTCCAAGTCGTCCTTACTCTTAATTCGCACATTTTGCGAACAATTCGAGAATGCTGTCTTATTATACTCCATCTGAGCAGCGCTATTTAAATAAATAAATATAAGAAGATGAAAACGAATTGGAAACCGCGCTCCTCGCGTTAATCAAACGAGAACTATGAAGAACACTGTAGGTAATTCAGATTTGCAAATTAAATTTCCTCTTTGTCTAAAAATCACTCATATCTTTTATCGGCAATCGGTTTCACAGAACTATTTCCTTACGTCGATATTTCTGTCTCCTGGCTTTGGCAAGCGCGATCGACCTTTTCGTTCAAACAACATTGTTTCTCTATCTTCAGAAGTTCCATCGTTCTTTGCAGTTTACCCTCGAGAGCATCATTTTCCGCCTGTTTTTGCGTCAAAGCATCCTGTAATCGCGTTCTCTCCCGTGCGAGATCTCTGACGGTTTCGGTTAGATCGACAAATTGCTTCTCTTGAGCGGATATTTGACGCGTTAATACCTCCAAAGCGCGCGTAATTCCGGTTTTAAGTTCGCTGGTTTCTGCATGCGCCTGTGCAAGCTGATGGTAACATGAAATATTTATGTATCTTCTTTCCTGTACGTAAAACTTGTATATTCGCGTAAAATAAAACAAAACATTTCATTGACTCTTTCCATAAGGATAGCTATTTCGCTCCAGTATTATAAAACTGTCCTGAGTTTGAAAATTAAAACGCGAAATTATAGTGAATGACGCTATCATTCGCTGCTGAAGAGAAGTCTCCTGGAATTGTTCAACAAATAGCATGTTACATTCGAAAATTCATATACAAAATGTCTTCCATCCACTTTGATCAAGCTAATAAATGAATCTTTTTCCATGATATGTATTTTCAGCCCAGCAATATGTTTTTATTTATTGATAGGATTGCGCAGACAGCAAACAATGGTTGACTCTAATCTCCATAAGTATCGAAAAGGTTATTTACATCCGTCTATGCACTCTTTTATTTTTCCTGCGTTTCAGAGGTACTTAACCCTCTATGGACTCGTGTAACTTTGAAGTAACACAAGACAATTCTAAGATTTTATTCTTGAAAGTCAATTTTTTAACATTGTCAAATGTTACAATTTATTTCTTAAAGATTATGAAATTCTTTACAATTTAATGTTTCAAAATCCAGTTAAATATATCATTTATAACAGTATTTTTATCATTTTCGAGTGTGCTATCGTCAACTGTTCTTCAGATCCCACGGAAAATTCGGACCATAGAGGGTTAGCATCAACTATAATTACCTCAAACTCTAATTGCTTCGTTTTGGAATCTCGACGATCGAGAGACATCTGATACTGATTTCTCATAGCCTCCTTCTCAGATTCGCTCACAGCAAGCTCTGATTTCGCATCGCGCATCTCTTTGGTGCATCTGCATAGAAATAGTAATCCTCTTAAAATATTACAATTTATAAAATCACGGTTACAGTACAACTATAATTAAATTAACGGACAGTAAGCTCGGGGAATTATTCGGACGTTAACCGATGAAACAGCGCTGTTGAATTTCCCGAGTTAGAAAACCTCTCGTTGGGAACAAACCGAATGAAACTTTTAATAGAAACATTCCGAGTTTTGCCAGCTGTCGATCGCAAATTATCACGAAATCCAAACAGCAATTTCGGGGACAAATTAAACGCGAAACGATGGAAGCGCGGGGAATTGAAGGTGCAAAGTGGGAAATTGTTTTTATTGAATAAAAGGGAAGCGTCGAAGCGCCGTATAAAACGTAACTTTCACGCGATGTTCGTTATCGAATTAATTCTATGATGTCAGGACAAAGTGGAGTTACTTAATAAGCTGCTTAACTAGCTGCGCTATCCTTCTCCTATCGGCTGAACAGAGGTCCTGAATGTGTGGAAATACAGTGACATTTTTTTCGTCCCCTTCAGCTAGTCCTTTGCATTTCGAACAACTTTCCTCGTCTGCCTTCACCTCCTCGTTCTCTGTCGAGATCGTTTTCCCTCGAAGATTAAACAGTCACTTAATTCCCTTTATTAACAAAAATCAATTGACCCCTGTTTGAGGCTTGAAACGTTTATGAATCGTTTAGAATAACGAGAAAATGACCGGTTCTCTTTCATCGATATTGCATAGAAACTTTGTTAAAAAAAAGTATTGGAAAGCAACAAGGAAACATTGAATTTCAAAGTTTCGCTGAAAGTACGACGGTTATTTTGATCGTACAACGGTAGAATACAAAGTGCAATGGAAACTGTCAGGTTGTATGAAATTTTAACCTAGTTTTATCTTACGAAGAGACGTGGATCTGCTTAATTTATTGCGGACCTTCGTCATTGCGGTGCATGTCTCGAGTCTCCTGATAAATTCTCACAGTATGCTGATGAAGTCTCGCGAGTCTGCGTACGAACAATTTGTAAAATCAATGGAACGACAGGCAGCTCCTGTTTCAACGACGACATACGACGACAACGAGATGAGCAAAAAGAAAATAAAAAAAAAAAAACGAAAAAGAAAAGAAGAAAGGTGCGAGATAAAGAACGCTGCCAAGTGACATCTACCTCTTACTCCATGCGATGTACGCGTTCATGAGCCTCCCGTCGTCGTAATCGTTGGAATACATGCTGATCCGGCATCCCTCGTCGTTTCCTCGATGATCGTGAACCGGAAACTGTTTTACGACTCCTCGAAGGTCAGGAATCGAGGGAACTTGGAAGCTCGATTCTCACTGCCAGCGCGCTATAGTGATATCTATCGTAAAACGATTCTCGATTGTCCGGGGGAACGCGGAAATATCTCGGAATTCCGTGTCGTGAAGTTAGATTTGTATCGCAATTTAAGCAAACTTTTCCCCGAGTTTCGTTGCTCCGACTGTGTCAATCGTTGGCTAGAAATGGCACAACTTTAAACCGTACGTCATAAACGAAGAATGGAATAGAATTTTCAGCATGGCGCAGAATTTTATAAAGTATAATAAAAAGGAAATAAAAAGGAATCTGAGAGGACGAAGAGATGATACTCTGATCACGTCTTAAGATGAGAATTTTATTCGTAAAATCACTGGGTAATTTTTCTAACGTACATACATCCGAGACAATGCTCACAGCAGTCTTTGTGCCCACGTGGAATTACGGATACGTAATTAGTGCGACTTAAGAATTCTCTAATCTGATGCGCGTTAAAACATCAACGTACGACTGCCGGAGACAGCCAAGTGTTCTTAAAGTAAGAAAGAAGAGTGGATAAAATGAACTGGGAAAGGATGCTTCTTAAATGATACACTTAGTTGAAACAGCTCGTCAATCTTCATCGATTCTTCGACCTTAACGATCATTCGCGACTGATGATCGTCTGCTCCGCCGCTGAGTCTCGCTGACTTCGAAGACTTTCCTCGATGCCGTTCTGATAGGCGGTCAAACTAATGGTTGTTTCCTGTTCCTTGATTGGAACGGTGGTTCTAACGTCGTTACCGAGAATGGACAGTCGCACAACGCTTCGTTGTTCTCGTCGTGAATCGCCCAAATACCGTCTCGAGCTCATCAGCGAGAAACTCTGACCTCGTCCTCGTGAACTCAGATCCGAGGAACGTCGCGGTCGCCTTCTGATCCTCCTTGGAATGCAGCATAGAAGATATCTGCATGGAATTCGGAGGATGTAATTTATTATAGCGTGCCTGAGAAAATTATGGTTAAGGATTGCGAAATGATAGCCACGATAAAAGTAGAGTCGCTGATTGAGAGTTGAATTCTTCGCATAATTCTTTCAGCAGCGACGAGGGCTGGGGTATTTGGACAGTGAAAGGCTTCCATGAGATTTAAGTTTGAGAGATTCTAATGCCAGAGATGGAATTTTATCTTGGTAATTATAAATGTAAGGAATTTAATCGCTTGAGTGGTAGGTGGTGCTATGAGATTTGTTCTATTCTTCTATTTGCAATTAGAAAAATAATATGTATGGAGATGAAAGGAAAATAGTTACGCTGTTCGGAATACTTGGACCAGATTCTCATGTAGATTCTTCTCCGTCGGAGGGTTTAAGAATTCGTGAAAAAGTGCTCAATCTGACGCTCATTTATCGCGATAATGGGATCATTGATTGTGCGTTCAACGAGGATATTTATAATTGCAAATGAATTCTGCCCCGAAGTACCAGAGTGCATATCGATTGCCCATTAGTTTCTAAATTTTTGTCGTTTCTCGTATCGTCCCGATGATTTATGGAAATTAATGTGGGAGCAGCAGAGGTGCCAGATGTTAGAACGTTGCCAACTTTTTGCCACTCGTGTTTTTTTTAATAATAGATCCAGCTCGAAACATTACTCGCACGCCAGCATGGCTGGAAGCTCGCTCGGTTTAAACCGAACTTCGAATAAAATCGTGTTACTCGAGCGTTAAAAAAAAATTCCGCCATTGTAAAATTCCGCGCGAACAGCTATCGCTAAAGCTTGACGTATTCCCATCGTACTCACCTGTCGAAATATTTTCTGAACGTTCCGCTCACGCAGTACAGAGCGATCGGATTGATACAGCTGTTTGTAAACGCGAGACAGAAGCTCAGGATCCGAAAGTAATGCCAGAAAGCATTGTAGTCTTTGTCGGCTGTCGGATGGATATAAAACCATAACATAAAAACGTGCTGAGGAAAGAAGCACACGGCGAACACTATGACGAACGCCATCACCATCTTGGCTACTTTCTTACGTGCTTTTACTTGCCTCACCTGAAATTTCCAACAGAGTGGCGAAATTACTTTGTCCTTTGTCTTTACGACTTGTAAAGACGATTGTTAAATTTCATATGAACCCTTTTGATACTGTGGACGACTATGGTCATCCAATATCGTTTACTATGTTCTGCCAGCGACCATGGTCACTCAACAGTGCTCTATTTTCCTTATTGATGATTATAGTCGCGCAACATTTTTCACTTTGCCTTACTGGCAACTATAATAACCCAACATCGTTCGCTTTGCGTTATTGGTAATTATACTATAGTCTAATTTCTTAGTGTTACTATAGTCACCCAGAATTTTTCTCTTTACTATACTGGTGACTATAGCCACCTAATATTGCTTACTTTATCTTACTGGTGATTATAGTTACCCGACTTTGATCACTTTGACTTACTGGTTACTATAGTTACTCAACATTGTTTACTTTGCCTTATTGGTAATTATAGTCAGCCAGCATAGTTCACTTTGCTTTGCTGGCGACTATAGCCACCTAATATTGCTCACTTTGTCTTACTGGTTACTATAGTCACCCAGAATTTTTCTCTTTACTATACTGGTCACGATAGCCACCCAATATTTCTTACTTTATCTTACTGGTGATTATAGTTACTCGACTTTGATCATTTTGACCTACTGGTTACTATAGTTACTCAACATTGTTCACTTTGCCTTATTGGTAATTATAGTCAGCCAGCATCGTTCACTTAGCTTTGCTGGTGACTATACCCACCTAACATTGTTCACTTCGGCTTACTGGTTACTATAGTCAGCCCGCATCGCTCACTTTGCTTTGCTGGTGACTATAGCCACCCAATATTGCTCACTTTATCTTACTGGTGATTATAGTTACCCGACATTGATCACTTTGTCTTACTGGTTACTATAGTCACCCAGAATTTTTCTCTTTACTATACTGGTGACTATAGCCACCCAATATTACTCACTTTATCTTACCGGTGATTATAGTTACCCGACATTGATCACTTTGTCTTACTGGTTACTATAGTTACTCAACATTGCTCACTTTGCCTCATTGGTAATTATAGTCAGCCAACATCGCTCAATTAATTCAGCGACTATAATCCCCCTTAAAAATTTTATATTGTACTGCAATATTAGTCGAAGGCGGCACAACTTTCGTTATCTGCAGGATATCAACATTTTGAAAATTGCGTTACAAAGTTTCAAATACATTTATTATTCGTATTCACGATTCGAGTATCCGACGTGTGGTTGCATAATGGCAAAAGTCATAGGCGTATCGAAAGGGTTAAATATGAAAACACCATCTTACCCTGCACTGTCTCTTTTTCTAACGTCAAGGAGACGAGAGTTTAATTTTCTGCTTTAACTCACCTGACCTTGCATCTCTCCGGGTATGTTTCTCGTGCTACGCATTAGGTGTCTCGCCATAAGCATGTAGAAAACTGCGATGATGCTGAGTGGTATAGCATAGTATATGAACAAACGGCATATCAGGATCGTCTTCGGATAATTCGCGCCGAATTCCGGGGGATATGGATAGCAGACCTTGAAGGAATACAGAAGAAATTTAACGATCTTTCGCGAATGGAATAGCTCGCCGTTACATCGACAGAGTGAACGAGTGTTGTTTCAATTAAAAGCGATAAACTCGATAAACGAGCGACGGTTTCGGGCTTCGAAGGAATTTCGATTTAATGGAAATAAATGGGAGACGCCAGAGGTCGTTTCTACGGATGCAAAATGACCTGGCGGATATTGTGTGTATCAACTCACACGAAAGCTCACGTCCTTGTTCACCCTGAAAACTCGGATGTACGAAAAGGAGGCGGGAATAGCGCAAACGATGGCCAATATCCAAATTAGGGCAGCCACTATTGCGGTGAACCGAGTTGCTCGTCTCCCTGTACCTTCAATGATAAAAACCACCATTTCGTACGTTACGTGTTTCCGTTCTTCTTACCGCAAAGTAAACGTATCGTTGGTAATTAAAGTCTCGTCTGAGCTGGAATGCCGTGTAGATGTTTCATTCTAAAAATACTGTACTCGTAACGCGCTTATGAAACATCTCAAACAATCCTTTGAATGAGAAGGTTCTTTTTCCCTTTTATTATCTTTACACTGTGGCAACGAATTTTCAGGGGCTCCGAGGATTCGCCGGTTGAAGCTAGAAATTCAATTTCGTACCAGTGGCATGTAATTTTCTCATTGGATCCACAATGGCGAAGAATCGGTCCGCCGATAGGGCGGTTAAGGTGAACACGGAGACCCCAACGGAAATGTCCTTGGCGCACTCGGAAACCTTGCAGAGCAAAAGACCAAATGGCCAGGAATCCAGGATGTAGACGGTGAAGGTAAATGGCACGCAGGTCACTATCACCTATATAATCGTATATTACAATTGTAGTAACAGTTTCCGTGGATGAAACGAACCCTAGAAACGTTAAAATCTCATTTAGCAATAATTCCATCCGCACTGGAAACTTCAAATTCCACTTTATCTGCGCTCATACGTCATTCGCTGGTAGAGTACCAGTGAGATATATTTAAAACCACAAGTACGAACTCGGTCTGAAATTCTCGTACTAACTGACTATCCCACACGGTTCACCCTAATAACACCTAGAATTAAATTTATCGTCCGACTGCCAAACGGCACGATCGTGCTTCTGCTTCCCGTCGAAAAGTGCCGGCGAACGACGCGGTAGGTCCATTGATGATGACCCTGCTTCCTCGAATAAATCTTTAGTAACTTCTAAATGTTTTCCAAACCTTTTGCTAAATTGGACAATTATCAGCTCATAGAACCACCATCTGGTCCTAGGTTAAATCTCTGCTTACTCCTATGCTAAATCTCTGCTAACTTCTGAGTGTTTTTTAACCTTTTGCTAAGTTGTACAATCATCAGGTCATAGAGCTATCATTTGGTCCTATTCAGAATCTCTGATAACTTCTAAATATTTTCTAAACTTTCTGCTAAATTAGGAAATTATCAAGTCACTAAGTTGTACAAATATCAGGTCATAAAAGTATCATTTGGTCCTATGTAGAATCTCTGATAACTTCTAAATATTTTCTAAACCCTTTGCTAAATTAGGCAATTATCAAGTCACAGAACTATCATTCGACCTATGCTAAATCTCTGCTAACTTCTAAGTGTTTTCTAACCTTTTGCTAAATTTTACAATTGTCAGGTCATAGAATTATCCTGTGGTCCTAGATTAAATCTCTGGTAACTCCTATGCTAAATCTCTGCTAACTTCTAAGTTCCAATTTCTAAGTGTTTTATAAACCTTTTGCTAAATTTTACAATTATCAGGTCATAGAATTATTCTGTGGTCCTAGATTAAATCTCTGCTAACTCCTATGCTAAATCTCTGCTAACTTCTAAGTTCTAATTTCTAAGTGCTTTATAAACCTTTTGCAAAATTTTCAATTATCAGGTCATAGAACTACCATCTGGTCCTATGTAGAATCTCTGATAACTTCTAAATATTTTCTAAACCTTTTGCTAAATTAGGAAATTATCAAGTCGGAGAACTATCACCCGGATCTATGCTAAATCTCTGCTAAGTCCTGCGTTAAATCTTTATTAGCTTCTCAGTATTTTCTAAACCTTTGACCGAACGAGGCAATTATCCTTTGTCGATTTTTACGATATTCGCCAACACTCGGACGATCAACAAAATGAGGAACAATATTTCACGTGTGATTGTTACGTGCCAGAAGATCACCAAGGGCCAACGAGAGGACGTAAGTGTTAGGGACGTTCCTCATGTTACTGTGTCGCATTATCGTCAGAGCAAGGACCCCATTGCCCGTCAATCCGATCACAAGGATCAGCAAAAAAACAACTGGAACGATGTAAGTCTCCGGTCGATCACTGTACGGCGTGTATTCCTCTTCCTCGTCATTTTCGTCGATGACATTGTAAAGGTCGCCGGTGACGGTATAATGGGTCGTCGATGCAATTCCCGGGGTCACTTTCAGTATCGACGACGAAGTAGACGAGGCCCATGAAACTGATAGCGGAAAACTCGTCGTGTAAGCCTTAAACATGTTTTCTCCTAGATTCCACGATGGTACGGTTCCTTCCGTGAAGGTTAAATTCCTCATCTTTTTCTCATCCTCTCACATCTTGATAGGATTTCCTCGTCTTCCTAGCAGCCCTTTGAGAAATCAAGAATTTAGCATTACTGCGATGGTAAGGATGAAAATGGAAGGTAATGGATTGATGGAAATTGGTGGAGAAATTTGCGCTAAATGGAGCGGTAGAAAGAGAACGATATTAACGGACGAATTAAAAAGTAATTCGCCGGTAAGTGCAGGAGGAATCGCGATGCGTGATGAAGTGCATTTGAGATGGTACGCCTCTGTGGAAAAATAAACGGGGAAAAATGTTTGCCGGGCGAGAGTGAAGGGGGGAATTTTTCCGAGAAGAGATACTCGTACGACGAAACCGGTAGATTTCATTTCACGGAAGGAAACCACTTTCGGAGTGTACGAAATTCTGCCGCAGTGACGGCGAAACTTCATTGTGAGAGGAGAAGGAAGAACGTAATTGTTTACGGGAGTTGCTGGAATTCTATTTAATGAGTATTTCCTCGTTATATTTGTAGTATGGCATCGATAAATTCGCGAGTTGGAGGCCAGGACTTCCTTCCGCGAAAAACGTGGCGCAACACCGCGAAAATCCGCGACCTCGTTAAGCTGCCTCGAGGATTTCCGTCATATTTCTTTTCAGCCGTCTTCTCTGCATTTTACAGGATGTTCCTGAACAATATTTGTCAAAGTCTCTGTTTCAACTGACGCTACTTCGAATCCATTTTATACGATACATTTTTTAACTCAGCCCCGCCAGAAAACTCTGTCTCTTTTCAGCGTTCCCAGTCTGTGTATAATTTAATATCTAATTTAACGTGTCGTTTCTTTTCCTCCGCACTTTCTATACGAAACACCAATTAACACGAATTGCTCGTTAGCGTTCTCGCGAATGCGTCAACGTCGTTTATGAAATTGAATTCCATCTCTTCTTTTTTTTTGCCGAAAAAAAGGAACACGCGGCAGACTGCAAACAGCCGCAGGCACCAAGAACACCGTAGAGAGGTCGTCAAAGAATATTTTTTAAGCGTCGATGTAAAATTGAAGCAAAGTTTCCGTTTCGTGATACGAACAATGCAACGGGGAAAAAGGAGAAGGAGAGAGAGAAAAAAATGGGGTCGACTTACGATATCGTAGTCGGCTAACTTAAATTAAAACAAACTTTCCCCTCCTGGTAAGGCTGTACGCGACTTAAACGTAGAAAAAGGAACTTTATTTCACCTGCACTTCCGTTGCCTTGGGTAGGGCTCTTTTGTAAAGCGTATAATGCTTAAAACACACTTGTGCCACTCTCCTGAGTCAGCATGAAGACACGATGCCAACGTATTTACACGGGGTGGGTGTAATTTCAGTGAACGAGATTCAGTGGATTCAAAGCATCGGAAGAAAATACGTCCATCAAAGTCACCCTCGTCGTTCCATCGAAATATTAAACTATCAGACTCATCGTGAAGTATTTCGGACGTCCTATCAATCCAACTGACTACCTTAAATCCTCGAAATTAAAGCAAATTCAATAGAAACGTCCCAACGTCCAATAATCCACCGACCAATCGACTCCAAACTGAGATGCAATTTAATTTACCCATTGGATTTGGCCCCGGGAATCCCTCAAAGCCGTATTAAAATTTTCGCAAACCCTTACGATTATTGGAACGACACACAAAGACTTACTTACGGATTTAGGTTGCGAGCCGACCCTAAAATCTCATACCTCCCACCAGAGGTCTTTTTTTTTTCATTCGACTCTCTCTCTACGACCCAGTAAATATTATGCACGATCGATACGTTTTTACGGCACAATATCCTGGCAGTTTCCTCGCGGAAAACGCCGTGTAATTTGGTTGTAAAAACCAGCGTTACCTGTAAACGTACGGCAGTGCAGAGAGCGCTGACAACAAAAGCTACCTTCATTCGCGAGCTCCTTCTTTCAGGGTGTATCAACTCCTCTTGGGGGGTGATTTTTGTTAACACGTTTATACCAGCCGCTCATATTACCTAACTGGGGCTGAAGAAGCAAACTTTTTATTTTAATGATGGGTCAGTGTCGACCAGAAATTCGTTTAGAACTCAAATTCGATTAGGTGGCCAAGTAGCCCTGTTTATACAGTCGCGAGTTCCTTGTTTCAGAGCGTAACAATTTCTCCTGGGGGTGATTTTTGTTAACACGTTTATACCAACAGCTTGTATTACCTAACTGGGGCTGAAGAAGCAAACGTTTTATTTTAATGATGAGTCAGTATCGACCAGAAATTCGTTTACAACTCAAATTCGATCATACGGCTAAGTAGCCCTGATTACACAATCGCGAGTTCCTTGTTTCAGCGCGTAACAAATTTCTCCTGGGGGTGATTTTTGTTAACACATTTATACCAGCTGCTTAAATTACCCGACTGGAGCTGAAGAAGCAAACTTTTTATTTTAATGATGGGTCAGTGTCGACCAGAAATTCGTTTGCAACTCAAATTCGATTAGATGACCAAGTAGCCATGATTATACAGTAGCGAGTTCCTTGTTTCAGAGCGTATCGGTTTCTCCTGGGGGTGATTTTTGTTAACACGTTTATACCAGCTGCTTAAATTACCCAACTGGAGCTGAAGAAGCAAAATTTTTATTTTAATGATGGGTCAGTGTCGACCAGAAATTCGTTTGCAACTCAAATTCGATAATGCGGACAAGTAGCCCTGATTATACACACCCCAAAAGAACATGGGGATGTATCCTAGTCGATATTCGGCCTTGCAATGTTAACTTTAGTTTGACACTGTGGAAAAACGGTATAAAGTCAAACTCGTAACTCATAGCCCGTAAATCGCATCCGAAGACGTTTAAGGGCGCTTCGAATAAGGTGAACTACGATAAGGGATGATGGGATTAACCCAAGTACGGTTATATACATATGCATGCTGTTCGAGCGTCATTAGAGTCATTACGGTTCGAGTATCGATCGAAGGTTGGGTCGATTATGCTCGACAACTTGGGCAAATAAAAGGCTGCTTTGGCGTCAGGGTGAAGAAACTACATTGTCGATGATACTCTTCTTGGGAATTTAGGTTTCAGCGTTATGCTGGAAATTATTATCGTAGAATGTAATTAATTTTTGGTGTAGATTTTTTCAGTCGATGAGGAATTATGTTAAGTAATTATTGAAAATTGTAGGGTAGTCTTCGTCGAACGGAATTATTATTTTGCTGTGAAATGTAATAGTTTTTTTATGAAACGTTACGTTAATGATCAATTAACTGCGTGTTTAAATCAGCTTATATAACGGGATGCACGAATGCATTATATAATACAATTTCGTGTCTGATAGAGCGAAGGGAAATTGATTAATTGTCACAACAGATGGTTATCATATTATGCAAATTCCGCCATTTTTCTCACCCCTCGCGTTATCCTGCTTTTATTCCAAAAGCGGGGTGTCTTCGTGCGTTAGGAATTTTATATTATATTGATAAGAAAAAGCGTTACAAATGAGACGATCGACGGAATGGAAGAACTTTTATCCGATTTTCATATTTCTTCAACGGAAGTGGATACATTCCAAATACCAGACACATCTTTGAAGATGATGTATTCCGCTGGCAGTTAATTCAATTCGCCCACGAAATTAAAGGTATTCGAGGAACGGTAAAAGGCGAAAGATCCGTGACGTGATTTTCCAAGATAAAACCGATCATCTCCGGCGGGAAGAAAATCACTTCGCCATTGCGGCTAAAGAAAGCAAACGAGCTCCTCGAGAGGAGTGTCGAACGTCTTTGCATCCGTGCCGACGGAAATGAATGGCGCTTCGTCCTGCAGAGGAGATCTCGGCCGACGTCGTAAACATTTTAACGGCTTCCGACAGAGATCTCGAGGCTCGTCCTCCCTTTTTTTTTTATCTCTTTAAAAGAATCGCAAAATCGCACGAAGAAACGCGATAATTGGGTCGGGAAAATAATCAGCGACAGACACATGGCCTAGCCGAGCTGGGATTAACTTTATCGATGCCATTCCTCGTGCCATTCTCGCTGGACTATATAAATAATTCCTCGTCGAAATGGCAACGATAGATTAAAATGTTAAATTCCCATATTCTCCACTTCGTTCATTCAACCTGAATTTAAATCTCTGCTACATTTTCAAGTTTTCCATGATAATTAATTTGTCGGTTTGTAATTAATTTCGAATTTTCGATGCCTCAGAATTTAAAATTCAATGAAAACAATTATACGGATAATGTAATTAAATATTCTGTTGCTTGAAATTCTAATGAATTCGGAGAGTCGAAGGGAATCCGTTGTAATAATAAAACTGCAAACTTAACTCGAGGAAAGTTATTCATCGGAGACAAACAATGACTGCGTAAGTGTATAAACAGGTGGAAAGGTTGGATATACTCGCGGGAAAACAGGCACGAAATGGAAATTTCATATCTGCGGTTGGCCAGCTAACGGAAAAGTCTTTTGCATTAACGATACGCCTGGGAGGAACTTCATTCATGCCGTATTTCCATTCGGACTTGCAATAAAGAAGGCGAGTAAGGTACTTGTCTCCACTAATGTTTGTACTTTCCGGCCTGTTGTCAATTAATAATGCAACAAACTCGAAGAGTACTTAAGTCGAGGCTCTGTCAACTGTTTGCTCATTTGTCTGACCAATACTGACTGCTACTACTCGAAGAGCTAAAATTTGCATTCAGTCTACGTCAAAGTTCATCTATTTAACCATCTTTAACACTAGAACTACCAAACCAGTCAAAATGACTGGTACATAATTTTTTCCAAAAATTCTCCAAGTTTATAGAAGAGTCTTAGAATAAATATTCTATGTCCATCTTAAAAAACATAAATCACCGAATCGATTATCTTTGCCGCCTCTTGATTCCTCCTTTTTCAAAGTACTTATTTAATATTTTGAAATATGATAGATTTAACGCCGGTAGTTCTAGTGTTAATACTAGAACTACCAAGGCAGTCAAAATGACTGGTTCCTCAATTTTTTTAAATCTCCAAGTTCAAAAGGAGTGATAGAGTAGATATTCTAAGTCTATCCTATAAAATTTAAATTACTGTATTAATTATTTTATCCACCTTTCGATTCCTTTTTTTCGAAAGTACTTTTTTAATATATTTAAATATACTAGACTTACTGCCGGGAGTTCCCGTGTTAGTTGTCGTCACTTTAACAATATCTGGAGCATCGTTAATTATTGCTATCGTAATTATAATATTCGATAATTGGTGCAAACCTATCGTACAAGATATCAGATGCAGAAACTTTGCCGAAGAGGAGCTGGAGTTTGCGTCGAGTATCTATGCCAGGGAATGTATCCATTTGACGATGTCTAAGCGTCGTCAGTTTAGCAATATCTTGCTCATCGATAATTGCAATTACGGTAAACTGTAATTCTTATTATACTTTGTTGCATTTATTAATTACCGCGAACGTTTAAAAGCAATTGGGGTTAAAAGCATTCCATTCAATTTTATTCTTATGCAAGTCTCCCGACATGCGATTCTATATTGCAAAATATGAGAGATCGAGCCGTCTGTGACACATTCGAATAAAGTTGAGCGAAAATATTTGCACGACGATTTTTTCTTCCGTTGCATTCGTCAAGCTTTCGACGCCGGGTTTTCACATTCAAAACGGGAAAACGTTGCGTTGAATATCGCATGGAAAATTTACCGATCGTGCTGGGAATTGGAAGAAACAAAATGCCGGATTGTTCGGTCAGAAAAATTAGGGAGGTCAAACGGAGGTCGTTGATGACGTCGACGAGATTGTATTTGTAGTTGAGTTATTACGAGAGGCCAGGTACATCGTAAAACCGAGTAAATGTCGATCGGCTTGGCAGCAGGCAGAAGGGAATTAATTAGATTTTCTTTCTTTTGAATCGATCAGTTACGAGGATGAAAAGACAGGGGAAGAAAGAGGCGGAGGGAGAAAGAGGGAGAGAGAAAGTGAAGGCTGTTGTGAGACCGAGGAAACGAGTTTAAAGAAAATGATTTTAAAAGACGTAATAGCATCAGCGCCAAAGCGAGGCAATAATTCGATGCATCCAGGAAGATGTATCGATACCCTTCACTGAAGACAGCTATCTTTTTATTCGTCGCTCTTTTAATTAACAATTTTCTTGCACACTTTCATTTCATCTGTAGACAATGAAAAATAATCTTCGTAATTTGATAAGCCTTCATGAAAACATCTCGATCTATCGAAACATAAAAAACAATCCTCCTACGAACTTAACATTTCTTGCAGCATCCAAGCAAATGAGGAAGCCTTCTACTAATTTTACATTTTTGCTGTATCCACGCAAATGAAGGAAGCCTTCTACTAATTTTATATTTTTGCAGTATCCCAGCAAATGAAGGAAGCCTTCTAGGAATTATATATTCCTTGGAGCATCAAAGTAATTGAATAAAGTCTTCCACGAATTTTACATCGATTCTAGAACTCAAACTAAAAACTCCAGAATCCCGTATGAGAGGAGTATCAGAGTAGCAAGTAGAACAAGTTGATACACCGCGATTCGATTAGTTTCATTATCGTTTCCGAGCTAAAGTAATTGCATCGACGCCATGCATCGCAATCGTCCTCGGTTGCACGTTAGGACTTAATTAATTCAACAAAGATGGAATATACAATACAAACAGTGGGCAATTTAATTAAAGTCCCAGGCAGAGGAACATTAAGCAGCCGGACGTCGCGGTGAACGTAATTGCCGGAAGACCGTTGAGACGTGAAAGACGATCGTCGTAGGGGGAGCAAGGACTTTTTCTTCCTCGTGTTCTTTTATAATTATGCCTCGTTCTGGGAGAGATCTTCGCACCTACGCATCCATGGGGACCCCTGGATTCGAATCACCCCTCATAAAAATATCGAGAGCAAACCTCTGGCAGACCCCATAGCCATTTCTACGAGGACTGCGAGTGTAAACGTTGAGTAGGCGGCTCGTAAAGTTGAAAAAGTACCTGCTCTTGACCGTCGACGCTTTTCACCCCCCGATGACTGCCACCCCAGAAAGTTCGCAGCGTTTTGCAAAACCTTCAACTCTTGAATCCAACTGGTATTGCGTCGAGGAGACCGGAGGCCTACTTTGAAATTTTGGTAATCGTGAAATTTAACATTTCTCTTTGAGAATGACACTTGAACTGTGGAGAACCTTGAAGGATGTCTGGCTCGTTTGGAGAAACGGAGAATCGTGTGGATGGCAATGGGGGTGGATTTTGTAGTAAGATTTTAAACGCTTCGAAGTTATAGGAATATTAATGTCGGTACCACCCTGGGAATTGCGAATTTGATGTCCGTCGTTAAACCTAATACTTGGATGAATTTCAGTGGTTCGAAGGGACAGAGGTGTGGTTGGAAAATTTGAGTAATTACTAATCGGCGATTTTATATCGGCAAAGCTGATTTTATAGCGGGGTAAAAATTTTATACGTTTCGAAGTTACAGTGACCTTAATATCGTAGGGTCATATTGGATATATCGGGTGGAGTTTTATAAAGTATCCTGTAACGTATGAAAATCGATGTTCCAATTATCGATAAGCTGCATATTGAAATCGAACCGTTCGACTCGCCCGTTTATAATATCCCCGAGAATTCTGACAATGTGAAGTAATAAATATTAACGCACTTTCACCACCTGTGCGGATCGTTTTAAATGACTTCGAGGGAGAATCCCGAGGAACTTCTCGAGTCGGAAGCGATTCGCTAAATAAAATCCTCTTCGACGAAGGCGTTAAAATTCCCAGGAAGATTCGATCAAGATAAAAGAAAAGGGGAAAAGGAAAGGAGGAGAAAAAAGGCAGAACCTTGAAACGTAATTACACGATTCAACCGAAGCATCGGAATCATTGAGTTTTCCCGTGGCTTTCGGCGACTCACCTCGCGATTCGCTACATCCACGATTTTCGCCTCTCGTCGACGTTGATTTTTCACCTTCCTCAGTCGGAGAAGGTCGGAAATAAAATAACATTCCATCCTTCGAAGGGTGGGAGAGCCCAAAGAGAATCGGATACGGGGCCATGCCCGAGAGCTTTTCCTTTCCGACCGTACCGTTTATTTGCACGACTACCCTTTCCCACATTTTCACTTTCACGCCGGCGCTTTGATTACACGGCATTTATACGAGGGGGGTTGCCGAGGGATGCTGTGAACGGGGTTAGAAATTGTAGGAGGAATAAAAAGAAGGGGAGAGTGGCATTAACGTTTGTGGAATAAAGAGACTTTAATATCGCGGCTAACGCGACGGGATTTCTGCGAGCGCAATGCTTCCGGATTGGAATCCTTTCTCAACGATTACCAGCAAGCCATTGTGCAATTAACGAGCCCACCTTCGTCATTTAGAATCTTCAGTAATCGAGATCAAATTGAGAATTAACGACGGCACGAACGTTCCTTGGCTTACGTTGTTATGGAAGAAAAGAAGGTTGGCAACTAACAACTAACTTGTACTAACCACCTTCCAAAGCATATTGGAAATTGCTTTAAAATACCGTAAACAATTATAAGAAGGAAAATTTTGATTTTTTTTTCTAATAATATGTTCCTCAATGCCTACCAATTCATATAAATCAAAGATTATTATAATATGTTACTTGGTTCCAACGTTATATTATTGGGTTGGCAACAAAGTGATTGCGGATTTTGTCGATAGATGGTTTTAGCTCTTTCTTTTATTTTGTCAACGTGTTCAAAGCACCTAATCTATAGTTTTCTTGTTGTTTGCACTTCCACCTTTCATTAGTAAAAAAATCGTATCGATTAGTTATTTAGTTTCGTTTTTATCCCAATTTGAAAATGGAAGAACAAAACGCGCATTTCAGGCATATTTTATTGTATTATTTCCGAAAAAGGAACGCATCCCAAGGTATGTACCGTATATGGGTATGAAGCCTTGAAAGAAAGACAGTGTCAAAATTGTTTTTTCCAAATTTCGTTCGGGTGATTTTTCACTCCAAAATGCGCAACGATCTGGCCGTCCGGTTACAGTAACGCATACATGCATTGAAAAAAAATTAAAATAGCTTGGCTATGTTAAGAAACTCGATTTATAGGACCCCCATCAGCTTAACCCCTTGCCCTACGATTTTTTTTGTCACTGCCTATGCAATAATTCCGAAGCTAATTGCTAAAATATAAATTGATCAGTGATTCTTGATATATCGTATAATTTAACGTGATATTAACATTACAGGAATAATATTATCGCCTTGCGTCTCATTAATACTTTCAATTTGATAGGTTTTGGAAAACTTGAAAATTTCCTATCCCATTTACCTCATCACACGTGTCACTCAGATAATAAAATAAAGTCAAATAAACAGATGATAATAAAATAAAGTCACGCTGCCTCGGAACAACCGAAATTAAAACGACATAATGAGTATTTCTTCACATTTTAATTTTAATGTTATATAGATAATGTTAAGGTAAGAGTTAAGGAAATTCCTTCTTATATAAAATCCGCAATTACTTAATTGCCATCCCAATAGAATGCTATGGAGAGAGAAGATCGAAGATGACGAAAGTTGTAGTCATCGTTGGAAGTAGATTCGTGAGAAGTTGTTAGACAAAGGAAGGAAAAAGTTGTAACTGGGACGAAGTTTCGTCGTTGATGTTGAGACTTTAAAGAACAGAACGTCACCGGTAACTTGCTCCCCGGATGTTCTACTCTTTTAAACGTTTCATCCGCGGGGTTGATCTAAAGGAGTACTCGTGACTCGTGAATGTTATTCTATCCATCTTCTAAAACGTGCTCAACGTGTCTGAACTCGATAAGAAAAAGGAAGTACAGGATGCTTATATTTCACGAAGACATTATCGAGGAGGAAGGTAGAATATTTAGCAATCCATGTTCAAACGTATCGATATCCCTCTCATTTCTCTCGTTCCGCGCACTCGTACCGTAAAAGCCCTTTATTGCTTTAACCTGAATATCTCACGTTTATTAAACAACGGAGATTTCAAATAACATCAATAATCGAAAAAGAAATTTCATCGTTAAAACGATTTTATTCCACGATTGTATTTCCAAGGGAGCGTTACGATAATTTCATTTAATCCTATCTATTCTAGTAAACAGTGAAATGCATTTTCATTAATTCCAAACGTAGTCGATCCACCGACACGTTATTTCGCAAAAAGGAACAATGTCGGAAGCTAAACTCAAACAGAAGTTGCCTCGCCAGAAGCTTCGACAGACACGTTGTTCCGGCATGTATCCAGTTCGTGTCTGAATAAACATGATGGCGAACCGATTTCCTGGATGAAAACTTGCGTGTGCAGATCCATGGAATATTCATTATCCGGCAGTCAATTAGGGGGATCGCTCATTAACATTAGCCAGTCGTTGTATCGATGGATTATCTTACGTTGGTGCATCGCGAAAAGTGTTGATTCAGGAACGCTTGAGTCGGTGAATTTGTTGGGTGAAATTTAATGGAATAATTCAATGTTTCGGTGTTTTCATTTGGATGATAAATTTATGAAAAATTCCCAAGTATTTTTATGGAATTTAGAAACGCTGTAGGGTATCGTTAGTAAGCTCGTTATTGCAATTACCTTCATTACTCTTATCCTCTCTTTCTCCATTGTCCTTCCGACTCTCCACATGTAAAATGACACCCGATTGTATCGTCATTGCCGAGAGAGCAGGAGGCAGATGAAGGAAAGATCAATAGCAATTTTTCACTGGCTTATTGTAGTTGCGGACGTGAAATTTTATCGATAACGGAGGAAGCATTCGATTTAAATTGCATTGTAATTTTTTAAAATATCAAATTACGATGTCGAAGTAAATGTCAATTTATATTTATCATTTGAGGAGTATGTTAATCCTTTGCACCCCGTTGTCCCCGCAGCGGAGACATTGTAATAGAAGCTGACAATTCCATTGTCAGGTAAATCCGGTGTTTTTTTAATTTTTTTTTAAATTGTAAAACATAATTTTAAAATGTATACGCTTCTATTTTCATGACAAAGTAGGATTTTCAAATTTCTACAGATGTGCACTCGCACAATTGTTAATATTCGGAGTAGCTGGTAGCTCATAGTAAAAATCAGTCGGTGTGCAAAGGGTTAAAGATTCTTGTTTAACGAGCATTCCGTTTTTTTTAGGTTCAACGAATTGATTTTGAAAAGGTATGCAACGAAACTTTGCGAGCGACGGCATCGTTGAGATTTGACGACGAGAAGAATACCGCAGCTTCCTAAAAATATCTCAGATAGATGCTCGTCGTCGAGTATGTAAATTCTCGTAATTTTAACGATGCCTTCTTTTCTAACATATACGGTTTTTTTTTCAGGTGGCGAATATTCTCGACTCACGCTGCCTCCGTGGATTTCTGTGGTTCACAAGCTCACCAGGAAAAAGGAAAAAGGAAGAAAGAATTTTCCCTCTTGCTTCATTTAAGGTCGGGTATTTTAATAACATCGATAAATAAAAAAAAAACATCTCTCCGTTGAGATATATTTTTATTGCAGATTTCAAGAGACCCAAAAAAAAGAAGTATCTGCTTGGAAATTGACGGATCGTCTTGCTCTCTTTTAAAGTCGCCATCGAACATGTTTTTTCCCATTTGACCTTTTATACGATTAATCGGAAAACGGTACGAGGATCATCCGAAGTTTTCTTTTTCCATTGATTTTATTCAACGAAAACAATACCATGCCCGTGGCAGGGTGTCCGTCATTTTTTTTTTCGCAACGTTCGTGTTTCTTCAAAGGTACTTTGACCGTGAAAAAATCATATTCACCGGTCGAAAAAAAAGGGAGACGTTAAATTGGACTTCGCCTGTCGCCTGACTTTCCTTCTTCCACTTTATTAATCGACGAGCATTCCGTCTTATTTATCTGCTCGACATTTCTTTTTCACAAAGTCGATTGAACTGCTCTTTGAACGTTATCTCGAACGGGAGAGATTCGAAGTGAGTTTTAAAAGTACCATTTATACCCGTTACTTTCGAGAACTCTCCTTTTATTCGTGCGCCTTCGTGAAATTACGAACTAATGATTCCTATTTGCCGTCATCGCGAGAAAGATCGCTGATCATTGGAGGGTGGGAAGTTTGCGAAATTTCCGGGAACCCTTTGAAACAGGAATTCTCAATTTCGGGAGGACGATATTCGGCTACGTGCATCGATTCAGCGTAACTTCTCTGTAATCGAATGAGAAAGTTCGATGATTTTGCATTCATTATCTACGATGATTTATTCGCAGTTGACCGTCGGTTTTCTCCTCGTTCGAGACTCGACAACGGCGGACGTTCGACGGACGTTAACTGACAGTACGATAAGGGAGTCATGGATAAAGAGAAAAACGAAATGAAAGGAAACGAAGAAAAATCGTCCGTCAGTGTGAAACGAACGGTAGAAAATCAGGGTTTATTGTTGTGGCATTTCTTAGAACGTCACATTCGAGTAAATTGTATGCCGCGAAAGAAGAGAATAAGGTGAAGATGTTGACATATTTTTACACAAATTTACGAATCCCATTTCTGGAATATTCTTCTTGTCAAGTATTATGTTCTTGATCAAGAAATGGCAACTTGAAATTCATAAACTAATATCGCAATCCGTGAATTTCCTCGGGGAGCACGAATATGTATTGAAACGTAATTAAACATTGAGAAGCACGAAATGAGACGCACGAGTAGACGTTTCATTCGTAATTCAAGTAAATGGAAATTGTCTGAAAGCAATGAACGTCGAGCTGCTTCGATTGCGATTGTTCGATATCCTTATTCGCCAGGAAACCTGTTAATTCAGCGTAAACAACACGACAAGAGAGACACAGCGACGGAAACGAGGCACGCCTACGTCTTTGATGCCTTTCACGTTGAATTTTGCATTAAAATCTATTTTGAAATTCCCACGAAGAGTAGTTCACAACTCAGTAGAGATCGACGGTCGTTTCTTTGATATATTTCGGTTTAATTGCTGTGATCATTTCCCGTGAGACCTGTTGTCTTCGATGGTATCCGTACCACCATAGCTACGACATATTAAATAACAATTTGGAAAAAATTCCCTGGGCCAATGACAGAGGTTTTAACTTAGGCTCTCTGTTTATTAATTTGAGCCTTTTCCTCATTTCCATCATAACCACATGTATGGTCATTTTGCCTAACAATTTTGTAAGGCCCACCCTTTTAGGTGGGTTTCAAACCAGCGGGGCAATGGTGCATTAAATAATAATTTAGGAAAAATTCCCTGAGCTATTGAGAAACATTTTAATTTAGACCCTCTGATCGTTAGTCTGAGCCTTATTTTTATTGTCAGCATAACCCAATGATATGGTTATTTGGCCTAACAATTTTGTAAGGCCCACCCTTTTAGGTGAACTTCAAACCAGCGAAGCAATGATGCATTAAATAATAATTTGCGAAAAATTCCCTGAGTTACTGAGAGAGGTTTAACTTGGGCCCTCTGATCGTTAGTCTGAGCCTTATTTTCATTGTCACCATAGCCCAATGTTATGGTTATTTTGCCTAACAATTTTGTAAGGCCCATCCTTTTAGGTGGGTTTCAAACCGGCGAGGCAATGATGTATTAAATAATAATTTAGGAAAAATTCCCTGAGCTAATGAGAGAGATTTTAACTTAGGCCCTCTGATCGTTAGTCTGAGCCTTATTTTCATTTCCACCATAACCACATGTTTGGTTATTTTGCCTCACAATTTTGTAAGGCCCGCCCTTTTAGGTGGGTTTCAAACCAGCGATGCAAGGATGTATTAAATAATAATTTCGAAAAATTTCTCGAGCTGGAAAGAGATTGAATTTGAATTCTGGCCTGCTAATTGCGAGACCGAGTCTTTATGTACCTCCTTGCGCATCATAGGCTCCCGACGGTCGTTCGTGTTTATGGATTATTGTTGAAATAAAAGAATAGCTCGCATGGAACAGTTGAGAATCATCCTCATCGCGAAGGAAAACCTTTTACGCTCTCGGCTAAAAGAGCTTCGTGAAATAAAATGAGATATCGTACTTGGCTTAAAACGATCCTAGTAAAGCATGATAGAGCGACAGCTGCTTCTTGTCGCTGTAAATTCTTTTATGCCGTGACTGCGAAAACTGCTCGATTCTCCCGATAAATTTTCAGGGGAAGTAATTTCGAAAGTTTCCGTAAAATATTCGAACGCAGCCGATGAAAACCGCGAGCATCAAGTCTTTTATCTTGAATTACAGGCAGAATAATGAAAACAGCTATTTTCCTTGCGTTCTTTTTTCTTTCCTCGCTTTATGTAAGAAATCCGGAAATTTCTGATGACTTTAAAGCTTCATTAAATGCATAGTTAAGCTTTTCGTGTCACAGGAGCCCGTTGTTTTTCTTTGTACAACATAATTCTAGCTTTGACGCTATAATCCAAGAAAGCTCTCGCTCGTTTGACAGACAACAGTATTCTTCCAAAGGGCTCTTTTCACACGTGTTTTTTAGATTATTTAATTTTCATGTCAGACGAAAATGAAATCTTTTTACATCGCCGAGAACACTCGAAATGATTAAAGCACGCGTAGGAAATTCGCACGACACCTCGGGCGAATATATTCGCAGAAGCGTGAATGAAAAATTCTTCTTCATCGTGAACATTATTCTGCCTTGTGTTTTCATATTTTTCGCACTTAATGTATAGCCATTTCTAGGCTGCGAAACTGACGTGGAACTTCGTCGTGCGCGGATTCGCCGATGTTAACGTTAAAATGTTATTTCACAGGCCACGGAACAACAAATTTTCGTCTCATTAAAGGTGAAACGTTGCCGCAAATAACCTGACCACATATATATCTGAAGAACGGTATAATAAACGTGAGCTTATACTTCCTGGGAAGATTGGAGATAAAAGCCCTTGCCGTATTGTACGGTTTATTTCTTACTTGAGAGTAACTATTATTCCCCTTTATTACTCGGGAATAAGCGTTCGGTCATACGTCCCTTATATCGAGGATATTTCCCTTATCGAGCTGCAATAAAGCGGAAGAAAGCGAGAGTAAAACTGAAAAAGCTCCAGGAACATTTGCCAGTCATAGAGGAAGTTTACGCGTTTCCTTGAGTAAAGACAAAGTATTTGCGGCTGGTTCTTTTTTTTTATTTTTTCCGTTTTAACGGCTACAGGTGCTTCGCCTGGAATCTACTGTTTTAAGTGGATTCCAAATCACCGGTGACATGATGTTAATTATTAATTTAGCAAAAATTTCCCATAGTTAGCGGGAAGTTTGCATGTCGGCTTCCTAATTGTGAGTTCGAATCTTATTATTTTCTATTGTATTTTTTTCGGCTATAGCTGCTATACTTATTTTACCTGGAAATTATAGTTTTGTTTGGCGAAATGGTGACCTATTGTGACCATAGACTTAAAGGTTCGAATTCTCAATTAGTGGGCACAATTTTAAATTCCCACAAATTCTGTAAAATTTTACCTAAATTACTGTTTAACACTAAACCTGCCATGGCGATCAAATGACAACTTTCTGATTTTTTCTAAAAATTTCCCAAATTGATTGGGCAGCCATTCAGTAAATATTTTTACTGAATTACTTAACTAAAAATTACTTAACTGATCAGCTTTTTCACTTCTTCAAATCTCTCTTTCCAAAGTACTTAATTCGTGTATTTCAATATAACAGATTTAAAGCCGGCAGGTTTAGGGTTAATATATCATAGCCTCGATAGTTTAAAAACCACCTAAGCTTGATATTTAAATTGTTTACAACTCACCTAGAACTGTAGGCCGTATGCAAAAAAAGCACATCACTTAAACTCGCAAAACACAAGCGAAGAAAACATTGAACTTGAAGACTCCACAATATGAAGCTTTTTTAAACGAAAGAGAAGTAACGAGAAATTCATCTAATCGTGCCGAATCGTTTCGTCAATCATCGCTAACTATTTCTCTATTTATAAGAAAGTTCAACGCACCCGTTTTACGGCGGGCTACCAGATACTCGTTAGATTAAACGCTAAGCAATCTTTGGCCTCCGACGAAACGAGACGCATTAAGATCGCGAAACTGCGACGAAGTTAACACGAAGAAATTTCCCACCGTCTATCCCTATTTCCCTTTTTTTTTGTGGCAAAATGTGATTACGAGAGAACAGAGAATACGGCGGCTTTTATTTTAGCGCGCAGCTGCGAACACCTCAGAAAGGTAAATGAAGTTTCCAAAATAATGCAATTCCGGAGACTCTTTCGCGCTCTTTCGATGCAAAATTACTCCGCACTGTTGTTCTGTTTCGGGTTTCACGCCGAGAACGTAACGTAATTCCCCCCTCGTTATTTCGATGATTCAAGCGATTCTTGAGAAGATGGAAATGGACTAAATAAATAAAAAGAAAGGGGAAACATGGGGGGAAACAAGCCGAGAAATTATATCGTGGGAAGAACGATGGAATTTCTCTCACGAACGTAACATTATGGAGAACTGAACATACAAGTGGATAAAAATACGATCCAAACATGGATCGTGATAGAAGCACGGAAGCCAAACATAATAACGAACCGCGGAGAATCCAACTTCGACGGGAGGCTCTATTTGTTATTACAATCGAGAGCCTTTAAATTCACGTGGATTCGCGTGCAGAAACTCATCGTCGGTCTTCGAAAATCTCACGTTACCCTATTATACCGTTGCACGAAATATTCTGCATCATCGGCGAGTCGAGGCGGAAAACAAAATAAAGATCCTACGACGTTCCAACATCGAATAATCGAATATTTTTACATACATTTTCGACCATTCCTGCCACGAACCCGTCATTTAATTTTAGCCATCATCGAACGAGCGCATCAGCGAGACTTTCGTGTTTGCATATACCCCAGGGATCATCGACGTTAAAATAATACAGATCACCGATACGAAGGCTTTTTTTTTCAAGGTTTCTCGTGTTAGCGCGAATTTACATGAGATTTAAACGGAATAGTTTAAAAGTCAACGCAACAAATCGGATTTAAGTAATTACAGGTAAAAGGTTAGCGCGTAAAATCCGTGAGATCGTGAAAATATCACTGGACATATTCGATGGAGTAATTAAAATAAACGACGCCACGATGGCAGAAGTCGATTTATCTAATTTCGGGGGTAGAGTCGCCGAAGGGTGGTGGGCGCTTAATGTACCTCTAAATCGAGTTAAGCGGCAAGTATTAATGTGACGCGCGAGTATACGCTAATAACCCCAGACAATGATACTAATTTTCGCGCGCGATAGGCCATTACGTCAGACACCAGGAAGTGGGAGGAGAAATTTCATAATAATCCGGCAGACATTTACGAGGAGCGAAAGTGGATGGAGCTGTCGGATATTGGAAATTAAATCGATCAAGCCGACACTTGTTTAGGCGAATAGCAATTGTGTCTCGATGAGAAATTCGCGGTCAATCAACGGGCCGTGTGTTTTGGCTTGAAACATCCCTCTTTTTTCCCGCTGCGAAACGTTCGAACCGTTTAAAAAGCCATTCCACCTTTCACTCGAACCGGCAACGAGGCTCTGTTATTTTTTTCACGCGCTGTTTTTTTAATTACAGCCTTAAAATCGCGAGGTAGAACTACCCCTTTTGTCGATGGAAATTTCAAAAATCCATTTCTCCTCGTTCCTCGTTAACGGTGGGAATTTCATTCTTAAGATTCGACCCTCGTACGTTTGCACTTTTCAGAGAAAGGAACGAAGAAATATTGCAATTTAACGGTGGAGATTCGCGACTGAGTAAGCAGGGATTTACTCACTTTTTCAAATGGCACCCTTCCCGCAGGGACAGCCGCGTGAAGACAGAAGCGTGGTGGATCAAGAGAGAGCAAAGATCACCGAGAGAGCAAGGAGAGAACCGCGTCTGCTCGCCACTGCGATACTACTGGCGAAGGTTGCTCTACCCACGCGAGAATGAGCGACCTACGAACCCACCCCCGCCTACCCCCGAACAGACAGGAGAATACGCACCCTACTACCCCTCGCCGGATCGGCGATCTTTTTATTTCGATCATCACGAATCCCTTTCCGTGGATCCTTTTGATCATCCCGTTTCGTATCCCTCCACGCTCTTCCCGTGTTATTGAATCATTTCGGGGGATGTGTCATTATTGCATCTAAGCCTCTGGGAAATATTAGAGCTTGAGGTAAGAAGGTAGTTTTGCGAATGAAAGACTCGATTTATGGGCGATGATGGGGAGGAATTATAGACGTGAGGTTTTCCAGGGTGGTGACTCTTTTTGGAGTGATGGATCGCAGGAAAATGTACTTCCTTTTGGGGTTTGATAGCTTTTTTATTTGATGTTTTAATTATTATGGTCGTTTTGTCTAAGATTTGTTGCTTTAAGGTTCCGAATCTTAGTAGAATCTTAGTAGAATATTAGGTAGTAATTTAGGAAAAATTTCTCAGAGATAAAGGGGGAGGATTCGAACCTCCCCCTTTTTATCTCCTTCTGCCCCATAGTCCCATTTTGCATAGGACCTGTTATTTTAGGTGATATATTATAATATATTAATTAATAATTTATGAAAAATGTCCCACAGGTAACAGGGGAGGGTTTGAATTCAACCTTACTGATTGCGAGACCGAATCTTTTTGGTTTCTTTTGTACCTTTTCGGTTCTAACTATTATGGTCATTTTTCCTTGGATATACTGATTTAGAAGGGTTGCAAACCATCGTATTGTACATTAATTAGTAATTTAAAAAAAATTCCTACAAAACCTACCTACAAAACTTTACCTTCTTACCCACCATAGACCCACAATTCGTAACTATAATTTTGTGGGATATTTTTTTCAGTTGCAAAATTAATATGTTGAAGGGGATGGTTTTGAAAAATTTCTAAGCTGATTGTCGTATGGATAATGATGGTGATTGGAGTTGTAATAATAGCAGGGTGAAATATTAAAAGTTAGTGGAGAGGCTTCAGTGGAATTCTTACAAAAGGATAGGTAAGATAATGGTTCATTAGTTCGGCGAGGTTGAATTAAAGGCTTTGTACGAACGAGTATAGTTTGTGGCGATAGAACGTGCTGAGAAATGGATCGTAGTTCTTCGTAAAGAGGGTGGTCTTAGTGTTCCTACACGTCCAAGTGAAAATTTGAATTATTTGATTGTATCCTAACGATGGAAATGACCTCTGAGTATATTTAAATGTGCGATAATTCATTTTTTTCACCTCGTTCCAACAATTTCACAACGAAAGGCAACAATCTGCATTCTCCCTCGAAATTAAGGACTCCGGCAAATTGTGGAGCGCCATTCAAGATAAAGGGAAATTATCCGACCTCCTATAATTTATCGTCGTCATTACGGTCGGGCCGACAGTTCTAACGAAAACATTAAAACTTTTTCTGACAAAATATCATTCCATTCCGTCCTACGTTTCGTATTAAAATAATAATCTACCCCCGTGACATTACTTGTAATCGTCTGTACGTGACAATCGCGAAAAGCGGATCGACGAAAAAATTGTAAAATTTACGACTATTTTTACGTCACGAATATTTATAATATTTTTTGTATAGTGGGTCAGTTAAAGGGTTGGCTGTTGAGCTTGCGCAGCGGCCACTTTATGTATCAAATATATGCATATGTGTCATATGTACGGTGCGTTTATGCACCGTAAATGCATCACTGCCAAATGCAGGGTCATATCGACTTACTAGAACGTGTTCCGGGTGTACATGCGTAATTAAAACCCTTTAAGTTAAGAGAACGCGTTCGAATACCTTAATTAAGATTTCATCCGTCGGGTCGCATATAAATATATGCACATGATACGACAAATGCGACATATCACTGCGAAATTTACTCGAATTAAAATGCCGTGCTTGCAAAAATTATACGATACGAATTGCCCTAAATTCTCGTCTATTTAATGACTTGAATTATTTTTAAACAGTAAAATATTGAGTATGTAAGAAATTTCATTTAAAAAATTCAAAGATTTTAACATTAATTACGTAAAAGATCAAAAGTAACATAGTCGAGTCATGAACAATTTGACAAATTGAACTCTCTTTGAATCGGTATAATGATAAATTTAAAGACAATAAATTCACCCAGTTCTTTGGTACAAAGTAGTTGAAGAATCGTATTAGAAGGTATAAAAAATTCGTATTACTCGGAAAATACCTTGAGAAAGACGGTGATGCAATGCTCAGTGCATCGGAGGGCGGAATAATTGAAAAGTAGTCCCACGAAGTTGTTGAAACGCTCGAGTTAAGAGTTTACTCGTTGTCCGGCAATACGATTCATTATATAACCGATATGGCCACGTTATATTTCATCTCGTCGTGAACGAGCGTAGAATTTCGTCTTCTAAAATGCCTGAAAATTTCTCTCGCTTCGCTTCAAGGTCTACCAGCTTCCTCTCGGCGCTCCGTTAGCGATCAAATATTTGGTACAAACACTTTGCACTGATTTCATAATTTCAGCGGGGATTTCTGCACTCGAAGAAATTCGCATTCTACCATCTCACCCTTCGCCGTTTCGATTTACTTTCGTCAGGGCCAACGTCGTCTTGACCTTTTCACTTCTTTCGTGCTCGCTCGTTCGTTCGCTCTTTTTTCGATCTCAAGGAATCGCTAAATCCAAATCGAATCACGGCAGGATCATCTCATTAGCTGACGTACTTTCGCGATGAAACGCAAAAAGACTATGGTCTACGTTCGTTTGGGAAGACGGGGATATACCGAGAACAAACCTCTTTATCTGGCTGCAAATATAATCCGATTATAGATCTGCCAGCTTAATCTCGGGCGTATTGTGAGATAGCAATTTTAATTAGGGAACTGGTGGTTCGAGCTGCTTAGCCTTTAACCCTTTTTAAAGTTTATCTGTCGACTGATACATCCCTGCGGTACCTTCTTTTATTTTCTATCTCCCTTGGAAGTATTTCATTATTATACACGGACTTGTAAATGTTTTTTAGTTCGTTATAAACTTTTAATCCGATATTAGGATCATTGATCAAATTTTTGCAATACTTTTTTAACTCTATGGTGTTAAAAGTACTATGTCCAGGGCGATATATCTTTCTATTAATATTTCGCAGAAACATTCTTTCACGACAAGTTGAAATTTACGATCATCGTAGATGTCAGCAGTGCAAAGTCAAGAAACTTTATCATTTCGTGATAGGAAGATGTGACGTCGTTAAAAACTAGTTGACGTTGCAACGCACACGTTTCGTCGCTGACGTGATGTTCCTCTGGTCGAGAAACCAGTAACTGCTTTTATCAGTCAGTGATAACGGAGTTACTCGTAGCTGGTACGATCGATTGCAAGTATTCATATATAGATAACGGAGTCTCATCATCGTTAGATGGCGATGATCATCGAAAAAAGGTATAGAAATGCAATTGAGAATTATTACCGTGTCTGGATGACGAGGAAATTGATGGCGTCGATGCAACATCGATCACCGGAACGCAGTCGTGTCCGAATGAAATACTGGTGCGCGAAATCGTCATTGTCGTCAAATACACCTGTCTAACATCGATTAAAACGTCACTGCTACTTTTAAAATGCAGCAGCCTCATTTTATATTACGTGAAAAACAAAAACGTACGATTAAAATATCCCTAATTATCAGCGCAGATTAGCAAACCCTTTCTGTGTCTGTTTGAAGTACCTCTAATCTGCAAGAAGGAGATCTCAGCTGAAAGTCCTTTCATAAATAAAATTTCTCGCATTGTCAGGATTTTTTTCAAAATTTTATCCGGCTGTCGGATGTCGAGAGATATTTATTTTAAACAAGAAGAACTGCGAGTACACTCTCCTTCGTGTGTTTAGCATCGAGCGTTAATTCCAAGTAATACCTGTCTCTAAAACGTCGACTTAACCTTCGGCAATTTCGACGATACATTTTCAAAGGATAATCATTGGTATTCGCGACACGATATCTGCAAATTTTAACGGGACATTCGACGTTGTAATTCATCGCGTTTCACATTGAAACGCGACGTAATTACGCGCGTAATTGGAATTACGTCGACGTTACGTTAAGTCGAAATGGAGGAAAAACGCGATGGAATTCTGCTGGACGGACAAGAAAGACTGTGGCTTCTATTTTCGAAAGGAAACGTAAACTCTTACGAATGGAAAACACGACTTAGAATCCAGCGAGGCGGGAAACTTAGAACGGAAAGTCGAGCCGTTGTAATCCGTTTTCTTTTCTCTCCACGATCTCGAATATCGCGTTTGCGAATGTGTCACGAAATTTGTTGCAAATTTCACGTCCGCATTTCCATCGATGCGATTCGCAGAGCGTCGCGAAGATTCAAGTCCTTTCGATCGAATTGGAAAGATTTTAATTGCAGTGACGGATGAAAAGTAGGGACTTTTCGATATTCCGCGGGAACTATCGGTTTATTTGAGAAATCGGGGAAAGTTGTAGCGCGAAATTTCGCAGAGTGTCATTCATTTTGCAATTGAGGGAGCACAGAGAACGCGGTTTTATCGCGCTCCAGCTAATTTCCATATAACGCAGTTCGAATGCTTTTACGTCGAACGCTTTGAGCTGCGAGAGAATTATTTTAGCGAGTTAAGCTTCGAGCGTGCAATGAGAGATGGAATACGTGAAAATGGCGATACTTGTCGTTCCTGTGCCGAGACTTGAATCGTTTTACTTTATTCGACGGAATATTCTGTGATTTTTATCCATATTGTTTTTTCCGTTTTCAAATCCTAATCAACTTATGATATCTTTAACTCTTCCTTGTCACATAAACAAAGAATTATAAATAGGTCACATTAACTCAGTAAAGAAAGGTGACATATTTAATTAGAATATATTATCAAATACTTGATACTTTGACGACTTAATTCTGTTGCAAAGATTATATTTCTGATATTATTAGTTAAAATCAGTCAGTAAGCATTTCATGATCAGTTCAAAGTCAGTCAGTAATGAAGTGGCAGTCAAATTGTTAACCCCTTGCCGTACCATTTCTTTTGTGACTGAATGCGCAATAATTCAGAATTAATTGCTAAAATAACAATCTATCCATGATATCTGATAGAGCGTATAATTTAACGCAATATTAATAGCATAGAAATAATTTTATCGTGTCGTGACCCACTGATACTTTTAACTTAATAGTTTTTGAAAAACTCCAAAATTTCATATTCCATTTATAGCATCACGAGTGTCACTCGTTATTGTACGGCAAGGGGTTAACACGGTTCAGCATTCTCTTTATTTTTCATTTAATCTTCGCCAGTCCACGTCAACTTTAATATTCTAAGCAGAAACACTACTATCATCCAAACTACCGGCATTAAATTCATTACATTTAAATACGATAATTAAATAGTAATTAAATTAAGAAAGTACTTTGGCGAAAGAGGAATCATGAGGTGAAAAAGATTATCAATTCAGTAATTTATGTATTATCAGATATATACTGTATTGCTGCTCTACAAATTTGGAGAATTTTTTTATGAAATTACCACTTACGGTATTAATAACTGCAGACGTATAAAATTAAAAAAGATGACGATCGAAGAAGCGAAATTGGGTGAAAGAAATTTAATACGATCGTGAATAATCGCCGTATTGTTCCACGATATTCTCAGTCTCTGTTTCTGTGTCGTCTAATAATAATATTTCGATGGATTCCCCAATCGAGCCTGTGTCTTCTTGTTTGTCTTATACTCGACCGTCCGAAACGAGATGAAATAACGATCCGCAAATAAACGGCAAATCTCCGTCTGTCCCCTGTCATTGTCATTTAACACCGCGACAATGGGAAAGGAGGAGAATTATGAAAATGACAGCAATTACACGACAGGCCGATGATATCGATTTAAATGGCATGGAAACCTCCGTAAAAACGTCACGTCCGCGTAACACGACGGAATCGTTATTAAATGAACTAATAGAGCAAGAAATCTTCAACGAAACGTACGACAAAAAGAAGTCCGGCATTCCGAGGAAATTGGATAATTTCACTTTTAACCGATCGATTACATTCGCTTCCTAGAATAATATTTTACTACTTCTCTTACCTGACAGCGTCTTCTATTATCTACCTTCGATGTCCCTCCTTTTTCACGCCGTACAATTAAAAGTTTGTCCGACAATGACGGGAATAATGGATCGCTAGGATTCCTATCGACCGAAAAACAGCAACGTTATTCCACGATTCGAGGTCTCGAGTACCGCAATTAACGAAAATTCGGCAGAATTCCGACGTTTCACGGCGTCCCACGAAGACGGGGAAGGGTTACGTGAGAATCTCACTGAATCTAATTACTACTTGCCTTGATTAAAAGTAATTAAATGGCACGACGTTAGTCCCGGTAACGCGCAACCCGAACAGAATGTAACTGCAGTGAAAATATACCCGACGATGGGAGGAATAAAGCTAATCCCGGTGATGGAATGAAATTAGTCCCTTTTCTCCTTCCTTTTTTTTCCCTTTTTTTTCGACGTTGCTGTTATTAACTCGACGAGAAGACTGAGAAAGAAACTACGTGTTCTTCAGTTACGCACGAACGTGCAGCCGCTATGCAGCGGTGTCTCACTTACCGTGGGAATTCTAATTGAATTCCAAGTGGATTCGCAAACATAACATCGAACGAGGCGATCCGGAGTTTTGTGTTGTTGAACGTTTCTAGAAATTCCTTGGACGAATAATCTGAGCGCGGTATAAGATCCCCGATGCTGAAGAAAAGTCGCGAAATGAACGCGGAATAATTCCGTCGAGATACCGATGATTATTGGACTTTTACGTGCTGTCGTACGAAGCGAAATAATTAGAGTCCTTTCCATCGTTTCACGCGTTTAACTGCAACGTGTAAAACGCTTTTCAATTTTCCTTAGATGGCTGAACTTGGTCGACGCGTTAATTAAAAAGTCTGCGTTGAAAGAAGGAATTCCTGTTGTTGATCGACCGAAAGCTACGAACTTTCGTTGCAACAAGGAGTTTTCGATGCTTTCTTTGTAACTTTAGTTCTTTTCGAGTAGCTTCGACAGCTTTGAGCATTTTTGAAGGATCTTTCAAAGTGTTGGTACGTTTTTGGCGATTAAAATTGATGTTAATAGCTGAACTAGCTTTTGGAGAGCAATAATTCGTAACACTACTCCACCCTCTAAAGAAAATTGACGTAGATCTCACAGTAATTAAAATTCTTCATTAAAATAGCTTCCTCTGACTGTTCAGCATTCTCTATATTCCCAATCGTTGGTCAGGAGAGGAGTTTACTAACTAAAAATTGATTAATTTAATCATAGAATTATTAGGAGACCAATAAATCGTAACACTATTCCACCCTCTAAACAGAACTAACGTAGATTTCACATTAATTAAAATTCTTCATTAAAATAGCCACTTTCTCTCCCCAAGATTCTCTATCTCTCAACTTCCGGTTAACAGAGGAGTCATTTTAACCAAGAATTGATTAATTAAACCATAGAATTATCGAAAAACCAATAATTCATAACAGTGTCGTATAAAATACATACAAATTATTGTTCCCACCCTTTTTGTCGATGATGAACATTTTTCAAAAGAATCTCAAATTTCATTAAATAGACAAGGTGATAGAGTTTTTGCCACAAAAGTTATGTATATCTTTGCTTAGTAAAGATCCCGGAAATAAGGAAAAAGGTCACATGAGTTCACATTTTGTAAGAGACTTTATCCACCATGTGGCCCTTACAGTGCGTAGCGAACACGTCTAATTAACCCCTTGCCTTACGATTTCTATTTTGACTTTGAGTGCAATAACTCGAAATTAATTTTAGAAATCAAAATTTCTTTCTGTTTTCTGATATTTCCTACAATTGAACGCTATATTAACACATCTTAAACGGGAAACGTTTAAACTCGTTTCGTGGATATTATTATTCAAATGCGGGAGAAGACAAAGCAATGTGAATAAAGCAATTATTTTTTGAGAAGAAACTGAAAGTATATTAAAAAATAACCCATAGTTCAAAAGTTACAGCTATTTGATGCAGAAGTAATTTTGCACGCGAATTGCAGAAAATCGCCCGCTATATGGTAAGAATTTGACGAGAAAATACCCGCTTAAGATGTCTTAATATTCCGGAAACAATTTGATTCTCGCGTAACTGATTTATACTGTCAATTTAATAGTTTTTGGAAAACTTCAAAATTTCCTATTTCATTTACACTGTTGCGAATGTCACGCGTTATTGTAAGGCAAGGGGTTAACTTTAATATTTCTTCAAGTATATTTTACTTTATTTCATATTTTCTGTTGCGCGCGTTTGTATTTGGTGTGTTGACCAATAAATATGTATAAAACCTGACACAAGGATTGTCAGTAATGATCTCCTTCACGACGAAGCTGTTAATTGTACAAAGAATACGAAGTAGAGAGTCGAAAGACAAACTAAAACAACAATTGGATTTGCATGCTAGTGGACAAGGTAAAGGGTGGTGGAATCGAAACGAAAGGACGATCTAGAATTCAGAGGGTTAGTAGGATTTGTTTGGGGCGAGAAAGACACAGGAAAGAGGGTGGAAACGAAAACAGAAAGCGAAGACAGGGAATATCGGTGGCTGTTTTGCGACTGCGTCGTAGAGTCGTGGATCCTCCGCGGATCCAAGTTTCGCTTCAGTTTACGGCGCGCTCTCGATTTCGCCGAATTGAGATCCCGTTGGTAGCGGTGAAAATCATTCCATTCCATGATTACACTCATGTCGAAACATCGTTCTATCGATTGTAGGCCGAGTCGGCTAAAAGTTCGATAAGAAGACTGGAATTCTAATGCTTGTTCGACAAATACGTGAAACGAAGAGTTCAGCAAGAATTCCAATTTAATTCATGCTTCGGTCCTTTCTTCTGGTTTGAATGGTTAAAATGTAAATCATGATTTCAATCAAGCTTCTATCTTGTTCTGACTTCTATTAATCTCTTTATATAATTATTAATTACATGGTTTAGATAATTAAATATTAATCTTGTCGGGAAGAGAGTCATTGTCATTGACTGCTCTCTTTAGTAGGTTGAACGTTTATATTTCTGGAATTAACAGTAATTCTCGTAATTAACGGTGTCAGTCGATGTTCCATCAAATGTC